>JAMPIV010004167.1:0-83106 GCA_024509875.1 Oreohelix idahoensis
GTGAAATCATCACTCCCTGTCTATGACTACCAAACATTGTCCCTTCACTGATGGGAGTAATACAAGTTTTATTTCCCCAAAAATTGGTGGGTTCTAGTGATGGTAATATAGTTGGTGTGTTATTTAGTAAATAAGTTGGTGAAGGTCCAGCAGGCCAGACGCTCACGCATCTTGACTGAGTAGTTCTGGTGCTGGAATCTGGTGGCCCCACCTCTCCGTGCTTGGGGGCAATATAAGGCTGCTCTGACACAATACTAGACTGCACTGGTCCACACCTGTATTTATCAACACAGCATTTGACACCACTTTGGTGCCAAACAGAAACTCACACTTCTGCAACAAAAGTATTGGGTCATGTGTCAGAACTCTACCTCCTGAGCCACTTCTGCACACAACACTACACAACAACACCACATAGACGGGGTCAGATCTCTCTGACCATACAGCACATCTTACCAAGTTGGTTTCACATAGTACTAGTTCCCCAAGACTACATATTCTGAAATATGTTCATTAGCTTCCTGCTATTGAATAAGATAGGTGATATGTTCCACTGATCTCAACACTTGATCCGCCCTTCATAATCCTTGCTGGCGTTAATGTATTTTGTTTGTATCTAGATCCTGAACTTGGGCTGGGGATCTAGAGCGAATCCTTACTTGTTGTAAGGGATAGATTTTGATATGGCAGTATCAAATCACTCGAAACATTAAACAATATTAAAATATACAAAGAAATACTTTCGTTCTTACCAGAATTATGAATAGAGAACACAGTTATATTCTAGCAAAACTCAGCTGAGCTGCTGGCTCTAGTATGGCGTCCCTCTAAATATGGCAATTAGCTTCTGGGAACTACACCACTGAAGAATTACTGTGTCTACTAATGGACAATTTATGTTGAATGGCAAAAATGCGCGTCTGTGCGCTGATAATATGATTATCGGTGGCCAATCACCGACTTTCCTCCTTTCAAATTTCAAACCTCCTACCAAAAGTCAATTCAGTCATACCTCAGTCAAGTATGTATTATTGTCTGTTGGTCCGTCTGTCTCTACTTGTTTTTTCATAAAAAACACGCTTGGTTCTACATGCCTTTCTACACGAATCGGTCTCTAGAGTTATTTTTAGCCACAATTTTCCACTAATTCCCCCTCTCTTTCATTCTAACTAGATTTTAGCACTTGAGTCTCAAGGCCGCAATTTTTGAAAATTAGTGACATTTTTTTTAACAGTGCAGTCGCTCGTCTGTTATGAACAACACAGTCTTTTGTCAATATCTTCATTATTATCTATCCGTCTGTATAAATGAAAGCATATTATTTCTCTGCTCAAGATGGTCTATCAAACTAGCTAGTTTTTATATTCCTAACATTATTATTAAGAAAAAGTTACTTTTTCAAGGTTAGTTGTTTTTTTGAAATATGTTCGAGCATCTTCTGTAATGCGTTTGCCGCTGAATTCAAATAAAAGGACTCAGTATCGTAAAAGCGTCCAAGAAATGACTGTTGCGTATAATAGCTAAGGTCCCTTTTGTCCATTTCTTTACATTGTGTCAACTTGTGGACGTGAATTTTTTTCCTTTCCCCACCAATTGCGTCTTTTTAGCCTTGCTAGTTTCAAGCACGTGTTCAGTCATATTTTTTCTTTTTGATCTCCGTTCCCTCCCGTCTCCAAGGGTAAACGTTTTGTCTTTGCGTCTAACAAGTTAGTTTCCATGGCGGGTAGTGACCCGCGGCATGGGCGATCATGTCTTCTAGTAGCTTACGCATTATTTTTATCCCTATATTTTATCTTTGGAGATATTTTAACGTTGTATCACGGTTAAATTTATCACAACAGTTTGCAGCCCGTATTGAAGACTACCTAATGAAGTGGTGTTCACTGGGAAACTTTACCGAGAACTATGACGGGTTGAAAGAGCTGTTTGTGATACAGCAACTAAAAGAGTCTATGTCGGTGGAAATGCGTAGATTTCTCACTGAAAACGGCGCTGACCGGTTAGAAAATATTCTTACACTGGCAGAGCGATTCCAAAATGCTCTCATGGAGTCTCAAGGAGCCAGAAAGAAGTTTTCGGATCAGGCGCCAAAGCAACCTGCTCGCTCCCAACCAGACCAACAAAGCAAAGGACCCCACATCTCGCATAAACAGCACGCAAAACAAGATAACTACAAAGAGCAAAACAAGAAAAATGCTGCGCCACACTAGAGACAGGGAGATAAATGGTGCAAGTACTGTCGCTTGAACAATCACAACACTAATGAGTGCAAGCGCAGACCTCCTCCCCAACATGCTGCCTGTCTGCTGACAAAATCAGCACCCCGAAAGGAGCAGAGGACCGGAAACGTTTCTCATCCTCCCGTCATCGAATCAGTCATTGTAAATGGACAATCTGTGGAGTGCCTTTATGACACAGAACTTGCTTTCGATGCGGTGGTCAGGGCATCTCTTGTCACCCCTGACCAGATAACAGAAGAGAGTGTCGACATCCAAGGTCCGACGAAGGATGTTGCACCCATGACACTGCCAATTGCACTTATCAGAGTGGAATCTCGTTATGTGACAGGAGAGATTCGTGCAGCTATAATGGAAGAACCAATCTACTCTTTAATCTTGGGATGTAGATATGTGTTCCTTGGAGAACCTACTCAACCACTAGTCATAGCGGCCGTACAGACTAGAGGACAGTCAAAAAAAGACGCAGAGCAGGAACCTCCTACCAATATCCTCCCCGAGGAATTGAAGAGGGCCCAAACGGAAGATTCCTCAATGGCGCCCTGTTTTAAAAAAAAATTACCTAGGACACACAATCCACCTACCAAGGGAGACTTCTTTATGAAAAATGGATTGATGTATCGCCGAGCTGGAAACGAAGGACAGGAACACAACCAATTAGTAGTTCCTGCAACCTATAGGAACCAGGTGCTTGAGATGGGCCACTCTATCCCATTTAGTGGACACATGGGAATGAGCGCCACTACTCAAAGGATCGCCTGCCACTATTATTGGCCAGGGATCACCGGCGACATTGAACGGTTCGTCAAGTCTTGTCCTCAGTGCCAGAAAGTTGCACCAAAACACTGGACGGCACCCGCGACCCTTGGGGAGATGCCAATCTTGGGCACCCCATTTGAAAGAGTGGCCGTGGATATAATTGGACCTCTGCTGAGAACTAAGAAGAGGAACTCCCATATCCTTACCTTAGTAGACACATGTTCCATGTGGGGCGAAGCCATAGCCATGCCAGCATGCGACTCGGTGCATGTAGCTGACGCTTTACTGAATATCTTTACTAGATTGGGCTTTCCGCATGAAATTCTTACAGACAACGGGTCACAATTTAGAGGCAAGTTGACAGAGGAGGTGCTTAGAATATTCAAGACTAGGCATATTCATACTTCGCCCTATCACCCCCAAAGTAACGGGCAAGTAGAGCGGTTTAACGGGACGCTCACCACTATTCTTCGGAAGTTGGCACAGGAGAAGCCAGAAACTTGGGATCAGTATCTTCCTGCCGCATTATCTGCTTATAGGGAAGTACCGCATGCGTCAACTGGAGTCCCTCCGGCCACATTACTCTTCGGAAGACCTATTAAAGGTCCATTAGAAGCGTTACTAAGAACATGGACAGATGCCAAGGCAGACGACACTGTCACATCAGCCTTCCAGTACGTCACAGACTTGAAACAACGTCTGAAGACTGGGTGAGAATTAGCCACAGCGAAAGTACGGGAGGCTAGGCGGAAACATGCCAAATATTACAATTGGAATGCGAAGGACCGAGAACTAGCAGTAGGAAAGAAGGTGCTACTTCTTCTGCCGAGTAGCAGTAATAAGTTGCAGATTTGCTGGAGGGGACCCTACAAAGTTGTGGAGAAGATTTCTCGCACCAACTATAAAATTGCCGTGAACTGAAAGCAGAAAATTTATCACTTAAATCTGCTTAAGAAGATTTACGAGCGAGCCCCTGCCGAACCAGCGCACCTCATGATTATAGCCATTGCTATGCAAATGGAAGAAGAGCCTTTATCATCCGTAGAGTACCCGGTGATACAGGAGGAATCACATTTATATGTGAAAATAAGCTCCACCCTAATGGAAGCCCAGCAAGAAAAACTGAGGAGATTGATGGAAAACCACGCCGACTCCCTGACAGACAAACCAGGCCGGACAAACCTGATGGAGTTTGACATGGAAGTCACGGATCCTACGCCCGTCCGAGTGAGAACCTATCCGATTCCGTATGCCAAGGCGACGGCATTAAAGCAAGAAATTGATTATTTACTAAAGGAAGGCATAATTTCGAAGTCGGAGTCCCCTTACAGTGCGGGAGTGGTGCTGTTACGCAAACCCAGTGGAGAACACCGCCTGTGCATCGACTACCGACAGCTGAATGCGTTAACACAGTTCCAGCCAGAACCGTTACCGGACCAGAACCAGCTATTTACTAAGCTGAGCAGGGCTCGCTATTTTTCAAAGATTGACCTCAGTAAAGGGTACTATCAAATACCGGTAAAAGCTGAGGTGAGGAACCTGTTAGCCTTCAGTACTCCAGATGGACACTTCGAGTTTAATGTGATGCCATTTGGACTAAACAACGCTCCTAGTGTCTTCACAAGGATGATGCGAAAGTTATTGGATCCTCTTAATCATCCCGCCATCAGCAATTTTATGGATGATATCCTATCCTAGTAGCTACTGAATCGTTTGAAGAACATATATCAGCGCTATCCTTGCTGTTTAACAGACTCAGAGAAGCGGGACTAACCGCCCGCCCAACCAAATGTCAAGTTGGGTGTGAACAGCTAGAGTTCCTAGGACATACTATATCCCATGGGACCATGTTCCCCGAGACTCAAAACGTTGAGAAGCTGAGAAATGCACCGAGACCGTCCACAAAAAGGGATGTCCGGTCATTTGTATCCCTCTGTGGATTCTACCAGAGATACATAACGGATTTCAATAGCCTCTGTGCGCTGCTTACATCGCAAACCAAGAAAGGGAACCCAGATAAAGTGATATGGTCAGCAGAATGTGAACATGCATACGCACTCTTAAAAGAGAAACTCACCACAAAACCTATTTTACGGCTCCCGGATTTAACTAGAAAATTCATCTTGCGCACAGATGCCAGTAACATTGGAATCGGGGCTACATTACTACAGCCAGACTACAGAAGCCCAAATCTATTTCCGGTCGCATACGCGAGTCGGAAGTTAAACCGAGCAGAACAAAACTATTCCACAATCAAAAAGGAATGTTTGTCCCTCGTCTGGGGAATACAAAAATTTCAAGCATACCTGTACGGAAGGAAATTTACGATCCAGAGTGATCATCAACCTCTGACCTTCCTCGCCAATTCAAAGAATTTGAATGCTAGACTGATGAGGGGGTCGCTTGTTCTACAACCTTACACGTTCCAAGTGGACTATATCCAAGGAAAACATAACGTAGGAGCGAATTTTTTAAGCCGTCATCCTATGAGGCAGGACGGAGAGCACAGACAAGTAGGGGAAAGGGTGGAAACCGGAGAGAAAAACGAAGATAAGGAAAAGGATTAATGAATCCCGAGCAAGAAGGCTAAGCTTTCCTGAGTATGATTGACATCACACTTAAGGAGGGGCTATTGTGATAAACGAGCACAAAGGCCTTATTGCTCTATCTTTTCCTACATCTTTCGTATTGTATTTTCTCAGACATTTGCTCTTTCATCCCACATTTGCGATCCCACATCTGCTATTTCATCGTTGTGATTACTCGCGACCGGTATCTAGAGAACCACATTTGTTCTTTCATCGGGGGAAATAAAGTCCTTTGATTGAGTCCCCATACATGAAATTATCGTTTGAAGCCCACACTGCATCGTGATAAATCTGATGAAAACACATCTGGTCATCCCAATCAGACATCTGGGCATGCTGTCGACCATTGTTATCTTTGCGGCTAGCGACGGGTCACCACATTGGACGCCCAGATTGGCCAGGAGAAAACGTCTCATGCTGTAATGGTGTTATCTTTGGTCGGCCGCTGTTCAGACAAGCGTTGGGTTACCACATTGGACGCCCAGCTTGGCCAGGTGAACAATAAACAATCAGAGAGTAAGGTGACAGCAATTTGACAGCACTTTTGCATTAGCCCGCCAATTATCTCCATACCTGTTTGTCAAACCACACCCACGTTTGGGCTGACAGGGGACTAGAGCGATCCTGTGAATGAGTGACCAGAGGGGTTATTAAGGATTGGTTGGTATGGGCGGAGCTGGATATCAGGGATCCAAGACAATCAAATTGGACTTCCAGAAATATAATCTACCGCATAGCATGCTAGAGGAAGGAGTCCAGTTTTTACATTGTGAGGAAGAGATTAAACCCAAAAACGCCTAGCCTAAATATACGTGTTTATTCAGAGTGGATATAGTTCAGTTCTGTGATGAATTGTGTTCTTAAAGGATTTTGCGAAGGGAAAAGAAGGTTAGTAGATCTTATACAGATTATTAATACATTTTCTTAATTTTTTTTTAATTTTAACCTCACAGCTAAAATGTGCGAAAGATAGAGTTTCAAATAATTCTTTGCATAACTGATTAATAAAATCAGAAGATTTTCCTAGAAGATGATAGGATGACAGGAGGTAATTAATAGTTCATACTTCACCTTCATCATCATCACAGTCTCCCATGCGCACACACTCTCATGCACAAGATATTTAACATCATTAGAATTGAACTCAGAGAGAGATCAATAATGAGCAGTAGTATAAATGAAAGTCAACCAGTGATGTTAAATGTGAAAAACTTACGAAGACTTTTGTGTGTCTTCAGTTCATCAGAAGTCTGAGTCTACACGCAACGTGTCTGACGTCTAACCAGAAATAAGTTATCAAAAACGGACATTTGGCTAGCAGAATTCGCCATAGGACATCTTGCATTCCTCAATTAAAGAGGAATATTGTCTCACCCACAAGTCAGAAGGTGGACGCAGCATTTTTCGTCACCATATACTGCTGGCTCACACGTTCAATACATCGTTATCACAAGTTCAATACATCGTTATCACAAGTTCAATACAGAGTCATCATAAATTTAAATCACTCGAAAGATCATTATTATCTGAAGTCAAGCAAAAGAGCTCAAAAGAGGAATCTCATATTTATACTAAGTGCAACACACTCTTAAGCGCATTCTATGAAGCAGACTCTATATATTTTATGAATCACGACTACATACGCAAGATTATCAGTCTACATATCACTAACATTTCGTGAAGATATCCAGTCTGGCCAGTACCCTCGGGAGATTAGACAACAGACCTTTTGTTCATATGACAGCTATTAACTGTTGATCAACACTACAGAGATATACTCAAACAGTGAAGGAATATACATAGATATCTCGTCAGCGTTCTCCGTACGACAACAGTATTCATCAGAACGTCCTCGACTTAGAGATACCCCACTCGACATAACGTATAACCATTCGGGACAGTGTATGCATACATGTGAATCGTCATATCAATGCGAAGCATTTAGAGACACGTGGACTGTGTAGATTACTCACCATTTTGGTAACACGTATCATATCACATCATCATCATTTCGCTTTGCACCAGTTCATTCTTAATTAACTACTACTTAATTAACTGGAATTTTATTATCTCATCTATGTGTTTTGCGTGAATCGCCTTTCCCCATCATCACGTTCTAACCATTTCTAACCCTATATGTGTGGATATTTCATTAATAAACCCAACGATCGTTTGATCATTATCTGGTTTGTTGTCCCTATCTCGAATAGGTCTTTATTCTTTCTTAACGAGCTATTTCTAGAGACCTTATATGTAATATCTCATAGACTATTCCTGGCAAAAACTACTGTCGTAGTTGCTCCAGTACTCACCACACGACAGCAGCTAAGTGCAAAATATACGCTGCCAAAGTGAAGTTCTTTTCCAGTGACTCTACTATCAATCAATGATGAAACTTTTCTTCTAAACTATTCAATTACTTTCAAACTGTTAAAACTTAAGCGATCATTAAATTGTTATTAGTAATTTTACAAATTTAACTTCGATTTAATCCTTTTAAATATACTGCATTTTTGTCTCAGTCAGTTTACTACACACACTCTAAACAGAGCTATACCGGAATGATAAGAATTCCACTGAGTAAATCAGTGGTGGGGGCTTAACGAGCTAAAATAAATCATTTGGTTAATTCTTCACAAAAGTTGTCGGCAGATTCCAGAATTAACGTGCTCAGCCAAAGCAGCATTGTTTTCGCTTATCTGAATATCTTGTGAATACTCACTTTGTGATAGAAGTGTCATTACCCTTCTATCTACAACTCTGCCAAGAGTAAGCTTGTGCGAAGGTAGACACATTTGAAGGCCCATAGTAAATACTCTTGAGTTTTGCCACTGTTGGCCACTACTGCAATACCGTCACATCAATATTCGCAAGAACAAAAATATTTCATTTGCTATACTGATGGGGGACTCGTACATGTGAGCACACATAAACAGATGTGCAGCAAAAACATATTTTTTTTGCTTTTATCACAGGGTAAATAATATATATTGCGCCCCCCCCGTTTTTGAGACCATACAGGCAAAACCGTCCCGTGTAGTTCACAGGGGTCTCTGAGGCGACAAAGAAAGAACTGTTTTCTAAAGCATGTTGTTGTAAGAGGCGATTAATATGGGCGTATGCATGGGGCTGACAAACTCATCATTTAAAACTCATTGCTAAAGAAAGCAATTCTGCTGCAAGAGCATATGCGTGCTTTGGCGCAGCCTTCCCGCAAAGGCAAAACTGTAGTGACGGATGCATGCTCCATAAGGAACAAAAAGAGAAATTATTGAATTAATAGGCAAGATTTCCATCACCTGTAACACACTAATTTGGCGCTCAGAGCGGCTGACTCACCCATATCTTACACTTGCTACGCCACTGCACTTAAATATACTCTGCACTAAAAAATATTACGAAAATTCTACAACGACGGTGGGTGCAGCATCAACCACAATTAGTTATTATTGCCTTCATTTTACTGGAACCACACCCCACAGACAAGAATGCACTCTAACCCACAAAACCACCCACGCAGGAAATATAAAACGTTTAAGGCGGTTCAACCACGAAACCGCAAAGGCGTCGCGGCGGTGGTAAAGCATTTTCATCTGCGTAGATCAGTGGTTCTCACACTGGTGTGGCGCGAGAGAATGGCAGGTGTGGGATGAAGATTCAAAGACAGTCTAGGATTTAGAGAGATTTAAAAAAAATTCATATGCCAAAAATAAATATAAAGGTTATTTTCTTATTTACTTTATGTATTTTGTTACCTGTGATATAGTATGGGAAATATATGCACAGTAACCCATAGAATTGTCCATAATTTTTCAGATGTTATTCAGAAATATAATTTATTTTATATCACATATATACAGCACTCCACCACATAAGGCTTCTTTGTGTTGATGAGGAGATGAGATTTTGGTTGTCTTAAATAAGACCTAATATAAATGAGATTACTCTACAGAAACAAGCTCACGTCTCTCGTTGAATTTGTACATTTTGTGAATGTACCATGTTTTTTATGTAGCTGTATTGTTTTAAACCTTCTGGATGTCTCATGATCATTTTATAAAGTAGTTGTGTTCTATGTTTATTTATAAGTACAGCTAAGATTTGATTTTTTGTTTGTTTTCGAAGGTATTTCTTATAATAATAATAATAATAATAATAGGTATTTCTTATCAATACAAAATTCGATATGGCGCGACAAAGTTTCATTCCGAAATTGTGGGCCAGAGAAAAAAGTTTGGGAACCACTGGTGTAGATCGTAGACGGACCGCCAACTGTATGGGAGAAATAGATGTGGTTACATTGGAGCCAACTTCGAAGTGTATACAGTGTGAAAGGACAGCGCGTCTAACGCACAGGTAAAACTACCTGGAACGTTCACTCTCGTAGGCTTCCGTCCTTTATTGCCTCCTGCGGGTGGAGCAAAGTAAATTGCGAATAGTAGTATTTCCGATGAAGTGTCAAGTCAGTACAATGCCACGTCTGTTTTGTTTGGGTTCTTCAAATAGTCACAGCAGAGGGGCGGGAGGACGGAACGTTGGGCGGAGCAATAGGAAAAGCCAAGCGCAGATTTCTTAACCCAAGCGAAATGAACTTACGCTTGCCTCGCAAATTATGAATTCTGCAACGAGGCAGGACAATACAGCAGTTAAAAAAGAAAAAAAAACTTGAGGGAGCTGAGGTTAGATAAAAGCTTGTTTCTAAAGATAGTTATGTAAGCTGCTCGTTCAGTTAGAAACTCGCTTTCATCTGACTAATTTATCATCATATAATAACAATGTTCGTTAAATTATTACCGTTCGTTAGAAAAAGGGAGTGGGGGAGAGAATTGTTAATCTAAACAAAAGAATATTAACGCGCAGAATGATTCTGAGATTAGGAATATCTCATGAAGAACAAAGTGAAAGAAAATACGAAGAACAAACAGGCCGAAGATATGGAAGATTAATGCGAAAAAGAGGCTGTGTAGTAAATACGTAATGAATGACGTAGTACACAATTAATTCGCATGTCTGCTGTGCCCAATATCGGAAAGCAAAGAACAAACATGTAAACGGATACTATGAAGGGGTTACGCTGAGCCAAAACTTTCCGATATAACAAAAGATGGCTAAATAAAATACCAGTGCAGGACACGCGTTGTGCTTTGAAGCCGGCTTCCTTACATTTCTGGAAGGAAGCCAGCTATAATGGCTGCCCCATGTTCATTAAAGGATAGAATAGATGGTATTTGAGTCTGCAATGACCGGGTCTCAGTCTGAAAATGTTCACTTGATCTCTTCTTGGTAATGAGTAGTTTGATTCTGCTGCATCCGGTCTTTGGGTACTCTTTGTGATATTTTTCTTTAAATGAAAATCGGACAGACGGAAGTTCTGCGTGGAACACTTCCTCCAAGACTGTCGTCTCCGTCAGCGGAGGCAGAGTGGCAGCATGACCTTATCCAACCCAGTTGAGGGAAAACTACATGGTGATGAGAGAAACCTAAGATAGAACTGTCAACTTCATACGAGAGATAGATGTGATTATTTGAGACAGACCGAACAAAACTCGAAGATTAAAGGAGAGAAATCAAAATAATTAAGAAACAATATCTGCCTAAACCTTGCAGCCTACATCTCAAAGCCAAACTCTTTTAATCCAATCACACAGCAAGATCTACATATAATAATAATAATAAATTCTTTAAGCGCCAAACACGGCGCATAAGGCAGAAACCAGTGCTCTCCAGGTTGTTCGTTGTGACGCCACTCCTCTTAGCTCTTGCACATTATTTAGGCCCAACGTTCTTCCTTCTCTTATTATTGTTCTTCTGAGTGTTTCTTTTGGTCTTCCTTTTTTTCCGCTTACCCTCAGGAACCCAAGTGAGCGCCTGTAGTGGTATTCTGTTGTTTTGCATTCGTAGGACATGACCGATATATGACCATCGTCTTTTCCTTATATAGTCGGAGACATATTTCTGCCTAGAGTCTTCTCTTATTTGTCGATTAGTCTTGAATTCTTTCCAACTGATGTTCATGAGTTTTCTAAGACATTTGTTCTCGAATGTATTCAGCTTGTTCTCCAATGATTTTGTTATTTTCCAACTCTCACAGCCGTATGTTAACACTGAGATAACATTTGAATTAAACAGACGAAGCTTGGTATGTATATTCAATGATCGTAATTTCCAAATGTTAGATAATCTATTGAAGGCGCTAGCTGCCAAAGCAATTCTAGTATGGATTTCTCTTGTTGTGTCACCATCCTGAGTCATTTTACTGCCTAAATAATTGAAACTTTCAACTTTCTGTAGTTTTTCCCCGTTCAAGATGATATCAAAGGTCTCGTTAGAAAAGTTCATAGCTTTAGTTTTAGAGGCATTTATTTGGAGACCAATTTTAACCGAGAGATGACACAAATTATTTATTGCTTCTTGGGATTGTCTTGGTGTTGAACTTAAGAATGCTACATCATCTGCGAAATCCAGGTCCCCCAGGAATTTTCCATTTGTCCATTTTATACCCAATTGTTCATTGTGGGTATAGTTTCTCATAACCCAATCAATAGCTATTCCAAAAAGTAGTGGTGACATAATACAGCCTTGTTTCACCCCTGTTTCTACTGTAAACCATTCTGTATTCCCTTTATTTGTTCTAACACAACATCTTGCATTGTCATATAGCGCTTTGATTATATTCACATATTTTGTTGGAAAACCATAGATTGTAAGTATCTTCCACAATGATGGGCGGTGTAGACTATCAAAGGCTTTTTGAAAATCGACGAAGGTGATAATAAGTGGCGATTGCCTTTCCACTGATTCTTCTATAATTGTTCTTAGTGTGAATATTTGATCAATACATGATCGTTTCGGCCTGAAACCCGCTTGTTCTTCTCTGATCTTTTCGTCAGCATGCAATTTAAGTCTTTCTAACATCATGCAACATAATAA
The DNA here is from genome assembly GCA_024509875.1 of Oreohelix idahoensis. Taxonomy (NCBI): domain Eukaryota; kingdom Metazoa; phylum Mollusca; class Gastropoda; order Stylommatophora; family Oreohelicidae; genus Oreohelix; species Oreohelix idahoensis. The sequence goes on from JAMPIV010004167.1 coordinate 12,515, forward strand.
TTTTCCAGGTACTGATAATAGAGATATACCACGCCAGTTATTACAGTCTGATAGATCACCTTTCTTCGGTAACTTTACAATAATACTGTCTTTCCATTGTTGTGGTGGTTGTTCTTCTCTCCATACTTCATTTATAATATCTAAAATTCTCAAGAGGTTGTTGTCATTAACTGCTTTAATCATTTCCCCTGAAATTTCGTCAACTCCAGCAGCTTTAAAATTTTTTAATCTTTTAACGGCTTGTTTGATCTCGTCCAGCGTGAATTCATCGCAAGTTATTGGCAAAGTGGTTGTGGATGTTTCATTATTAAAATCAGGTGTTACTACATATAGTTGCTACTTATCCCGCCTCCTGAAACTTCGACCTTTGGCTCAACAAATAACGTCCACAACCGTCTAGTATTTCAGTACAATATCTAATCCAAGTTAAAAAAAAAAAAAGGACTATCCGCATGGGAGTGAAGTGTTTCAGGCCCCACTTTACTTGAGTCCAGCTTTATGAGGTGGGGTGACCTATTTCATTCCGCACTGCCTTTGCCGTGCCTAACTCAAGAGCAGATGCAGGTACCCATTTACAGCTGAGCATGACATCACCAGGCTCCGAATCAGGTAACTTTGCCCCCAAGCGTTGAAATCACTCTGCCACTAGACGCTAATCTAAGTAGGGCCTACAGTATTAATTATTAATAATTAATAGTCATGCTCGGCACGGCTTTCCTTCAGTTATGTCAGCTCTTGTTTTTTTTTTTGTTTTTTTGTTTTGGTTTTCTTTAACCTAGTTCTCCGGAGACTTTTGAAACACTGTACCGCCAAAAAATTCCAAATCTCCTTCTAAATACTGTATCGCGGCAATTTTCGTACTGGGAATACTACTTACCTTTTAAGAACTAGCCATTTCATTTCTGACAAGCATTAAAAGCAAAGAAAACGTCTTCCCACCTGTCGCAGATGAATTAACAAGAGTGGATTTTTTCCCCTTCTTCAAAATTTCGGCCAAGAATTCATCGTTTGAAAAACAATAAAGACATTTCAAGCGTCAAGATTACCGTAAGTATAACTTATGACTGTTCTGATGACATCTTTGTCTGATTTTAAATTTTTGATATAAAATAGAAATAATATAATATTTAATTTTTTTTTTAATGTTTGTGTGTGTGTGGGTCGGTGGAGTGGAGCCGCTTTATTAAAAAAAAAACCTAGTGACTGTATCATGTATGTGTACATATGTCCGTGTGTTTATACAAATATGTGGGCATGTGCGCTTACTAACGAACGAACGAACGAACGAACGAACGAACTTTATTTTCAAAGGGTTGAGAATTGGGCACGCAGGCCCGTCTGACATTCTGCCCTTCCTTTCTCCCGTCTTTTATACTGATTTCATTTATTCTCACATACAATTTACCCATCAATTCAAGGAATTCAACGTTGTACAGGTAAAATAATAGCATACTCACATTCACAGTATCTAATTATAAACATGAAATAAAATATGTTGAAAAGTACAAACTAAGTATTACCATGAAACAAAATATGTTGAAAAGCACTAACATCATCATTAAACCTACACTCGATATTATACCATTTGTTCGGAAAAATAATCATATTAGGGGGGCAGATAATCAGAACTCATAAAGTATTCGAAAAGTTTACGATTGTATGAATAGGGACTGAGGTTGTTATGTTTTAGATAATGTGGAAGATAGTTCCAAAGATGAGCAGCAGAGTAAGCTAAGCTTTTCTTGAATAAGTCAAGCCTAGGCTTGGGCACTTGTATTTTGTTAAGGCGTTGACTGCGTCTTTCACTGTATTTGAACATTGGCCACAGATATGTTGGAGCATTCTGTGACAGGATTTTGTGAACAAATTTAGCTTTGTTGAACAGAAAGCGCTTTCTTAGAGGCAGTATTTTGAGATATTTATATAGATCTACACACTGTGTTTGGCAGTTGTCAGAAACTAGACGCACTGCACGCTTTTGTAGTGAATGGAGTCTTTTTGTGTTGGACATAGAACAACCATCCCAGATTGTGGAGCAATAGTCAAGGTTTGTTTGTATGTGAGATACATAGAACAATTTTCGTGCATCTTCATCTAGGAAATGTTTGATTTTAGCTAACTGGTAAACTTTCTGTGCCGTTTGCTTAGTCAGTGCATGAACATGTGAGTTCCAATTAAGATGCTGGTCAACGACTATTCCTAGAGTTTTATGTTCATTAACGTTTTCAATTGGTGAGGTACCAATATAGATCTGAAGTGTTGTTTTCTCAGAATTTTGTAATTTTTGTCTAGTTGATATTAACATGCACTTTGTTTTAATTATATTAATTAGCATGCGATTTCCGATGCTCCACTTAATCAGATTGTCTGTATCTTTTTGTAACGATAGTTCGAGTGTGTTGCAACTTGTATCACTCGTGTAGATAGTACAGTCATCAGCAAATAGGTCACAGGATGCGTGTTCGACGTGTAATGGAAGGTCATTAATGTATATGGCAAAAAGTAGAGGCCCAAGAATAGAGCCCTGAGGAACGCCGGTATTTATTATGGTTGGGTATGAGCAAGAGTTATTGTAAGAAACTACATGTTTTCTGTCTGACAGGAATGATTTAATTATCGTCACTAGTTGAAGGTTTACTTTTGATGTTTCTAGTTTTCTAATTAAAATAGCGTGATCATATCAAATGCTTTTTTAAAGTCTACAAAAACTGCCCCACATATGTTATCGTTATTAATATTTAAGTGCCAGTTGTCAATCATCTTAGTTAGAGCTGTGTGACATGAATGTTTAGGTCTAAACCCCGACTGACTACACTGACTAACAAAAAAAAATTTTTTTTTCTTTCTCTAACATTTCTATGTTTTTCTGGTTAATTTTAATGCGCTGTTTTTAAATCTGCAAACCGTTTTTCTCTATCAGGTCGGGATCTCTAGAAATACGCAATTGAAGTTTTTTAACAATGCATACAGTATTACAACATCATTTGTACAAGAAGTATAACAGTTATGTAGGCTTGAATTTCTTTGCAGTCGACTTTCATCGGTGAATGGCATGTGGTACATCGCGATGAAGCATCCAACAATAATCGGCAAGCATGGTCACACTCCACCGTCCTTGATAACGTGACTCCATTACGGCGATATCTTGATGGAATCGTTCTCCATGTTCATCGCTGACTTCGCCAAGGTTGTCAGGGAAAAAGTCAAGATACGAATCGAGCAAATGGATTTTGAGGGACATGTTACAGCCCATAATTCTGTATGCATGTATGCACTGCTTAACAATATGCACATAGTCGACAGATTTGTGATTTCCCAGAAAGTTATCGACGATCGATTTGAATGCCATCCATGCGCGAAGTTCACTACCATGTAACAAGTTCTCGAATTGTTTGTCTGCAATAACTTTCCTAATCTGAGGTCCTACAAAGATACCTTCCTTTATCTTTGCATCGCTAATCTTTGCATCGCTAATTTGCGGAAACTTTTCTCGAAGATAAGTGAAAGCTTTGCTCGTTTTATCTAACGCTTTTACGAAATTCTTCATGAGCCCCAACTTTATATGTAACGGTGGTAAAATGATGCTGTCTTTGTTAACCAATGGCTCGTGTATTACATTTTTATGCCCGTGCTGCATACGATCCCTGATAGGCCACACCTTTCTTGCATAATGTTCCTGTCTGTTGCGGCTGTCCCATTCACATAGGAAGCAACAAACTTTAGTATACCCAGTTTGCATGCCCTTGAGAATTGCAATGACCTTTAGGTCTCCACAAATCCGCCATTGGTAGTCATTGTACTTTATTTTTGCCAAAAGTATAGCCATATTGTCATAAGTTTCTTTCATATGAACAGAGTAGGCGACTGGAATTGATGAAAATAAATTTCCATTATGCAATAACACGGCTTTTAGACTAGTCTTGGAAGAGTCGATGAAAAGTCGCCATTCGTTGACTATGTGCTCATGACCGAGGTGCACCATTAGACCTTTTACATCTTTGCAATAGCAAATGTCATCATCCATCTCAAAGTATTGAACAAGTTCTCTGTGTCTATGACGAAATTTAGATATCGGAGTATTGGGCGCTAAAAGATTCCATTCTTTGAGTCGCGAACCGAGTAATTCTGCTTGTCCTTTGGGGAGAGCGAGATCCCGTATTAGATCTGAAAGTTCTGAATGGTTAATTAAGTGAACACCATCATTCACCGGTATATAATCCGAGTCAGAATTAGTTTCTAAAGCAGGTAAACTATCACTTTCTGATGGTTCATTCACGTCCAACGGATATTGTTCTGGTGGAACTGGGATCGGACACGTGATTGGATCATGAGGCACTGGTTTCGAAACCGATTCAATATTTGGATAAACCACAGACTTTCTAGTTTTAAAAGTGAAACCATAGATATTTGTCAAGCAGAAGTAACAATCAGTAGCGTGATTTGTCGGTTCACGCCATATTACTGGCACTCCAAAAGGCATCGACTTATGCTTCGGCGATTTTCGTAACCAACCTGCCAATGTATTTGCACAAGTCGAACAAACTGCATTTGGCTTCCAAGATTTATTTGCATCATCAACTTTCGAATCGAAATAAAGTTCATATGCTTTCTTTAGCAATGGTGTAAAGTTTTTCTGGTGAACACGATCGGTAAAATATCCGCACACGTAACAGAACAGATCAGCCGAATTTCTACAATTTCTAGAAGCCATATTTCACTCAGAATTATTTCAAAATACAGTAACTATTTGAAATATAACGTAACATATGTCATGCATCTTTTAGCAGTATAAAAAGTAGAATTATTTTGCATTTTATTAATTTTTAAAAAGTTATATAGTAAAAATGAAACGGAGCAAATAACGGTTTCCCAAAAATATATTTATTCACAAATATCTTAAGAACCCGACGTGATAGAGATAAACGGATTTCAAATTTGAAATCAGCGCAAGAAACTGACCTAAGAACACTTATTCTTATATAAGAAAGAAAAATGTTGTTTGTCAGTGCTATCAATTAGCAAGCCGTTGTTAACTAGGTGTTGTAGTGTTATTTTATGTATGTGTTTTTCTAGTGGTTTGGATAGCGATGATATTAAGGAGATTGGCCTATAGTTACCAAGGTTATTATTGTCGGAAGAGCCAGGTTTTAAGAGAGGATATACCTTAGCGACTTTAAAGTGCCACGGAAAGTAGCTCCGTGCGATACATTGATTGTATATGTATGTAAGCGAATCACTAATAGCTGGAGCCGCATAACGCAGTATTCGATTACTGACTCCGTCAAGTCCTGATGAGTTATTATCTTTAAGTCCTAGAAGATAGTTATACACTTCATTAACTGTCATAAACGGAATGTTGGATGGGATTGTGTTGGTACATTTGTTCTCACAAAATACTGACAGCCTGCCTAAGTCACAAGGTGAATTTGGTATTGTAGATTTAAGACTGTTTATTTCTGCCTGAAGGTAATTGCTGAAGTCTGTGGGAGTAAATGAAGTATTAGGGGTTGACGAGACTGACAGATTTCGCTTGTTCGCTAAGGTATTGATTGCTTTCCATATATCTTTACTGTTTGTTTTGTTCTGAACCAAATTTTTAAAGTAATTCTTTTTTTCTCTACGAATTAAATATTGCACGTTGTTCCTCTGTTCTCTGTATATGTTAAAGTCCTTGTTTTTGTGAGCTTGATCTCTCTGCCTCATGGCGTCTAGCACTGCTTGTGTGATCCAAGGAGATTTGACCTGTCGTTTCACACGAACTTCTTTAGTTGGTGCGTGGTTATCAAACACACAAAGAAAGATACGTGTCCAATGGGCAATGGCGTCGTCGGGATCAGAAAGCTGGTAAACACTGGCAAGAGGTGCAGTTCGCAAATCATGTAAAAATAGTTCACGGTTGAAATGTTTAAAACTTCTAAATTTAATACTGATATGTTTATTTCTTGGAGCTTTATATTTATTCTTTGACCACGTGCAACATATAGGGTAGTGGTCACTCATCGCGACAGTAGGAACAGAGCATTCTATAATATTGTCTGCACAGGTGACGTAGATGTGGTCAATTATTGTGGATGATGCATTTGTTACCCTGGTAGGCTGGTTGACTATTTGTTTTAGGTTGTAAGATAGGATGATGTTTTCCCATGTTTGGTTTATGTTGCGCATGTTGATGTTGAAATCGCCTAGAAGAATAATTTCTTTGGCAGTGGTAAATACTTTATCCATCATAGTGGTGAAATCTTCATACCAGATGGCTCCTGCACTGGGATTTCTATAAAGATACCCGACTAGAAATTGTCCCTGAGTCGGTAGTTTTATTTCTAACCATATGCACTCGGTCTCTGCTGTCTCTAAATCGCTTCTGCGGCGATAACTAATAGAAGTGGAAATATATACTACAATACCTGTTTCTAGCTTTCTACTTGAGTCTCGCCGAACTGTTTTAAAACTATTTAGGGCAATTTCACCATCTGATATTTTGTCGTTTAAGCGACTTTCGGAAAGTCCAAAAACATGAAAATTTTTATTTAGAATTTGTGTAAGCTCAGGAAGTTTGCCTAATAAATGGTAAATGTTCAGGTGGCCCAGCCGTAGACCATCCTTAATTAGCCATTGTGTCTGATAGGTATGCATTTTATTTTGGCGAGTGGTTTAAAAAGGAAAATAACAAAAGCAATTTTAAATACGAACCCACGAAAATTTAAACTAATTAACGTCACCAAGTAAGTGAAAATGCAAATGTTAGTACTTAACGTACGAACACTTGGTACAAGTATTGCTAAAAAATCACAAGTAACTGAAATTGTCAGTAGTATATTAAAATAGTCACACAACAGTAGGCACGCACGTTTTCACACCACAACACTAAAATTCTAACAAAGTAATTAAGCAATACTGAGAGGATACGAATTAAAAAAAAGTAAAATGAAAAAATCTTGCAAATTATGAAAAGAACTGTCGAAGGCCTGTAGCCAATGAAATTAAAGTGTTTTGAGAAAGTAACAAAGTACTTATTACTTTATGCGTCACAGTAATCAATTAATTTTTCAGGGGAGAGACGGCTTTGGTCGCAGGGATTAAGTCAATGAAAAAAAAAATGAGTGGATTAATCATCGATAATGGATGTCTCTGTCAGGTACATAGTAAGGCCCGCGTTGCACAGACATCATTAGTGCTTGGCTGAGTGATGCTGGACTGAATTGCATCAGGTAGCCAAGTTCTGGGTTCCACTGAGCACGATCAGAAAGGCTACGGGAGGAAGCTTGACGACTGTAGATTTCGTCTGCAGTGGTTACAACACTTGTAGGAGATTTTTGGGTCTGTGACATTGTGGCACTGCTTCTTGAACTGTCATATAATGTGTTTGTGAGGGGCTGTCTTATAGGTAGTGGAGGAAACATAACATCGTAACGTTCGGCTTCCTGGCTGTAGGTGGCGTTCTGTTTGTTGTTAGGTACTTTGTTGGTTACAGGAGCGGAAAATATACTTTATTTATTGCTTTTTATTTGTAATTTAGCAATCAGCTTACGGATATTTTAGAACGGCAACGAATATTTTCCAAATTATTTGTAGACACAATTTTCGTGTAAAATTGGTGACATATTTAGCAGGTGTGATTATTTTTATTTAGGATTATGTCAACGGTAATTGCTAATGTGAAGAAAAAAATCCCACAAAAACACCCTCTTGGTACATTTTATTCACATCTGTGGCAGATTTCTGGAAAAATTTGTTCTAAGCACAATAATTTTGCCGTGACAGAAAAACAAGATATTGACGATTTTTGCATTTCCATCTGACAGATTTAAAAAAAAAAAAAAAAGGGGGGGGGGGGGCGCAGTCAAGAAACAACTCGTAAAACGGTTAAAGACGATGGCGTAGGGGCCAGGTACTGTATTTGGACAGCAGTTTTGTGATGGATATACTGAATCTAAAGGCAGTATGGCAGACTACAGTACACCTATTTTATTGTGAAACACGGTTGGCATGCCTCTCCAGTCTACCTAGCTATAGATGGGTACCTGACTCTGCTCTTGAGTTAGGTAAGGAAAATGCTATGAGGAAGGGAACTGATTACCCCGCCGCTCGAAGTTTTTCGAGGTTTTTGTCACCCTGTGATTATGCGTCAAATATATGAGAAATGTTTGACTTGTTATTAGGTGTCCATCGTATTTTTAGCACACACACAATATTACCAATGCCCAATCCTTCCTTTCTTTTAGATGTGCCCCATTGTACATACGTGTATATATACTAGCAACAACCCGCCAAAATTGGCAGGTTTTTAATTATAGTATGTTGTTTCTGTTACACGTATTACATTGCTGCTTCTTCTATAGTTTCGCTTGTTCGCTGTGAATGACGCGATCGTCTCTTCCTTTTGGCCGTCGTCTTATCATTTTGATCCATAACAATAAGTCTGCAATACTTTAAATTAAAATTTTGTCATGAAGTAACAATTAAAAAAAACTTACATTTTTTAGAAAAATGATGAGTTAAATCCGTTTCCCGAATGAAACTGGACAGAAGAGTATCTTGATTGTCTGTTGATTTAATGCACGCCGTCACACTTTTGCTATTTTCGCGAGAGTACATATAAGGGGAAACAATACAATTATTGTCTAACTTTCAACCACAGTTGCACCCCCTTAGCTGTGCTCGAAAGTTAATGCACTCTCTCGAAAATAGAAAAAGTGCGCAAATGATGGTGTGCAAAGTGTGACAGACCGACCGAAGTACCTTACGGCGGGAATTATGGTGTGGTATATATATATATATATATATATATATATATATATAAATATATATATATATATATATATATATATATATATATATATATATATATATATATATATATATATTCTGGGCAAGTCGACCTGCATATATATATATATATATATATATATATATATATATATATATATATATATATAAATTTTTATTATAACAGCTTTTGTCTTCTCCATTTTTCTGAACCATACAGTAATGAAGAGTACACACAACACTTAATGACATTAAATTTTAATTATCCTGTCTTTTGTTTTGAAGCTAAAATCTGTCTCCTGTTTTTAGACGTAGTTCTGGCCATTCTTATTTTCTTCATATCTATTACGCATCTGCCATCCTCAGCTTTTATGTGTAAAAAAATACGAGAAACGTCTGACTTTGTTTTTAGCTGCCCATATCATTCTTAGTATTTTTACTACAAAACCACATCTATGTGGTGTCATGGGATTTTCACACTTTTTTAAAGATTGTCCATGAAACACCTCTATATGACTGGAGCAGGTCTTTGTAACACAGAGGAACTCTCTTTCGTACTTCCAGTGATGGAAATTTCTTGCACTCGGTACTTTTCATTTGCAGAACGATCGTTAAGTATTACATATTCTATGTGTCTCAGATATATCTTCCAGCTGTCTGTTAATAGTGTTCACATGTATTCGATTCCTCGTATTAGTTTAAAAACTATACCCAGGTATTCGATTCCCTGTATTTGTTTAGAAACTGTACCCAGGTATTCAATTCCTTGTATTTGTTTAGAAACTGCCCTATTTACTTCCATGCTGCATTCTGGATGATTCTGTTTCTTCGAGATGTTGACCACTGCAACTATTTTCTTGTATTTAAACTAATGCCGCTTTTTGTACTTTTTACCTCTGTCAAATTAATCACTCCCCTAACTTTTTTTAAATTTAAATTCCAGTTTTTGATATTAAGACTGTATGACCAGAACATCAAAACCACTGTAGCAGATAGATGTTGGAATTAGGCTGGTCGTGCCATGTGAAGAGATCTCGATACCATCACCAGAAAATAAGCTAGGGACCTCACAAATAAGCAAAAGAGAAGTCTAACAAAAACAACTTGGCGGAGAACAGTGGAGGTTGAGACGAAAAGCTCGAACCAGAGTTGGGGTGCCGCACGAAGGGTAACTTCAGACCCAGCCAAGTGGAGACACTGTCTTGCTGCCTTACAAGATGCCACTAAGCGTGATTGTCACTGATTGCTTTGTCAGTCAGCGGCCAATGATTTAAGAAGAGACGACCAGAGTATCTTAGATTGTTCATATTATGTCAGCCAACTACTCTTGCAATACACTCTACCGATCTCATTAAATATTTCACTGCAGAGACGGAACAGCTAAGGCGATGTACAGATCCATGCCTGACACCTTATATTATTTTTTTGAAATTTGTCTATTTGGTTGCAAATTCTTACTGCTGCTGTTTATTGTCAGTATCACAGGTTAACATGTTCTGGCCTACAACCAAATTACCAGGTAGGAGGATTTTTTTTGTTTATAAGGGAAGGGAAAGGGGGGATTATGAAAAATTATGTTAGGGCTTCTTTTCTGGAAGAAAATTTGAAATTCTGAATTAGATAATGTGAAGAGAATTGGTTTATTTATGTTGTAACAACGTGGGGTAAATAAACAGGAAGAACTGAATTCGCCAAACTAATCATAGATGCTGATCAGCGTATCATTTTCGATGGCATCAGAACAGTTATGCTGTGGATTCCTGGACACTCAAATTTACATGGTAATAACAGAGCTGACAAATTAGCTACGAAGGGAACAAGACAAGAACAACCACTCATAGCAATAGCTCTCCAAACCGTCAAACAACTCATATGAACAACAAACAAAGAAACTTGGCCGAAAAGGTGGGCCATGGGAAAAACCGGGAGAGAGGTTTACAGACATGTGGCTGGTCCTGATTCTAATGACAACATCGGCCATCTTACAGGGAGGGATCAGAGCACCATTTTTCGGCTCACATAACAACATATACCACTCAACAATCACTTGAACAAAATCCAACCACAACACACTCCAGAGTGCCAGCTATGTAAGGATCCCGTTTCACGCCCATTGCGGCATATTGGGAATATGGTGTTAGGCCCATACGGCACACTAGGGTCGATGTGGTCAGCATCCCGCCGGCCGCCTTAACCTTTCCAGAAGTTGCTCTGGTACCCAATTCATGAGGCTGGGTCGACCACGGAGCCGCTTGCGGTCTAAAAATTCCCACATCCACTGGGGATCGAACCATGGACCACCGAGTAGGAAGCCAGTGCACTAACCACTGCGCCACCGCGATGATGTTAGGAAAATGCTCCTTCCTCCGTGGCCAGATAAGTGGAAGACCTTATATGGTTGGTGCCAAAGGAGCAGAGATCTGTTGACCCAATCATGTACTTGTGATATAGATGGTACCTCAACCTATTTTGACCAGTATGTAAGCGGAAAATAATACCAGGGTTTCGTTCTAGATAGCACTTTCGACTTCCGGCCAAGACGGTGGCCTAATTTTTGTCCTTACAAGTTTTCTACATTTTCGAAGTCACCAGTCAAGTACAGACCGGCCATATAGTGCAGCAGAACTGCAAGGAAGTCGAGAAATACCAAAAAGGTAGGGAAGAAGCCCAAATAAATGCATGCTGAAGTCGGATGCGCTGGGCAGCAACATTGTACAACGCAAACCGCCTTACGATGACAGGGGGAAGTATGATATCATAAGGAACAACTGGTTCTGAAAAAGAAAAAAAAACGTCTTTCTTTATTCTTTTCATGTCCGTCTCCAGTTCTGTTCTCTGCGATTTCTTTTTTGTTGTTCTCCCACTACTTTCTTTACCCTGAGCATTCCAGAACAGGAACTGGCATATTTATTTTTTTAAATTTCGCCTCGTTTTGGCGAGGCTGCGTTAAACCTAGTCACAAGGTCCGTCGGTTATATTTGGGCGCAATACCAAACAAAAAAGATCGTGTGGTTTGGCTCGGTTTTCTAAATGTGAGTCCTATCAAACGCCAGCGTTTTTTTTTTCGTGACATCCGTGTTCCACTGGTACTTGTCTGGTTCTTGTCATCAGGTCCACATTGGTGACCTTGTCATAACTATTAAATCCTTCTAGTCTGCGCAAGCACACCATTTACGAAAGTCTGTAAGGTCTCGCTCCTCACCTCCATGTTTCACATCCATACATTTGGTTTGGGCGTCCGATAGACAGAGTGGTACAGCGCTGGTCTCTCCCCCAGTCTACCCAGCTGTAAATGGGTACCTGACTCTTCTGTTTGAGTTAGGGAAGGAAAAGGCAGCGAGGAAGGGAACTGGTCACCCCCCCACCTCTCGAGACTGGACCTAGTATGGTGAAGTCTCTAACATATCACTCCCCATGACTGTATCTGCTACTAGACTACCTTCTTTATATTTGGTTTAAAACTAAGTAAATACAGCCAGACGCAAGCATAAATCGGGAACGGCATATTGTACGCATAGCTTGTCGGGAGCTTGTAGTGTATTAACTTCCAAAAATAAAAAAAAGAAGAAGAAAGGTAAAGGTAAAGGTAAGTCCTGTAGTAGATAATGCTGTAGAGAAGTGAAGTGTGTTAGACTTGACTTTACTAGGTCGAACTTTATGAGGTGGAGTGACCAGTTACCTTTGCCTTCTTTAAATCACGAGAAAGGTACCCATTTACAGGCTGGGTAGATTGGAGCACGACCATGCCGAGGTTCGAACCCGGTAAATTTGCCGCGCGTGGTAAACGAGTTAACCCCTGTGCAAATCGGACAGATATTGCACCTTTAAAGTAGTCTTCATTCCTGTAAGGTACAGAAACACGACCACTGAACAAGCAATTGGAAGACAGAATTAAGTCCCTTGAAATGTGGGTATATAAAAGAAAGGGGCGCGTTTTTTTGGGGAAAAACGAAAGAGTATCACTATAACTCTTTACTAAAGAATCTGGCTCCCCCAGTAAAGAGTGCGTTTTACGTACTCTGGCAGAGCTTCTTTCTGTACCTATTTGTTCTACATCAGTGGTTCTCAAAGTGGGCCATGCCATATTTCTAAGGGGGGCCACAGTAAGATGGTAAAGTACCTTTTTCCAGCTAACAATGACCATCAGGGAGGCCACAGAGGTAAATGAGGCTTAGAAAGGGGGGGGGGGAGGAGACCATGAGCAACAAAAGGATTGAGAACCCCTGTTCTACATGATGAGGCTGCCATTCCCACCCGAAGCCTCGCATTAGTCGTTCTTAATACACTAGTGTAAAAGCCCGTTATACGACGGGAATTAAATTCAAAAGCACCAATACCTAATGGCAATTTTACTTATTCAATAGTATTTTTTAAAAAACCACTGTGCATCACCACAGTACACGAACTACGTAGCAGCAGCGAGGATCCCAATGTGTGTATATGGGATCACACATTCTATAAATATATTTTTGTGCACACTGTCATATGCGCATTCTTCTTTGGTAAGTGTTATTATTTTAGGGAGAGTACATATAAGGGAAACAATACAATTAATGTCTAACTTTCAACCAAAGTTGCATCCCTTGGTGTTACGCACTGACAGAAGAAGCTGGGATTTTATAAATAGGATGCCTTAAAAAAGTAGTGTTTCTATTTTTCCTTTTTCAAAAACTGTTAATGATAATGAAATAATATTTTTTTTAAACTGCTGTCAAAAATGTGACATAACTCTTTACTTTCAGTAAGGTAGAATTCAGGGAAATACTGAAGACAAACATACAAAAGCGAAGCCTACACAGAAACAGTGTGAAGGAAATACCAAAAGACAATGGGAAGCAGCTTGGCATGAGAGTAGCCCCAAGGTAGGTTGTCCAACAATAGATCTTGCTGTAGGGGAGTGAAGTGTTAGAGACTTCGCTACACTATGTCCAGCTTTATGGGGGAGGGGTGATCAGGCCTCTACCTCGCTGCCGTTGCCTTCCCTACGCCAAGAGAAGAGTCATGTGCCCATTTACAGTCGGGTAAACTAAAGGGTGACGCTACCGGAATGTGAACTTATAAGAGGCAAGCTCTAAACGATGAACGCCTGTTGTCAGTTGTGAATACTGTCCTGCTCTAGACGGTTTCCATCAAAGTCTTACTACAAGTGCTGGTATACACTGTTGTACGTTTATAATATTCTTCTACTGTGCTTTGGTACAACTGATATTCATATCTTTGTAGGATACGCGCTCTCAGTCAATCAATGCCTTCGACTTGAATTAAGTACAGCTGACATTTCTATCTTGTAGGATAATGCCTCATTAAACAGGGCAGTTATTGTGTCGGACTCTCAGTCCATGCTTCGGCAGGTTTAAAATGGATGGCCACGACATGAATGGAGAACGGACATAAGGGCCTAATACCCTTAGGAAAGGGTGTGGGTCAACTGTCCTGGTTATGCAGGTGTACGTGACAAAAAAGAGTGCTGGTAGACTAGCCTCGAGAGAACATGAACGGGGCCAAAGTTACACTCAACAACAACCAAATAAATAACTCTAATTTAAAGTGAGAGTCATCAAATGATATATGCAATCTTCATTACTGCATAGTGTAGAAAAACTGAAGACAATGGTGAACAAAGACAGTGTTAGAGAAGCAAACGTTAACGTGCCCTTGGAGGTACGTGATAAAATGAAGGAATAAAGGCGTAACTTGCATTGGAATAGAAAAAAGAAACACGAAACGAATGAGGTCCTAGAAAATCGTAAGAATGATAAGAGAGACTTCTAATGAAGTTCATGCTAACGGTGTTAAACCGATTAAAATTTGTTTAGTGTCATCATAATAAAAGAAGACTAACTGTCTTCTTTCATAGTACGATATGCCCTGGTGGCCGTTATGCATATAAATGCTTCTCGTAACCACAACGATGCCCTCGTGCGTCCAGTACAATTTTATCAAATTCTGATTTGTTGATCTGTCTTTTCCCATGTCATCAAGTCCAAACTGATTCCTGCATATCTGATCTCTTAGTCTTCCATGAATCTGTAGTTTTCCCTTCAGTATAATACATGTGGTTACGACATAAGATTTCTAGCTTTCCTCACTTCGTCATAACATTCACTAAAGAAAGTGGGATGTACTTTTTCTATACATGTGAAATGAATGTTTTTCCTTTTGCGCGTTTGGCCTCTTTCTGAGTACATCCCTAAAATTAACTCTTTTCGGGCTGTCCATATGGATAATTAATTTTAGCAATTTTTTTATGTAAAACCGTGCCACGATCAGAATGCCGGTCTTATATGAATTTATTCTCTACTTGTATTTTACTAGATTGGTCCATGACTGCAACACCACATACGTCAGAATTGGGTTCCCTATAAAGCATTGAAAGAAGCTCACTTTATGACTGTACATTGGCAAAGAAATATTTGATATAATAAAGGCAAATCCACTGAAAGTACCATATGGAAGGAAAAGATTAAAGGCAAACGTTGCAATATGAAGTAAATATTGGGTCGTACAATGCGGGAGGGAGGCGCGGGGGGGAGGGTGTGGGGCGGGGGGAGGTGGTTGGGGGGTATGGGTGGGGGGAGATGGGTGGGGGTGGGGCAAGGGTGAGGGGTATTATCGGCGGTTGGTGGGGGAGGGCCAGCTTGTCGAAGGTTTGTGGTCGGGGTGGGGTGTGGAAGGTCTTGGGGGGGGAGGGGATGGTCGGGTGGGTGAGGGGGGTCACTGTGGGAGCGGGGGGGGGGGTTGTGGAAGAAGTGGGCGGCGAGCGACGAGTGGGGTGGGGAGGGCGGTTTATGGGGAGATGTGTGAGGTCTAGACCATTGGCAGGTTATGCATGGGCCATCAAGGGGACGAGAGGGGCGTGGACGTGGGAGGACGGGCGGGACTGGGTTTGTCTCGGGGAGAGTGGTGCGAGCTGGGGGCGGGGGGGGGGGTGTGAGGGGTGCGCGGCGGGGTTTGAATTGTTATCTGAAGGGGGATGTTATGTCTTGGTGTCTATTTTCGTTTTTTCAGAGATTAGGTAGGATGTGAGGGTGCTTGGCAATTGAATATGCCACATGAATATGGGTAATGCTTTGAAATCTGAGAAGATCGAATCTGATGTACAAAGATGGGACGTCTAGGGCACACATATGACAAGAGATGACACAGGGAAAGTAATTCCCCCCCCTCCCCCAAACCGACAGCGTTGGGGGGGGAGTGCAGGAAAACCATCAATAGATACAGGAAGAGACGTACATGAAAGATAGTTGGACAGTAGTGAAAACGATCGCGATAGATAAGCCTTCCTCGATACTCTCAGCGGACAAAAGCAACATATTGCAAGGGTTCGAAAATCTTTGAATTCCTTAACCACCACATCCCATTTATCGATATTACCTTATTTCCCACAACTCCGTCACACAGGACCTTAATTTTCATGCCCACTTGGGGAGGACTTCCATGTGGACTCCTTCAACCATTCGACGTATATTACGGCCCAGACTCAATGTTTCTGCTCCTCCCAATAGCTCATTAATATTTATACGAAGAACCAAATTAAAACTCTACATGAATGACATATGTATACAATACCTGTTACTCTATTCTGTCCTTGCATATCACCCCAAAATCAGTTGTGAATCACCGATAGCAATATACTAGGAGATCCAGGAACATCTTCCATATCAGATTCTTTCCCTGCGATCATAAGTTAGCGTCATTTCTATTTCTAGCTCTTCACATGCACCCAACCTACAAACTTCACACATCCTCGCAAACGCCCATGACTGTCTGGTCACGGAATCGACCCCAACACCATAGTACTCCAAGCACCCAAACAAACACCATGGGTCAAACAAAACCAACACTGACCCAACACACATACTTCTACGCCCCATCCCTGCCCAATCTCATACTCCAATCACATAGCTCTACTGTAGTATGTGCAGCAACAACACACCAAATCACTCTAGAACACCATTCAAAAACAGTGGGTACCATCAACGTGGCAAGAATACCAGTCATGGCTGCACCCAGTTAGTGGTCCGGTAACCCAAACGAAGTATGGGATACTGCACCGTGCATACAACTTACCGCGATGCTCGTATATACGCCATATTGCACGAAAAAATACTTATACCTAGGTTCTGACAATTCGACAGCAGTATCAGTGGACACGTCGTGATTCAGTACACCTCAGTGGTATAATCTTTCATTATCCTAAGCCATAGACCACCAGCTGAGTACCTGTCCATTGGACTGTTAACCTCATTTTCAACGACGACAAAAATTTACAAACCATTTTCGTTCTCTTCCTTCTAAGTTAATACTCCTCTGAGGTTCTTCTTCTACTCACTTCAGCTCTGGTGAAACTACATAATTTTCGTACCCCCCAAAATGTATCACTATCCAACACACTCTCTACTTCTATCATTGACCCCTCTCTATCTACTTTCCATGCATACTACTCCAGCTATCTACCAGTGTCTACAGTATATCCCTTCACGTGCTAGTTATTCCACTTTAACACTTCTCTCCAACACAAATATCTTTGTGATCGGCCTCCTACACCTCTCAATGCTCTTGTCTATCCATACATTCAGCAACTAAGATCTGACTTAACACTACCACTACACAAACATCATCGGCTACATGTATCACATATCTACATCTCATCATTCAAAAACCTTTCAGCTCTACATCTCCATACTCTATATATCTTATATCCTATTCTCTCCTCCTTATGATCCTCTGGGGGGGGGGGGGGGGGGGGGGGACCAAACGGGAACCTGGTGGGGGGGACAACTAACTCTCGCTTTCCCATAATCCTCCCTTTTCTCAGGGGGGTGACGATAGGGGTTCTTTCTTCGATATCTTTCTGTCCGCTCTTCATAGGGGGGCTCGCAAAAAACCACTGGGAGGGGGGGGGGGGGGGGGGGTGGGGGGGGGGGGGGGGGGGGGGGGGGGGGGGGGGGGGGGACCGTTGGGGGGGGGGGGGGGGCACATATGGAGGGGCGGGGTGGGGGGGGGGGGGGGGGTGTTGGGGGGGGGGGGGGGTGTGGGGATTGGGGGGAGGTTGTATGTGAGTTGAGGGGGTTGAGAAGAGTTGGTTGGGTTTGTGTGGTGCGAGGTGGGGGGTGTTTTTTTGGCGTGTGAAGGGGTATAGGTTACTAATGGGTCTGGGTGGGGGGGGGGGGGGGGGGGGGGGTGGGTGTAACAATATGTTTGGGGTGTTATGGGTGGGGGGGGGTGGTGTTTTGTTTAGCTAAGCCAGTGCATGTTCCGTTTTTTGTATACTCACATTTTGGGTGCCTGGGTCTGTCAGTTTGGGTACTGGGGGGGGGTGGGGTGTGCACATCGTGGGTACCTGGTTGGTTGGGAGTTGTGGGTTGGACTGTGGGTGGGTGGGTGGGGTGGGGTGGTTACACACCAGACAAAAATGGTTGTGGGTGGGGGGTAGGTGGGTTTGGTGTGGGGTTGTTTGTAACACACTGTTTGGGGGGGGGGTGTGTGGGGTTGGGGGTACCTGGGGGGTGTGGTGGTGGGTGTGTTTGGGGGGTTGGGGGGGTGTGTGACAATGGGGGGTTGGGGGGTGACAAGCGGTTTGGGTGGGGTTTGGGAACAAGAGCGACCACTGGGTTCGTAAGGGGTTGGGGGGGTGTGGGGTCAGTGTGGGGGTTGTTTTCCAACAGTTTGGGTAAGCTGTGGGGGGGGGGGGGGGTGGGGGTGGGTGTATGGGTGGGGTGTGTGACATACTAATAGTTTGCACATATATCTGGGGTTGGGGGGGTGATGGGTGGTGGTGTGGTGGGTGTGGGGGGGGTGTGGGTTGGGGGTGGGTGGTCTGGTGGGGGGTGTATACAGTTGGGGGGGTGGGTTGATAGAAACGAAGTGGTTGGGGGGGTGGGGTGGTGGGGGGGGTTGTGTGGTGGTCACCCAGATTTGTTTATATACTATCACACTTCACATGACAATATTAACAAGTGGTGTGGTCAGGCCAAAGAGTGGTTTTACACCAAACGCATACTAGAATGTTGGGGGGTCGACCGCGGCTTCGCACTGCCGAGATGGGATTACTGGGGTATCAACATGGGGTATGGGTGGGTGTCTGGTGGTGTGGGGGGGTGGGGGCCAATTGGGTGTTTGGGGTGGGGGGTGGGAACATGGTGTGGAACATGGGGGGGTGGTTGTGTTGTGTGTTGTGTTTGTGCCAATGTTGGTAACATTCCCACGATGTTGTTAATGTTTTGTTGGTGGGGGTTGGTGGACACATAATCTCATGGGTGTGTTGTGTTGCTGGGTTTTGGGTTTGTTTGTGATGGGGTTTGGGTTTGATTTGGAGCGGTGGTTGGTTGTTGGGTAAGTTTGGTTAATAGCCAGGATTTTGCATACCATGGTGATGCGGGGTATGGGTTCTGTTTGTGGTGTTTGGTGACATTCTCCAGGTTGGGGGGGGGTACGCCCACATAGAGGGTGGTATCATCATAAAGCGCCCAACAGAATGTGATTTACGGCATGTCGCACACAGGCATAGGTTGGGGTTGGGGGGGGGTGGTGTGGGTGGGTAAAGGTGGCTTAGGGGGTACATCTCACACGGTGTGGAAAGTGTGCTTGTGGGGGTAGAATACATGCGCAACCATTGGTGGTTGGGGGATACTCATGGGTGGGCGAGAACTGGGTGGTTGTGTGGGGTTAACCAATTGGGGGGTGTTTTTTTTGGTTTTGGGGGGTGGGTGGTTAAATTGGTGGTTGGGGGGGGGTGGGGGTGTTGGGACAGATATACTCTGGGGGGTTGGTGTGGTGGGGGGGGGGGTGGGAGCGAATAATGTCTGTTTAAGAATGATCCTGTAAAGTACTCAGTGAATATGTTTATTAACACCTCATAGTTGCGAAGACTTGAGGGGTCTTATCTTATCTATAGGTAATACCTGGTCATTGCAAACCACTCACCTAAATGTACTTCCTCTATCTCCCCTCCCGTCACTCCTCCCTCTGTTGTTTTTGACCTGGGGGACTTCTCTTCGCTAGGTGTGGTGTGGTCCATCACCGTGGGTGTGGTCACTCTCCTCGACTACTCTCTAGTGGGTCTTCTCCTCAGAACACATGGGTGGGGGGGTGGGTTTGGGGTGGGTGGGGGGGGTACGGGGGGGGTTGGTGGGGTTGGGTATCTGGGTGGGTGTACCCGGTACTGGGCACTTACACTCCATCCTCTCACCAAAAATCTAAAGAAAACAACACTTTTTCTGATAAAGTAAATACTAAAAATCACGACAAACTGTCATCTCATGGGGCATAGAAATAAGAGAAGGGAGAGAGAGAAAGAGAGAGAGAGAGAGAGAGAGAGAGAGAGGCAGACAGACAGACAGAGAAAGAGAGTGGGGGTGGGGAATTCTGTTTTCAGTTCTGAAAAGAACAAGTTGCCACTTTCCAAAGAGCAGACTGATTCCATTGTCTTCCACCGTCTTCCGTTGTATCTCTGACTCACTGTGGCCTTGGTGACACGAGTCTGGCGCGCGCGGGTAGGGGTTGGCAAGAGGTGCCGACAGAGTTATTGTTTACGTTTGTGTGTCCCACAGGAGTTTGTGTTTTACGTTTGTGAGTTTAATAGGAGTTTGTGTTTTATGTTTGTGAGTTTAATAGGAGTTTGTGTTTATGTTTGTGAGTTTAATAGATGTTTGTGTTTTATGTTTGTGAGTTTAATAGGAGTTTGTGTTTTATGTTTGTGAGTTTAATAGGAGTTTGTGTTTTATGTTTGTGTGTCCCACAGGAGTTTGTGTTTATGTTTGTGAGTTTAATAGGAGTTTGTGTTTTATGTTTGTGAGTTTAATAGGAGTTTGTGTTTATGAGTTTAATAGGAGTTTGTGTTTTATGTTTGTGAGTTTAATAGGAGTTTGTGTTTTATGTTTGTGAGTTTAATAGGAGTTTGTGTTTTATGTTTGTGAGTTTAATAGGAGTTTGTGTTTTATGTTTGTGAGTTTAATAGGAGTTTGTGTTTTATGTTTGTGAGTTTAATAGGAGTTTGTTTTTTATGTTTGTGAGTTTAATAGGAGTTTATGTTTTATGTTTGTGAGTTTAATAGGAGTTTGTGTTTATGTTTGTGAGTTTTATACGTGTTTGTGTTTTATGTTTGTGAGTTTAATAGGTGTTTGTGTTTTATGTTTGTGAGTTTAACAGGTGTTTGTGTTTATGTTTGTGAGTTTTATAGGTGTTTGTGTTTTATGTTTGTGAGTTTAATAGGTGTTTGCGTTTTATGTTTGTGAGTTTAATAGGTGTTTGTGTTTTATGTTTGTGAGTTTAATAGGTGTTTGTGTTTTATGTTTGTGAGTTTAACAGGAGTATGTGTTTTGTGTTTGTGAGTTTAGTAGGAGTTTGTTTTTTATGTTTGTGAGTTTAATAGGAGTTTTTGTTTATGTTTGTGAGTTTAATAGGAGTTTATATTTTATGTTTGTGAGTTTAATAGGAGTTTGTGTTTATGTTTGTGAGTTTTATAGGTGTTTGCGTTTTATTTTTGTGAGTTTAATAGAACCTCTACACCTCACGGTAGAAGAGGAACGACTAAGTAAGTAAGTAAGAGTTTAATAGGAGTTTGTGTTTTAAGTTTGTGAGTTTAATAGGAACTCCGCCAATGCCGGTCCCAAGCCCGGATGAAAAAGGAGGAGGGCGGCCTGCATGGAGGCCGTAAGGAGGCAGCCCCTCCACCATGCAAAGGCACAACAGGCCAATCACCTGTTTGCTTTAAACCACGATTACGAGTAACACAAGAGAGAAAACCGGACTGATTCTAAAGGCGACGAACTGGAACGGACTACGGACTACGACTTATGGAACATGGAACACAAGAAGTATAAATGGGAAGGAAGAGGAGCTGGTGGAAGAGATGAGGAAAGCAAAACTAGAAATCCTGGCTATAACGGAAACAAAGAAAAAAGGACAAGGAGTCATGGATCTCAATGGCAACACGCTGCTCTACAGTGGTGTACCCATATCCGAAAGAGCTAAAGGGGGTGTGGGTTGCATTGTGGCCCAAAATCAAAAAGATAGTATCAAGGGGTGGAACTTTGTCTCAGAGCGCATTATGGTTGTGAAACTAAAAGAAGGAGAAACCATAGTCAACCTGGTCATAGTGTATGGGCCAAATGAGGATGAGAGAGCAGAGGTCAAGGAGGAATTCTTCGAGCTGCTTCAAAGGACAGTGGATGACTGCCTAGATGAAGTTATCATGCTCGGAGATTTTAATGCCAGAGTTGGAAATGACCATGCTAGATGGGGTGGAGTTATCGGAAGATATGGAGAAGACACTCTCAATGACAATGGAAAGCGACTCCTTAGATTCTGCAGTGAGCAGAATCTGATCATTACAAACACAAAGTTCCCCCATAAGCGCATACATGCATACACTAGATGTGAACCAACAAAGAATGAGAAGTCAGTGATTGACTATGCCATTGTTCGGAGAAGCTCATTCAAATATGTCCGAGATGCAGAGTCTGGAGGGGGCCAGAGATTGGAAGTGATCACTACCTGCTAACAATCAAACGAACAACTGAAAGAGTTGCTCAGCCTAGGAACTGCTCAACATCACGCAAGAAACCAAGTAAACGAGCAGGAGAAATGAGCATTAGGACCTACAAGCTGAGAGAGCCAGAAATTAAGACCAGATATCAGGGGCTTATTGCTGCAGCGGTGAACAACACAGAAGAACAACCTGATGACTTGGAAACCCTCTGGATTAAATTCAAGGATATCATAAAGACAGCTGCTGCAGAAGCATGTGGTGAAGTCCGACTTGGGAACCAGAGAAAGAGGACACCTTGGTGGACAGAGGAAGTCAAAGAGAAAATAAGAGAGAAGAAAATGGCATGGAAACAATACGTAGGAGCTAAAAACACAACAGGACAAATGGAAAAATATAGAGAATATGTGACACTCAGAACAGAAGTAAAGAACAAAGTGCAAGCAGCAAAACAGAAGTCCTGGGAAGAATTTGGAGAAAAGCTAGAAAAAGATGCACAAGAAAACCAGAAATTGTTCTATAAGACCCTAAAGAACATGAGGAAGGAAAAGCAATGCCCTCTCAAATTTATAAAGGACAAGCAAGGCAAATTGCTTACTGCCCCGAAGGAAGTAATGGAAAGATGGAAAGAATATTTCTCAGAACTCCTTGATGGTGAGCAAGGTCAAACATCAGAAATGATAACCACTAGCACAGAAGAGGAAACCAATGGTGATGAAGATGACATAAAGATGGAAGAACTGAAGGCAGCACTGGAGAAAATCAAGATGGGCAAAGCAGCAGGGCATGATGGTATAACACCAGAAATGGTTAAGTACATGGGAGCATCAGGCGACCTGTTACTCTTAAGGGTCCTACAGGCAGCATGGTGCAACAAGACCATACCAAAGGATTGGGAGATCGCCATAATAACACCAATTTTCAAAAAAGGGTGACAATCGACAGTGTGGAAACCATAGAGGCATATCCTTTCTCAGTGTCCCTGGAAAAATCTACTCTAGAATCCTAGAGCAGAGACTCCGACGCCTAGCTGAGCCACAATTGGATGAGGTCCAGTGCGGATTCCGAGCAAACCGAAGTACTCAAGACCTAATCTTCACACTCAGACAGCTGAGTGAAAAGGCCCTTGAGTATAAGAGTGAGATCCATCTTTGTTTCATAGATCTGGAAAAGGCGTTTGACAGGGTCCCTTGGAGCAAACTTTGGGACTGTTTGGCAAGGAAGAATATTCCAGCACCTCTGATTCATGCTATACAGAGCTTCTACAAGTCTTGCAGAAATTATGTGAGGACAGCAAACCATAAGTCAGAAGAGTTCAAGACCACCACTGGTGTAAGACAAGGTGATATCCTATCACCTTACCTCTTCATACTCCTTATGGACGATGTCATCAAGGCATGTAAGGAGAGAACAAGAAAGTATTCAGTGGGGTACTGGAAGATGAGACAGGTCTATATTTCAGAGCTGGCATTTGCTGATGATGTTGCCCTGATTGCTAAATCAGAGGCACATCTCCAATCCAACCTGCAAGTATGGAAGGAAGAGCTGGAGAAGAGAGGGATGGTCATAAGCAGCTCTAAAACAAAATCCATGGTGATATCACGAGAAGAAAGAAGACATCAGATTAAGCTGGGAGAACAGGTCCTGGAGCAGGTCGACCACTTTAAATACCTCGGAGCTATTATAGACCGAAAGGGAGGCATCAAAGAAGAGTTGGCCACTCGAAAAGCAGCAGCTGGGAGACTTTTTTCAGGCCATAAATCGAGGATTCCTCAGCAAGAGAGAGGTTGGTAAGAAAACGAAGATGGCTGTATACCGCTCCACCTATGTCCCAGTCTTGACATATGGATGCGAGTCATGGGCAATGACTACAACCCATAAAAGCCAGATCCAAACCTCAGAAATGAGATATCTGAGGAAGGTGGTTGAAGTAACAACAAGAAGAGACATGGTACGCAACCAGACGATACGTCAAGGCCTAAAATGCCACCCCCTACAGACCCAAGTAGAACAGTCCCAACTAAGATGGTTTGGCCATGTCTGCAGAATGGGAGAAGATCGGCTACCACGACAAGCATGGGAAACAAAGAGCCAAGGATCCAGACCCCGAGGACGACCCAGAGTCCGCTGGGAGGACAACATTAGACAATCTTTGAAGGACCGAGGACTAGAATGGAACCAGGCCAGGAGGAAGACAGCCGATAGAATAGTCTGGCGCTCTCTCTTCCAAACCTCTACGCCTCACGGTAGAAGGGGAACGACTAAGTAAGTAAGAGTTTAATAGGTGTTTGTGTTTATGTTTGTGAGTTTAATAGGAGTTTGTGTTTTATGTTTGTGAGTTTAATAGGTGTTTATGTTTGTGAGTTTAATAGGAGTTTGTGAGTTTAATAGGCGTTTGTGTTTTATGTTTTTGTGAGTTTAATAGGTGTTTATGTTTGTGAGTTTAATAGGAGTTTGTGTTTATGTTTGTGAGTCTAATATGAGTTTGTGTTTATTTTTGTGAGTTTAATAGGAGTTTGTGTTATGTTTGTGAGTCTAATGGGAGTTTGTGTTTATGTTTGTGAGTTTAATAGGAGTTTATGTTTGTGAGTTTAATAGGTGTTTATGTTTGTGAGTTTAATAGGAGTTTGTGTTTTATGTTTGTGAGTTTAATAGGAGTTTGTGTTTTATGTTTGTGAGTTTAATAGAAGTTTGTGTTTATGTTTGTGAGTTTAATAGGAGTTTATGTTTTATGTTTGTGCATTTAATAGGAATGGTTGTGAGTTTAATAGGAGTTAGTGTTTATGTTTGTGAGTTTTATAGGAGTTTGTGTTTAAAGTTTGTGAGTTTAACAGGAGTTTGTGTTTTATGTTTGTGAGTTTAATAGGTGTTTGTGTTTATGTTTGTGAGTTTTATAGGTGTTTGTGTTTTATGTTTGTGAGTTTAATAGGTGTTTGCGTTTTATGTTTGTGAGTTTAATAGTGTTTGTGTTTTATGTTTGTGAGTTTAATAGGTGTTTGTGTTTTATGTTTGTGAGTTTAATAGGAGTTTGTGTTTTATGGTTGTGAGTTTAATAGGAGTTTGTGTTTATGTTTGTGAGTTTAATAGGAGTTTGTGTTTAAAGTTTGTGAGTTTAATAGGTGTTTGTGTTTTATGTTTGTGAGTTTAATAGGAGTTTGTGTTTTATGTTTGTGAGTTTAATAGATGTTTATGTATGTGAGTTTAATAGGAGTTTGTGTTTATGTTTGTGAGTTTAATAGGAGTTTGTGTTTTATGTTTGTGAGTTTAATAGGAGTTTGTGTTTATGTTTGTGAGTTTAATAGGTGTTTGTGTTTATGTTTGTGAGTTTAATAGGAGTTTGTGTTTTATGTTTGTGAGTTTAATAGGTGTTTATGTTTGTGAGTTTAATAGGAGTTTGTGTTTATGTTAGTGAGTTTAATAGGAGTTTGTGTTTTATGTTTGTGAGTTTAATAGGAGTTTGTGTTTTATGTTTGTGAGTTTAATAGGAGTTTGTGTTTATGTTTGTGAGTTTAATAGGAGTTTGTGTTTTATGTTTGTGAGTTTAATAAGAGTTTGTATTTTATGTTTGTGAGTTTAATAGGAGTTTGTGAACTGAATCAACTATAAAGTTTTAAAATAACATATAACAAATTTAATAATCAATTAGTCTTTAACAAATTTAAATAAATATGGATGAAAGTGACTTAAGAGGGTTTTTAAAATTTGTCTTCACTGAGAGGGACTGTTGGTTATTATTGTCCATTGCTTGTGACTGTTACAAAAAACTTAACTGGCTGAGTACTGCAATGGGTCGTTGTCAGGTCTGTTGTGGTGAGGACTCTTCTCTAGAGGCGTCTATATGAACTTCACTCCTAATGTCAAGGCGGGTGTCTTCACAACGTGTCCACTGTAGGTAATTGGTGTCGAACCCAGCTTCTTGAATCATAAGATAGTGAAGAAGATTCTTACTTCAGACTGGTCTGGTACTAAGAACCGTCTTGCAGCTTCGAACCACGAACTTTAGGAAAAATAAAAGAGCAAATGCCTCTGCTAAGTACATTTCTGGGCTGCAGATTAACAGGCGTACTGTCTCGCTGTCCACCCACCAATGTTAGCCTCTCTGAATAGTTATTCTCCCTTAGTATAACTCAGGGAATATGATTAGAAATGACCGTTATTCTTCTTGTTACTTTAAGGGGGAAAATGTGTCTGGACAGCGCGAATGCAATGGCTAGTATCTGAATTACAATTAACAAGGTACATATATCTCACAAAATGATACTATACACTCCTATGCCTTGTATAACCACTTAGCAAGTACAGACATATTAAAATTCCCATGGTAAAATAAATGTTTACACTAACCTCAAATTACTTGGGAACACAATCTCCTGGCACAGATGAATGGACACAACAACTTTGATTAGATGCTTCGAACACTTGTTCGGGGAAATGTTAGTATTCCTCTTATGACGGGTGCTCTGATTCCTTAAGTTTCCAGTTTTGGTATTTAAAATTGCGGGTTCTCTTTTAAATTATAAAGACGCCCTGATACTTCGATCTGTCACTTTTAGTTCTGGAATTCTTTGTCCGATCATTCGCTCTGGCTACTGGGAGTTGTTACTTGATGTTTTTTTAAAATGCAGTCTGGTTTATGTCTCCGGCTTCGCTAGATTATATTTCCATTTCTCAGTACAAGTCCCAGATGGTATTTTAGACAAACTTGCCAATGAGGGCTAAAGTTTATGTTAGGCTCTCGATTTAGACCAATCCTGTCTCTTTAGAACTATGTGGGTCGGGGCGTTAAATCATTAATATCCCCCGCGTGTTTTAAAATATCAATTATAAAATTTAAACTCGTAACCTCTTTCAAAAATGGCAGTAATACTTCCGATTGCATTTGTGCAAACTCACAAACACATCGGTGAACTTATTTCCTGGCTAATGCCTTTCCCATAATCTCCCCAAACGGGTTATCTGTATTATTGAAACAGAGATGGGCCATCGGAAGCGATAACATATTATCACGTGTGTTTACGTACATGATCGTGCTAGCCACCTTGTGTCAACAGTGACCGTCACTATCATAGATGGCTAGAAGACTTAAGTGATAGTGATAAAAGTATTATCCGCTGACCTGTCTAATTAGCCTTGTAATACTACGATTCACATGGTGAAACGTAAACAAGTCTGGGAGTGACTAGGCAAGAATGTAGGTGCCTAAAATATGCCAAATAATAGGAAGATGAGTGAGGAAAATGAAGAAATAAGTTGATAATGCAGGAGAGAACGAAAATGATGTAAAAGGACACAACTGATTAACTCATTTCGTTACAACTGGTTGTGCTCGTTTAAGAATTCTGGTTTTGAGTTCCTTGACACAACTGTCTTGTAGATTGGTTGTGCTCGTTTAATAAATCTCGTGCTGAGTTCCTTGACACAACTGTCTTGTAGATTGGTTGTGCACGGTTCAGAAATCTAGTATTGAGCTCCTTGACACAACTGTCTTGTAGATTGGTTGTGCTCGTTTAAGAATTCTGGTATTGAGCTCCTTGAAACACTGTCTTGTAGATTGGTTGTGCTCGTTTTAGAAATCTGGTATTGAGTTCCTTGACACACCTGTCTTGTAGATTGGTTGCAGTCGTTTCCCAAACCTGATGTTGAGTTCTTTGACACGAATAAATAAACAATGCACAAAGGTATGTTTCAGGCACTCGTGAGAAATAAAGAAGTAGAAGACTAGACAACAGAAAAAAACAACAGAAGTGAAAGGCTTACCGGGAATCGAACCCAGGACCTGCCGAACGACACCACCGTCTAGCTACTGGAGCGAATAATTTATTTACTGTTTAGAGGCCTCGGGTTTCCCCTCATTTGTTTATACGTTCTTTGACATAACCGTCTTGCGCTGTGGATCTCAGGCAACAATACAGTCTATGCCGATTCTGAGCTGCATGCTTGATTTAGGATTTAACTCTGTCCCATGCAGTTGTTAGGATTACCAAGCCAATAAAATAAATGATAATTTTACCCCAATATGTTATATATTGTAGCAAGCAGTGATAATTTGTATTTAAGAGAAGAAATCTCATAATTTGTAATAATGGCCGTCACCAGTACTATTCCTGGAAAAAAAACTCTGTGGGGATGCAAACAGCCTCAAGCTTACCACTGCTTTCTTTGAAAATATTCAAGTAAACTTTTGAGAGTGTACGATGATGATGATGAAGTGGTAATGATAAAAGAAGCAGAAACAGAAGAAGCAGCAGTAGTAATGGTAGTAGTAGTAGTATAAAATCGGTGTAAATTGGCGGAAGATGTTCTAAAGTCTTGTAAGTGTAAGTATATAAAAAAAATAAACGTGTGTTTCTTTTCTATATTTTAAAAACTGCACGTGTAAATGTTTGTGCATGGGACTGGCAACATCATCATGTAAAAGGAACTGTCACAGAAATCGCTGCTGCAAGAGCATGCGAATGCCTGGTGCAGACTTATTGCAAGGGTACCTGCTGCAGAGGTGACTCCATGCTCCGTTAGGCACGCAACAGAAAAATAATTAATGGTGAGGATGAGTAAATATGGCTATAACTAAAGGGGTGTACAAGGCACTCCTTGGGACAATAATGTACCATATCAGACAGCTCGTGTAACAATAATGTACCATATAAGACAGCGTATCAGACAGCTCGTGTGGCAATAATGTACCATATCAGACAGCGCATCAGACAGCTCGTGTGACAGCAATGTACCATATCAGACAGCGCATGAGACAGCCCGTGTGACAATAATGTACCATATCATGACGCATCAGACAGCTCGTGTGACAATAATGTACCATACCATGACGCATCAGACAGCTCGTGTGACAATAATGCACCATATCAGACAGCGCATGAGACAGCTCGTGTGACAACAATGTACCATATCAGACAGCGCATGAGACAGCTCGTGTGACAGCAATGTACCATATCAGACAGCGCATGAGACAGCCCGTGTGACAATAATGTACCATATCATGACGCATCAGACAGCTCGTGTGACAATAATGTACCATATCATGACGCATCAGACAGCTCGTGTGACAATAATGTACCATATCATGACGCATCAGACAGCTCGTGTGACAATAATGCACCATATCAGACAGCGCATGAGACAGCTCGTGTGACAACAATGTACCATATCAGACAGCGCATGAGACAGCTCGTGTGAAAATAATGTACCATATCAAGACGCATCAGACAGCTCGTGTGACAATAATGTACCTTATCGACAGCGCATCAGGCAGCTCGTGTGACAATAATACACCATATCAGACAGCGCACGAGACAGCTCATGTGACAACAATGTACCATATCAGACAGCGCATGAGACAGCTCGTGTGACAATAATGTACCATATCATGACGCATCAGACAGCTCGGGTGACAATAATGTACCATATCATGACGCATCAGACAGCTCGTGTGACAATAGTGTACCATATCATGACGCATCAGACAGCTC
The DNA here is from genome assembly GCA_024509875.1 of Oreohelix idahoensis. Lineage (NCBI taxonomy): Eukaryota > Metazoa > Mollusca > Gastropoda > Stylommatophora > Oreohelicidae > Oreohelix > Oreohelix idahoensis. The sequence continues at coordinate 42,254 of JAMPIV010004167.1, forward strand.
GTGTGACAATAATGTGCCATATCAGAGAGCGCATCAGACAGCTCGTGTGACAATAAAACCTCATCATGACGCATCAGACTTCTCGTGTGACAATAATGTACCATATCCGACAGCGCATCAGACAGCTCTTGTGACAATAATGTACCATACCAGACATCGCATCAGACAGCTCGTGTGACAATAATGTACCATATCAGACAAGCGCATGAGACAGCTCGTGTGACAATGATGTACCATATCAGACAGCGCATGAGACAGCTCGTGTGACAATAATGTACCATATCAGACAGCGCATCAGACAGCTTGTGTGACAATAATGTACCATATCATGACGGATCAGACAACTCGTGTGACAATAATGTACCATACCAAGACAAATAGTGCAAGTTGACATAAAAAGTAAGCAACTCGACAGAAGGGACCATAGATATGTTACGCCACAGTCATTTATTGAACGCTTTTGCGCGATACCAAGCCCTTGATTTGAATTCAGCGGCTAAACGCAGTTGTTAGGAATATTACAAAAATTAAAAAGTACTTTTTTCTTAATATTAATGTTAGGAATATAAAAATTAGCTGGCCGGATGGCCTATTCTGAGCAGTGAACTAATATGTTCTTAATTTTACAGACGGATAGATAATATTGAAGATAATGACAAAAGACAGTGTTGTTCACATCATCGACAGACTGTATTGAATCTAAAAGTGTCGCTAATTGCACAAAAAAACACGACCTCGAAACGCAGGTGTTCAAATTTACTTAGTATGGAGGAGAGGGTTTTTGGGTGGTAGCTGTGTCTAAATATAACTTTTAACGACAAAATTTTGGAGGGGAGAGAAAGGTTGGTTCAAAAATCAAGTACATTTTGTAGAAACACAAGTAGAGACGGACAGACTAACAGATAACCATCCATACTTGACTGAAGCATGACTGAAATGACTTTATGGTAGGAAATTTGAAATTAAAATAAACCTAGGCAGTGATTGGCCACAGACAATCATATCATTTAGCGCTCAGACGCGAAATTTGGGGTCATTTCTCAATAGTTGTTCAGTGATAGACACAGATTTTAAAGTGTGGTGATTTCCATATGAAAGAAAGTGTAATAAATTTAGGGACGCCATACTATAGCCAGCAGCTCAGCTGAGTTTTGCTAGCAATTCTGTGTTATTTATTCATAATCTGGTAAGATTGAAATTATTTCCTTATATATTTTGAATATTGTTTCATGTTCGAGTGATTTGATACTGCCATATCGAAATCTAGCCTTACAAACAAGTAGGGATTTGCTCTAGACCCCCCGCCCTAGTCAGGGTCTAGGGACCAACAATGTACATAAACTCCAGCAAGGATTATGCAAGACAGATCAAGTGTTGAGAATAATGAAACATATTACCTATCCTCTTTTAGGGCAGACAACTAATAAATATTTTTCAGAATCTATAGTCTGGGAGGATCTATCTGATGTAAAACCACCATGGTAAATGTGCTGTTTGGTCAGAGAGATCTGACCTGTCTGTATGATGTGGTTGTTGTGTCAGTGTTGTGTCCAGACGTGGGTAGAGAATAGATTTTGACACATGGCCCATACTTTGATTGCAGAGCTGCGAGTTTCTGTTGTCAACAAAGCAGTGACTATTCAGTTGGTGACTTTACTCGAGTGTATCTGTGCAGTACTTGTGACAGAGACCACCATTATTGCCCGCCAGCACGGAGAGGTGGGACCATCAGTTTTCAGCACCAGAGCTACAACGACAAGATGAGTGAGCCTCTGGTCTGCTGGACTTTCACCAAAGCCCTTTAGTTACTAATACCCCCATAAAATTCCCACCATTTTCTGGACACTGTGTAGTCAATATAGACAGGTGTGATGAGGCCACCCCAACAGCACAAACATTAAATATCCTCCCAAGTAGATGACTACTAGAACATTTTAATAAAACTAACTAGTATAGTACATATATATGTACACTATTGCATTTATGATATAATATTCCATGCATTTCTTTCATAATCTCTAAATCCTTTTAAGTTCTGGTCAACCTAAAAAATTGATCCAGAACAAAATAAATGTAATATAATTTTATCAAAAATTTTACACACGTGAGTTAGTTCAGTGTATTTTAACATTTATTAATATTATTAGTCTTGTTAAATATCTGTGGGTATATCTATAACCTATTACACCACACTACATATCATAACCCTAGACACTTTACGTAGCCACATTCATTAAAAAAAAAATTAAGTGTGAGGTCGTAGTGGTAGCAAGAAAGGCCTTCTGACAATTCTCAACTACATTTTATCTCAGGAGCCTTCACAGCTGGCCTCATACAATTACATTTAGTAATATCACCATCATACAATACCATCAAACACCACTACATAAATTGGGGTCTTGTCCAGGGATAATTAGCCCAACAGTAATATTAGGATCTCCTGGTGGGAGAAATAAAAGTAGGGAAATAAATTGTAAAATTTCCTTTAAAATTAAAAGTGTCCCTGCAGATAAAAGTTGGTGAATCTTCACAGCCAGTAATAATTAATTAGTTAACTGGTTAGTTAGAATTGGTTAGACTATAGTCATAAGAAGTACTTAGTGTATTTACTGGTTAGAGATTTAGCTTGTATATTATTATATTGTCTAAAAAGTATGGCGGAGCTGGCAAAATTTAGATCAGCTGCTGTGCTCACCGCGAAGGAGATGGGAATGGATGGTCAAATTTTAATTCAATATGTAACGGCTGAATGTGATAAATATATTGAAAGGGAAGATAGAAAGGTAGCTGAGAGAAGAGGTTACAAATTGAGGCTGATAGAGAAATTAAGAGGCTGCAGATTGAGGCAGAAGAAAAACGACAGCAAAGGGAGGCAGAAGAAAAACGACAGCAAAGGGAGGCAGAAGAAAAAAGGTTGACTGCCGAAAGGGAGGCAGAAGATAAAAAGGCCGAAAGGGAGGCAGAAGATAGAAGGTTGCAAAGGGAGCACGAATTACGACTAAGGGAGCTGGAATTACAAGGCCAGGCTCCTGAAAATGGTGCCAGCCCTTTTGCCTCAGATGCTACGCCCAGTCTGGGAGCCTCAAACTCAGCTATGGGGTTTCATTTAGACCATTTTGTTGAAAAAGACGATGACATAGAGGGGTACCTAGGACGTTTTGAGTTATTAGCTACTACATATGGGTTAGAGAGAGAGAGGTGGAGCTTAAAGCTATCACAGGGATTGAGAGGTACTTCTTATGAAGTATTTGCTAAAATGAACAGGGAAGACCAAGACAATTATGACATGTTAAAGCAGGCTTTGTTATTAAGATACGAGAAGAATGGTGAATTTTATCGTAAGAAATTTAGAAATGCCAAACTGTTGTCTGGGGAGACATACCACCAATTCTCTGCTAGACTAGAAACCTATTTGGAGAAATGGACGGCTCTGGGGAAGACCCAAGATCTTAAAGAAATGATCATGATTGAGCAATTGAGAGAGTCCATGGCTCCAGACATGAGAAAATTTCTCATGGAACAAGGTGCAGAGAAGTTGGGGGAAATTTTAAATGTTGCTGAGAGGTATCAGGCAGCTCAGGCAGAGGTAAGTGGTGCTAAAAAGAAGCACATAGACAATTTTAAAGCTCCACAGCAATTTAATAAATTTGATACTAGAGAGCAGGGAAATAAAGGTAGGACAAACTTTGAGCGGCCAAGAAATGACTATCGCGACAGAAACTCACAGTTCAATGACCAAAAGTTCAATGAAAGAAAACCGTTGAACCAAGGAAAAAGATGGTGTAAATGGTGCAAGAAGGATAACCATAACACCGAATTTTGTAGAAGGAAACCTTCAAACATTGCTGCAATGAAGTCGGGGACGCAAAGATTAAAGGTTAATCCTAAGGGACAACAGGAACCTTATCACCCCCCCCCCCAGTTTGTGAGGATGTTATTTGTAATGGGGTCACCATAAGGTGCCTTTATGATACAGGTTTGGATTATGATTCAGTTGTGAAGTCTAGCCTAGTGGACCCAAGTCAGTATACCACAGAAACAGTGGAAATACAAGGGGCGACTAAGGACATACCACTCATGACACTTCCCATCGCAAGGATAACGGTGAAAACTCGCTATGTGGAAGGAGAAATCAGAGCAGCAGTGATAGATGAACCAATCTACCCTCTGATATTGGGGTGTAGATACGTCTTCTTGGGGAATCCCGAGAAACCTGTGATCATGGCGACAGTGCAGACCAGGTCACAGAAGAAGGAGGAAGAAGGTGAACCTATAAATGCTCATCCAGAGGAGATGAGGAAGGCGCAGGCTGAGGATAGGACACTCAAGCCCTGTTTTAAAAAATTGCCCAAATGCCACACACCTCCGAGCAAGGGGGAATATTTCATGAAGAACAAACTATTATACAGGAAGACAGGAACTAGATCCACTGGTCACGGACAGTTAGTTCTTCCCAAGATATATAGGGCAAACTTAATAAGGAGCTTACATGTTGGAACAGATGGTGACCATGAGAAAGTCGGTACCATCTGCCAAAAGATTGCTCGAAAATACTATTGGCCCGACGTAAATGTCGATGTTGAAAACTTTGTAGAAGCATGTGGCGTATTTCATGAGGGAACACCCACAAAGGGAAAATATGTGCAGGACCTAGAAACGCCACGGGGCAACTTTAGGCCTGAAAGGAAAACTAATTATACTCGGGTAGACAAAGTGGAATGGGAGCCCCCTTTTCACACCCAGTCTTCACTTGAATGGATTAACATGGCCACTATGCGAAGAGTACAAAGAAGAAATTTTACCCAGGATAGGATGACAATCCCTCGGTCAGACTTATATAAACTGGAAGAACAGACAAGAGAGCGAAGATCTCTCATAAGCAATCTAAAGTGGGGAGACAAACCCCAGAAAAAAATTGGTAGTGGTCGATTTGTGAGTGATGATTCTAGGAAGAAAAGTCCTCATTATAAAGCTTCTAAGGGACGGGACCAGACGGGTTCCATGAAAGATACGTATGATAAATTAAAGATCCAGATGTAACCATATTAAGGACCTGGACAGATGAGAAGGCGGAAGAGACTGTTACCTCATCGTATCAATATGTGAACGAACTGACCACTCGTTTGAAAGCTGGATGGAAACTGGCAAATGATAATTTGAAACAAGCCAGGAAGAAACATGCAGCATATTTTAATAGGAAGGCAAAGGACAGGGAACTGGCAGTAGGAGAGAAGGTGCTGCTTCTACTACCCGGAAGCCAGAATAAATTACAAATTGGTTGGCAAGGTCCATATACGGTTCTAGAGAAGGTGTCTAGAACAAACTATAAAATTGACAAAAAGGGGAAGGAAAAAGTTTATCATGTAAACCTGTTAAAGAAGTATCTGGACAGACCACTCCAGGAAAGCACCCCCTTATTGACCTTGGCTATTGCAACCCAGATGCAAAAGGAACCACTCACCTCACATGAATACCCATTACATCCTTGTGAAACCGCAGCACAGGTAAAAGTCAGTAAGCACCTGACTAAAAACCAGAGGGAGAGAGTTCAACAGGTTCTGGAGGAACATACAGATGTATTAACAGATAAACCAGGCCATACAAATTTGCTACAGTATGACATGAAACTGGTAGACTCAAACCCAATCTGTATGAGAGCCTATTCTATTCCGTTCGCGAAGGAGAAGGCATTGAAGGAAGAAATAGAGTATTTGTTGAAGGAGGGGATTATTTCGCACAGTGAATCATCTTTTAGTTCTAGTGTCGTTTTGTTGAGAAAACCGTCTGGGGAACACAGACTGTGCATAGATTACAGGAAACTGAATGCTGTCACAGAAGGACAAGTGGATCCATTACCAGACACAAAACAGTTATTTGCCAGACTGAACAAGGCAAAATACTTTTCAAAGGTGGATCTTAGTAAAGGCTATTACCAGATCCCAGTGAAGCCTGAAGTGAGACCTTATTTGGCTTTTAGCACTTCGGATGGACATTATGAATTCAATATGCTACCATTCGGACTGAAAAATGCTCCGAGTGTGTTTTCAAGGATGATGCGAAAATTGTTGGATCCCCTGAATAACCCATGTATCACGAATTTCATGGATGATATTCTCGTCGCCACAGAGACATTTGAAGAACACATTGAAGCTCTGGAGATGTTGTTTGATAGACTTCGGGAGGCGAATTTGACTGCTAGGCCAACAAAATGTTGTATTGGATGTAAAGAGTTGGAATTCTTGGGGCACACTGTATATCAGGGTAATATGACCCCTGATCCTAAGAATTTGGAAAAACTGCAGAGAGCACCTAGGCCGCAAACAAAAAAGGACGTGCGATCATTCGTGTCGTTATGCGGATTTTATCAGAAATACATCAAAAATTTTAACACTATATGTGCTCCTCTGACTGATCTGACTCGCAAGGGACTTCCAGATAAAATTATTTGGACTGCACAATGTGAACTAGCGTTCCAAGAGTTAAAGGAAAAACTCACTAGCAAGCCTATTCTCAAACTGCCTGATTTGACACAGGACTTTGTCTTAAGAACCGATGCAAGTAATGTAGGACTCGGAGGGGCTTTGTTGCAAAGATCATCTTCACCTGATGGGGAACTGAAACCAGTCGCTTATGCAAGCCGCAATTGAATGTCGGTGCAGATTTCCTCAGTCGGCACCCCTGTGATCAAAATTAGAGTAGTGGCAGACGTGAGGAGTAATTTTACCTATGTGTATCGCTGGTGTTGGAACTTGCCATAGGCATGTTTTCAAGTGGGGAGATGTGTAGTGAAATTGACAGAGATACAACGGTAAAATATCTCCAAAGATAACATTTAAGGATAAAAACATAATGCGTAGGCTGCGAATAGTACATGATCGCCTAGACCGCGGGTCATCATCCTCCATAATAATTGACTTGCTAGACAGGAGGGGAACGGCGGATCAAAAAGGAAAAAAATATGACTGGAAAGATTGCGTGAGACTAGAAAGGCTAAGGAGACGCAATTGGGGGGGAAACGGAGAAAAGTCACGTTTCCCAAGTTGACATAAAAAGTAAGCAACTCGACAGAAGGGACCATAGATATGTTACGCCACAGTCATTTATTGGACGCTTTTGCGCGATACCAAGCCCTTGATTTGAATTCAGCGGCTAAACGCAGATGTTAGGAATATTACAAAAATTAAAAAGTACTTTTTTCTTAATATTAATGTTAGGAATATAAAAATTAGCTGGCCGGATGGCCTATTCTGAGCAGTGAACTAATATGTTCTTAATTTTACAGACGGATAGATAATATTGAAGATAATGACAAAAGACAGTGTTGTTCACATCATCGACAGACTGTATTGAATCTAAAAGTGTCGCTAATTGCACAAAAAAACACGACCTCGAAACGCAGGTGTTCAAATTTACTTAGTATGGAGGAGAGGGTTTTTGGGTGGTAGCTGTGTCTAAATATAACTTTTAACGACAAAATTTTGGAGGGGAGAGAAAGGTTGGTTCAAAAATCAAGTACATTTTGTAGAAACACAAGTAGAGACGGACAGACTAACAGATAACCATCCATACTTGACTGAAGCATGACTGAAATGACTTTATGGTAGGAAATTTGAAATTCAAATAAACCTAGGCAGTGATTGGCCACAGACAAGCATATTGTCGGCGCTTAGACGCGGATTTGGGGTCATTTCTCAATAGTTGTTCAGTGATAGACACAGATTTTAAAGTGTGGTGATTTCCATATGAAAGAAAGTGTAATAAATTTAGGGACGCCATACTATAGCCAGCAGCTCAGCTGAGTTTTGCTAACAGTTCTGTGTTATTTATTCATAATCTGGTAAGATTGAAATTATTTCCATATATATTTTGAATATTGTTTCATGTTCGAGTGATTTGATACTGCCATATCGAAATCTAGCCTTACAAACAAGTAGGGATTTGCTCTAGACCCCCCGCCCTAGTCAGGGTCTAGGGACCAACAATGTACATAAACTCCAGCAAGGATTATGCAAGACAGATCAAGTGTTGAGAATAATGAAACATATTACCTATCCTCTTTTAGGGCAGACAACTAATAAATATTTTTCAGAATCTATAGTCTGGGAGGATCTATCTGATGTAAAACCACCATGGTAAATGTGCTGTTTGGTCAGAGAGATCTGACCTGTCTGTATGATGTGGTTGTTGTGTCAGTGTTGTGTCCAGACGTGGGTAGAGAATAGATTTTGACACATGGCCCATACTTTGATTGCAGAGCTGCGAGTTTCTGTTGTCAACAAAGCAGTGACTATTCAGTTGGTGACTTTACTCGAGTGTATCTGTGCAGTACTTGTGACAGAGACCACCATTATTGCCCGCCAGCACGGAGAGGTGGGACCATCAGTTTTCAGCACCAGAGCTACAACGACAAGATGAGTGAGCCTCTGGTCTGCTGGACTTTCACCAAAGCCCTTTAGTTACTAATACCCCCATAAAATTCCCACCATTTTCTGGACACTGTGTAGTCAATATAGACAGGTGTGATGAGGCCACCCCAACAGCACAAACATTAAATATCCTCCCAAGTAGATGACTACTAGAACATTTTAATAAAACTAACTAGTATAGTACATATATATGTACACTATTGCATTTATGATATAATATTCCATGCATTTCTTTCATAATCTCTAAATCCTTTTAAGTTCTGGTCAACCTAAAAAACTGATCCAGAACAAAATAAATGTAATATAATTTTATCAAAAATTTTACACACGTGAGTTAGTTCAGTGTATTTTAACATTTATTAATATTATTAGTCTTGTTAAATATCTGTGGGTATATCTATAACCTATTACACCACACTACATATCATAACCCTAGACACTTTACGTAGCCACATTCATTAAAAAAAATTAAGTGTGAGGTCGTAGTGGTAGCAAGAAAGGCCTTCTGACAATTCTCAACTACATTTTATCTCAGGAGCCTTCACAGCTGGCCTCATACAATTACATTTAGTAATATCAACATCATACAATACCATCAAACACCACTACAACCATATTGCATAAAACAAATTGTGTGGCAATAATGTACCATATCATATCACATCAGACAACTCGTGTGACAATGTGCCATATCATATCGCATCAGACAACTCGTGTGACAACAATGTACCATATCATATCGCATCAGACAACTCGTGTGACAATAATGTACCATATCATATCGTATCAGACAACTTGTGCGACAATAATGTACCATATCATATCGCATCAGACAACTTGTGCGACAATAATGTACCATATCATATCGCATCAGACAACTCGTGTGACAACAATGTACCATATCATATCGCATCAGACAACTCGTGTGACAACAATGTACCATATCATATCGCATCAGACAACTTGTGCGACAATAATGTACCATATCATATCGCATCAGACAACTTGTGCGACAATAATGTACCATATCATATCGTATCAGACATTTGGTGGGGTAGTAAGATGCCACCAGTGGTCAAGGGTCACACCAAGATTTGATATTTCAGTGTTATCTCTAACACTATGTTCAAATTCATTCTAACGCAGGCGTTAGCGAACCATGTATGACGTGAAAAACGTACATAAACATTGAGACTACGAAACAACAACACTCGAGGTAACACAGTTCCTCCTACAGATTTCCATCAGGCACAATTAAATTGTCTATAGGGCAATTGAAGAGTCACTTCATGTTTTTAAATGTGTAGATCCCGACTTGTATCCACTATATATATATGTGTGTGTGTGTGTATGTGTGTGTCTGTGTGTGCGTGTGTGTGTGAAACAAACATTTAGGAGCAATAACTGTCATTTAACAAATAAGTGTTATATTTTACTGTTTATTCCAAGAAACATAATAAAACAACATAATTTAAAATGACAAATAAGCTGACGTTACAAAAGAGAAAAAAGTTGCTGCCCTCTATGAAATTATGTGTTAAACAGACGGAATCTCACGCGGAGTTGTAATGCTTACGTAACACAGTAATTTTTAACGTATGTTAACGTAACATCGTAATTTTATGTAATTTTTAAAAAGCCCATATTTTCTTGACCATCGGCACACTAGGGGTGATGTCAGCATCACGCCGGTCGCCTTAACCTTCCCAGAGTTGCTCTGGTACCCAATTCATGAGGCTGGGTCGCCCACTGAGCCGTCTGCGGTCTAAACAATCCCACCTCAATTGGGGATCGAACCATGGACTAGGAGGCCAGTGCACTAACCACTGTGCTACCGCGGCTCCTATTTTATGTAAATTTTTTTTTTTTTTCCTTAACCAGCGGCACTTGGGCTTTCAGCCCTTCGGCCCAATGACATGTCATTGCGAGGCTGGGGAACCTGAGGACTTTCCTTCCAACCCGGTCAGGAGCTTCGCTCCTTCCCATCCACAGAGGGTTTATCACAGGAGCCGTTCAGGTTATTCAGTCAAATTTCTGGTCGTAAACATTCCTTCAAATGCTGACGCCCGGGTTTGAACGATGAACACCTTTTTATGTACTGTAATACCTGACTTTATTTTGATGTTTGTTTTATATAAATTAGTTATTTAGAAGTGAAGAAATAATTTTCTAAAAACGGGAGTGACGTATCAATCACGCTGTATTTCAACATCTTCTGAGACTCAGCTGTTTGTAAGTGCAGTCTTGTCTGAAGTTTGCTGTTGATCAACACCTATGAATTATTAATGTAAGTGTGTCTGAGCATGGTATTTGTTTTTCGATCGTGATATAAAAACTATACTTTGACATTTGAGAGCAAACTGACAGACCTTGCGGCATATAACACTTAGAAGTTGTTCCAAGCAACAGACAAGATGTCAGTCTGCCATGTCATGGTGAAACAAAGATTCAGTTATAGTGCTCCGTTATTTTTATTCTTATTTTTTTTTTTTTGGTGTGTCCGTTATAGAGTATGAAACCATGACTACAGCAATTGCTCTATGCAGGACGCCAACACCAAGGTTCCTTTGGGCTCTTCAATAAATTAGTAAATCAATAAATAAAGGTAATTAACAGGTACTCGTTGGACATAAAGGATGACACTAGACAACAGAAAAGAAAATATGAGTGATAGGCTTACCGGGAATCGAACCTAGGACCAACCAAACGGCGCCATCGCCTTGATGTGACATTACATCGTGAAAAGACGCTCAGCCAATTTCGTACCCCTCAATTTTGTGCTCTTCCAGTGGCGGTGTCTGTGGCTACTTGCTTTACATGGTAGGGTTGCCCACCTCATGCAGAACTTCACCTTAGTCGCTTCTTACGACATGCTTGGCCGAGGTAGTGGTCCCATTCTTTCTTTGACTCATTAGAGAGCCTCAGGGATCACACGGAAGCCATATATGCTGCTGCTTCATCATGACCGAATTATTGGGATCGTACGGGATTTACCATTTGTCTGCGTTTCACGTAATTCTTTCTTAATTCTTTGCCGAGCATCTGGTGTAACGCATAACCTGTCATTCATACAATGGGAGTGTCTCTCGGTTTTAATTTAATTCCTCATACGTGTTCGACTTTGGTCGCTGATAGTCTTCTCTGATAGTTTTCTTGGTGTGTCTGTAACGAATGGACGCTGACTGATGGGGTTATCATTAAAATATCAAAATCCAAGCAGGGAGCAAACAATTACATCCATTGACAACTGGAACCCAGTGTACTAGAACTCGCTCAAAAGTCACCTTCCCTACGTTTGAAGGAAGTAGTGGTAGGCAGAATAGTGCACTAGTCAATGTGTTTTGATATTTTTTTAAAAAAAGCAAATATTTCGATGACTACTATAATGCGATTATAAAATGCATTAATCTTGCTCGCTTCTATTAGACATTGTGTAAACCAATATATATTAACATAATTAAGATTAAATGAACCATATATACCAAGGCGCGTTGGTGGTTAAATGGTTAGAATGGTTGCCTTCCAAGCAAATGTTAAGCGTTCCATTCCTGGCAGAGGCACCCAATTTTTTTTAAAAATTCCGTTTTAAAAGCGTGTTATTGTTAATTATAATTTCCAAGAGTCTATGCGTGTTGACGAGCTTACGTATTCGGTGGAGAGGGGGGAGAGAACAACTAAATGGTGCTATCTGCTACATAAATCGTAGAAAATAATACTGTATCTTGTGTGTTGCATCTCCAGCTCTCTTATCCAAGATTAGGAAACCCAGGAGATAGACATGTGTTACCGGGGCCCGAAAGGAGAGAAGAGAACAAAAACCAACTTACCAAGAAATCCGCAAAAGGTGATTAAGGAGGGCTAGATATGGGGCCGGCTACCCTATCCCATAAAAAAGACCTAAAATTGTTTTAACGAATATTAACAAACATAAATGAAAGGGATAAGGAAGACATGTGAATTCCTTTGTCAGATGGTACAGGACATGAGACCTTGGTGTGAATTTACTTGTCACATAAGTAAATAGTGCAGCAGTGACCGTCCACATTTGCCCCACCCCCCCACCCCATCTAGGGTTATATATTTTTGCTACATCAACGCCTGATTCACTCTCGCAATTAACACGCGAGCCGTATGGCAATTAAGCACGGTGGAACTGAGCGAAGTGCGCAGCACGGCGTAATCGTTCTTTGATCAGGGAAACACGCGGGCAGAGGCCAGGCGTTAACAGTTTCTTTGAAGAATCAAGGGCGATAAGTCTGAGACGTACCTTGGATTGTTACATTTTCAGGGGAATTAACTTACGTAGTTGATATGCGGCCGGCGGGGAGAATGAAAGACAAGCCAGAGGTTGTCGGTCGGCAGAGGTGAAGAAAAAACCTTTCATTCAGGAATCGAACCGTAGATGTACCCGGCCCTGGCCGTAGGTGCGACTTTCGCATTAAGGAGTGATAGAACGGCATCTATGGATATATACCCCGTCTCTTCAAAAGTCATTATCAGTTGCTCAGAGAATTTTCTGAAATAACTAGCTCGATATCCTAAGAGTTTTTCGTACAAAGTTAATGCTTAGATTCGTGGAGTTGTTTCCATCTTTCTCTGTTTGCGGTAATTTATATACTAGCAGTAAAGTGATTTAGTGTGTTAAAAGTTTTTCATTATATTTCACTGGGATTTTCTGTGTTAAATTGAATAGCGTATTAAATAACATATAGCTAAATTTCTCCAGCTGTAAAGTAAATTTAATTACTCGCTATTCCCCAGAAAGAGATGCTATAATTGACTAGTACATACATTAAATAACTGGCTACTGACGGTATATATTATTTACTTATATCCATTTTTGTGTAATTTTATAAATGGCTAGTGTTCATATCACGCGTTAAAAGCGATAGGATAAGATAGAAATTTGTGGTTTATAATCTAATTTAATAACCTAGTGGTTAAAGAGGTCTTACCTTAACACGTGTTAGAAATAATATTGATATTTTGGTTAAATGTTTATATTTTCTTTCCTAAAATCTAGGCTGATCAAAAACCCAGCGAACTAGCGGTCTTACGGTCATATGAAATTATGGTCATATGAACTTATGTCTTATGAACTATGGTCGTATGGTCCATTGGTCTTATAAGTGTATAAGCAACCAGAAACTTTATAATATTGTTGAGTCTTCGGGCTATGACCTGTGCGGTCCATTTTCTTCATTTTATGAGAGAGACCAAACTAGAACAATAATTGAAAATGTTAACTGGACCAGAACTATACCAGATTTACCTATATAAATCTCATCAGCCAGCTGTGGTAAAATATATTGTCAGCAACATTTGTGTAATTTAACATAATGTCTCAGCATCCAGAGGCTAGACAACACAGGAAATATATATGTATTATTCCTCCTATGTCGGCGATCACCACGTATGAACCTTACTCCAACCAACTGAAGGCAGAGATACAGTATTTATCCAGGAAAACAATTAAAACACCAACTCCAGCGACTACCGTGAAATTTGCAGTCAGCAACTACGGCTAGTCTGGGGCTGGATTTGGCAAAAATTAATATGACACTGAATAGTCTTATTACTTATTAGTGTTTATTTCCACGGAATGCCTGCAACAACTACTGGGTAAGCGAATATGAATGTGGCCACAGTATGAAGGATTGAATGAATTGTAAGAGAGTAACATAATTTTCTGTTATTACCACTATCATACAAATCTTTTCTCTTTTGTTTTTTGTTCTCATTAACCTGAGTATTTACGGGATAGATTAATTAGGGACTTGTCCTTTGTTTTCTTTACTGACTACTCCATACACTTATTGTTAATTTTTGATTTTTGTGTGAATTAACCTCTGTTGGGATCTTCTTCTCTTTTTCTTTACCAGAGGGGAGAACCTATTTGATTATTTTTTTCATTTTGTCTGTAAACCATGATCTATTGATGTATATGATTTATGTTGTAAAGTTCTAGTGATAAATAAACTTAATAAACCTTAAATTATTGTGTTGGTCAACCCCTACCCTATCTGTTATCCATAGTTTGTTTTTCACGTTTGTGCGTATTTGTCACAGAATTGTGTCTATGTGGGTGCAGTGTAACTTGTATTTTGTACAAGGAGAGAAAGTGCGTCTGATTTAAATATAGTCGTACAGATAGGCTGGATTAGAGAAATTACGCAATCCAGAGACTGTCCTTTCTCTTACACTATCACCTCGTGAGAAAAAACAAAACAATTTCTTACACCTTACTCTCACATAGTTATCACTATCACCTTTGCTCAGACAGGACTATAAACATCTATTACCTATCTGATAAAATTTACGACATTACAGAAGACCTTAAGCTCCTTGGGTAGCTGATGAGTAATGCTTAAGATAGAGTTGACAATACTGACTGAACATCGCACACTTCTAAACACCCAGATTTGTACACACTGACAGAGAGAAAGACGAATAAATATAAAATTGAAATTGTGATATTTAAAACAAATAATCTAACTAGAACTACGGCTAAATAAAATAGAAAGACACAGAATTGCTGACTTTACACAAAAAAAGACGGGCTGGAATTGCAACCCCATTCTCTCTGCAGAAAGGAATACCACTGGCTGTCAGTGATAAGACTATGAGGGACAGATAAAAAGAGTGTCCTGAAATAAGCCAGTGCGCACAGGAAGCATTTTACTTACAATAGAATGAAGTATAGTAGTCCAATTTTTGGGATGGTGTGATGAGAAGAAGAAAAAGGGAATACATTGTGGCAACAGGACAGACTGAAAGAAAACGGGCCGCGTCAAAGTGAGAAGATACTGAACAGCTTGACATCATAGCACGGAAAGAAGTCAACAATAGATTCATAAATAATACTGGGTACAGAAAGTTGTGGAGAGACATGATCATCTACGCCACGAGGTATGGTACACTGCAAAAAATAAAAAAAATGGGGCAGTACAATAAACACAGAGAGGATTAAAGACTCTGTATATGCAACATGAAAGGTTGAAGCAGAAACATCAATATAAGTGAAAATAATGGATTAAACGAGAAACCATCCACACAGAGCAGGGTTTACTAACCCGTGGCCCACGGAACCTTTGGGAGTTCATGAAAGGATTCTAGGAGGTTCCGTATACATAGCATAGCATTTAAAAATGTAAAATTTTGAAGTATTCTTTTATAAGCCTTTTTTTCAAAGAAGAGGTCCACAACGTTCATCGGACAATCAAAGAGGTCTATAGCATTCATTGGACAATCAAAGAGGTCTGTAGCCTTCACTGGACAATCAAAGAGGTTCATAGCTTTCATTGTACAATCAAAGAGGTCCATAGCCTTCACTTGACAATCAAAGAGGTTCACAGCTTTCATTGGACAATCAAAGAGGTTCATAGCCTTCACTGGACAATCAGAGGTCCATAGCCTTCACTGTACAATCAAAGAGGTCCATAGCCTTCGCTGAACAATCACAGAGGTCCATAGCCTTCACTTGACAATCAAAGAGGTTCATAGCTTTCATTGGACAATCAAAGAGGTTCATAGCCTTCACTGGACAATCAAAGAGGTCCATAGCATTCATTGTACAATCAAAGAGGTCTGTAGCCTTCACTGGACAATCAAAGAGGTTCATAGCTTTCATTGTACAATCAAAGAGGTCCATAGCCTTCACTTGACAATCAAAGAGGTTCATAGCTTTCATTGGACAATCAAAGAGGTTCATAGCCTTCACTGGACAATCAGAGGTCCATAGCATTCACTGTACAATCAAAGAGGTTCATAGCCTTCACTTGACAATCAAAGAGGTTCATAGCCTTCACTTGACAATCAAAGAGGTTCATAGCCTTCACTTGACAATCAAAGTGGTTCATAGCTTTCACTGGACAATGAAAGAATTCCACAGCATTCACTGGACAGTCAAAGAGGTCCACAACCTTCACTGGACAATCAAAGAGGTCTATAGCCTTCATCAGACAATCAAAGAGGCCCATAGCCTTCATCAGACAAAGAGGCCCATAGCCTTCATCAGACAATCAAAGAGGTCCATAGCATTCACTGGACAGTTGAAAGCGTCAATGATACTTACAAAAAAAAGGAAAGACTAAGAAACCTTGCTACAGAGAAAAATCACTACCATATATTAAAAAACTCTTGAAGAGGATGCTTTATATTTTCTTCTATATTATTATTTATGCAGAACAAGGTCTTAGAGCTTAATAATGCAGTCGCATGATCAGTATGTAAAGTAGTCAACATCTGGAACTAAATCAGTGCACAGTGCATTACACAATAATTAAAGAATACTTAACAAGAAATGATAGGTATCAACTAACAAGGTTATTTTTATTTCTAATTTAGAAGTATGCATATCTTGGCGGCAATATAGACAAAGTTGGAGACAATCATATCAAAATAAGAATACACAAAGCAAGAGAAGCTGTCATTGCATTGGGAAACATATGGAGAACAAGAGAAATCAAGTCCAACACGACAATTATAGCACGTTTCACTAGCTTTGCCCAACTTCAAAATGCTATATCTCAGCGAATATATAACGCATATAAGTGAAATTTTGTGTGTGAATTTGAAATGGTATAGACCCTATGAATTAAATTTTTCATTAAAATGCGGCCATTGGTTTCAATTTTCGTTTCTTTGCGATATAATATAAAATCCTACTTGCCAACACACATCACACGCACACATATTGAAATGTCTACAGTAAATTATACGACCTCATTTGCACATTTTTGGTTTATCAAGCAATTGGCATGATTTTTGAGTGAAATTGCGTGAAATCGCACTTCTTGAACATAAAACAGTTTATATCCGGTGCAACGCACACATTGTCAATCAGAGGTATGTCTACAAAAATTATTGTGTGGTTAAGAAGGAAAAATGAGTCTGCGAGTACATTTTATGACATTACAGCAAATCACAAATAGGATTTTTAAGTATTTCTGCAATGAAGCTACTCGAGGAAAACTATATCATTCTATTTCAAACCCACAAAAGAGGACTATTCACGTCTTGGGGATAAGCAAACGATCATTGCACCGCTGGATAGCGACATCTGAAATGTCTAATTCCAGTGTTTTACACACGAAAATTAGGCCAAGAGTGGTGGATAATTTTGACAGAGAATTGATCCGCAGAGAAATTTGCAATATGTTTCACAATAATGAGGCAGTGACTTTAAGGAAATTGAAAATTTGGTTAAGAAAGAATAATGACATTGATATTTCCAAATCTACGCTATGGAGGACTATTAGGAGTTTGGGATTCACTTTTAGAAAATATGTTGGTGGTAGAAACCTTATTTGTGAGAAGCCTCATATAGTTGCAATGAGAAGCAAATATTTACGCGAGGTCAGAGAAATGAGAAGAGATTGTTATGATTTTGTGTATTTAGATGAAACTTGGATCAATGCGCACCACAGTAATGAACGAGAATGGCAATCATCTGATGGAACAACTAAGACTAGTACCAAGCAGCAAAGGACAGCGCCTAATAATTGCACATGACCAGGAAACAGCCATCATGGGCTTCTAAATAATACTGAACTCATATTTGTTTCAAAATCCACAGATAATAGGGATTACCATGCAGAGATGAATGGCAAGATATTTCAAGATTGGATTGTGAATCATGTACTTCCTTCCTTGGATAGACCGTGGTGTTTGATAATGGACAATGCCTCATATCACAACGTTGTGGCACCAGAAGATAAAGTTTCTAATTCACCAAGTATTAAAGATGTAATAAAGATTTGGCTGACCATAAACAACATTCCATTCAACGAAATGTCCAAGAACCTGAATTACTTGGAATTGTAAAAAAAGACACAGCATACAAAGATATTTCACATAGACAAGGCAATCCATGAACATGGTCACAGATGTTTAAGATTACCTCCTTACCATTCTCACTTAAACCCAAGAGAATTAGTATGGGCTAAAATTAAGGAACAGGTAGCAACAGAAAATAGAACGTTCAAATTAAAAGATGTTGAAATACTTATAAAAGCCGCCATCTCCAATATAGCCAGGGATTATTGGAAGAAAAGTGAGAACCATGTGTTACAAGAGGAAGAGGAATATTGGAAGAATGATGGTTTGTCCTTCATTCAGCCGAGATTGATTTTCAATTTCTCAGAGACATCTGATTATGATTCGGATGAAGTTTAATTTCTTTAAAGATGACCTTACCGTTATTTACAAGCACATTAGAGGAGCAACGTTCCATTATGATATTTATGAACCACAAAGAGATGATACCATTGAAATAATTAGATCAAGGAAGGTCAGTTTGGTAGCGCATTAAAATTCAATGACAAACAATGTCACGAGTATTTCGCATGCAGATCATTAATCTTCAACTCGGAACCCTGGTAACACTCCGCTAGCGGCAAGCGCTATAATCGGAACAGACTTGAGTAACCAGCGGAAACTAATCGGTAGCTCACCATTCTCTTTCTCGGGTGGGGGCTCTAACGAGACTAAGAAAGAATAGGCCTATTGGTCCTTCAGACAATTAATAAGAAGCGACTCGCAGTCTTATTAAGTAAAACAAATTGTTACAGAAACCACCAGCGCTAGAGCACATGACTGCTTCGATGATGACTCCCTAGTAACTGAACCAGCTACAGTGGTGACGGCCTCTTGCTTGCTGTGGGGGTAGAAAGGGAAATAATTGTCCGCTTTAGTACTACTTTATTCCATCCCCACGTAGCTTGTTTTGAGAAAAACGCGTTCAAAGTTTTTGGGTTAGTAGTTGAAAAGAAGGATATGTCACATGAAAATGACATTTTTCATGATGATCCAAACAGTTAACTGTAAGATATTGTGTAGGATGATAGATTAAACTATTGTTTATCGATTATGACCTACCCAATATTGTCCAAAAAGTGGAGTTAGAATAAAGAAGTACTAAGGCACCGGTTTGTCTTTTCCGAGCCAAGTCCCAGTGTTATAAGATTTGTATTGGAATCACTACAATTAATTTTCAATTTCTTTTATTTGTATGCATGTACATCACTTTAAACTTTCTTTATGTACTATTTTCCTACGACTTAACTTGTATTGTTCCTGTGTCCTTGGACGACTTTCCCTATTACCTATTTCTATTCTCCTTCATTAAGTCACCTTGCTTGTACATAAATCATTTAAACCAGACAACGAGGTCTTTCGTTTTGGGGCATGCACCCTAATATAAACGACATAATTTAAGTCTAGGATGAACTGTGCATGCCTCGCCAAAACCAGGCATACTCAATCAATCAATACCCTTTAGCTCCCCGAGGCTTCTCAAATCTTGTTCCACTGGCACTTGTCTGGTTCTTGTCATCAATTTCTCATTTGTGACTTTGTCATACCATTTCAGTCCTTCTATTCTATGCAAGCACCCGTTTATAAAAGTCTGTAGCTTTTTGGTTGTTGTTTTTGTTGCTCTCCATGTCTCAGAGCCATACAATAGGACTGACTTGACATTTGAGTTGAAGATTCTTATTTTCGTGTTGGACTTCATTTATCTTGTTCTCCATACGTTTCCCAATGCAATGAAAGCTCCTCTTGCATTTTGTATTCTTATTTTGATATCATTGTCTGTCCCTCCAACTCTGTCTATATTACTGCCAAGATATGTGTATGATTCTACATCCTTTAGTGGTGTTTCTTCAAGTTCAACCTTGATATCATTGCCAGGAAAAGTATTAAACAGAATCATCCTTGAGATATTAAAAGAGTCCATAGACAAGCACCTGAGAAATGAACAAGCAGGTTTTCACCCGTGTGTTACCGGGGCCCGAAAGGGGAGCAAAGAATAGTAACACTGTACCCTACCATGCATGTCGTAAAAAGCAACTAAGGAAGGGTGGGCATGGGGCTGGTTACCCTATCCCGTAAAAAACTTTTTACCAAACAAACTTCAACAAACATGGACAAGTCAAATACAGAATATAAATCAACTCAGCCGCCCGAGACAGAAGAAGGTCCTCTGGAAAGGAGGCGCATGAAGCAACCCAGAGAAAGCCGAAAGGAGTCTGGGTTGCCGACTAACCTTTTTTCGTCTATGAAAATCTCCAGGATTGGCACCTGGAATGTTCGCACTCTATGTGAACAAAGGAAAACTGCACAGGTAGCAGCGGAAATGACAAATTACAGGATTTGGAAGGGCATAGATAGGAGGAGATTGATCACAGAAGAAATGGTGTTGTCCTCAGGACATGAGGAGGAAAGAGCCCACCTCAGTGAAGGGGTGGCTATAATGCTGTCTAGGGAAGCACAGAAGGCATTTATAGAATGGGAAGCAATGGGACCCCGAATTATAACAGCAAGGTTTAAATCAGCCAAAAAGAAAGTAAATATAAACATCATCCAGTGTTATGCACCAAAAAATGATAAAGAAGAATCTGAGAAAGAAGACTTTTACACCAGAATACAAAATGTCTTGGACAAAAAGAAAAGAAAAGACATCACAATTGTGATGGGGGACCTAAACGCGAAAATAGGAACAGACAACATTGGCTTTTAAGAAATCATGGGAAAGCAGGGATTAGATATGATGAACGAGAATGGAGATCTATTAGCTAACTTCGGTGCTTCAAATCAACTAGCTATAGGAGGAAGCATATTTCCACATAAAATAATACATAAAGCAACATGGATATCACCAGACCCCAGAACTGAGAATCAGATTGATCACATATGCATAAGTAAGAAGTTTAGGTCATCATTGCATGATGTAAAAGTATGTAGAGGAGCAGATGTGGTATCACACCACCATATTCTGTTGGCTAAAACAAAATTAAAACTCAAGAAATTTACAACGGTATATAGCTATAGACAACAGTACAATGTGGGGATATCAAAGAAATCAGAAAATAAGAGAAAAATTTTCAATCACAGTATCCAACAAATACCAAGTACTCCAACAGCTGGAAGATGAAGCAGATACGGAAGACCACTGGCAACAAGTAAAAAATATATGGAACGAGACATGTGAAGAAGTACTGAGAAAAAGAGAACATCAGCACTAAGCATGGATAACAACAGAAACCATTAGCAAGATAGAAGACAGGAAAAACAAGAAAGCAGATTTAAACAGAAGCAAAACCAGAAGCTCCAAAGCCAAGGCTCATAAAGTGTACATAGAATCAAACAAAAAAGTAAGAAGAAACATCAAAAGAGACAAGAGGAAGTATATTGAAGAGTTGGCAAGGGAAGCAGAGGAAGCTGAAGCCAAAGGAAATATGAGGGACCTATACAACAACACAAAGAAGCTAACAGAGAAATATAAGAGAACTAGTTACATAAGAGAAAATAATGAGGAAAACATGGAAAGACCTAGAGCTGATGACACGTTACAGGAGAACTTGGCATGTGTTTGTTGACGTTCTATGCTCATTGGGGATCTAAAGGGCATTGATTGACCCCTATGATATACGTGACACAAATAGCAAAACCAGGGACGCTACTTTTCACGGTTACTATGTAATTAAAGCGCGAAACCACACCCAGCTGCAGTTGTCTATGTTCTTTCTCGATACAAATCATTCATTTTGTCTTAATTTTGTTTGAAATTCGTAGGAATCCTGGAATTCATTGTTCTCCCACTTTCCAACTAAAAACACAGACACTCAGAGAGAGAGAGAGAGAGAGAGAGAGAGAGAGAGAGAGAGAGAGAGAGAGAGAGAGAGAGAGAGAGAGAGAGAGAGAGAGAGAGAGAGTTTGCCCTTCAAATTTTAATTTTCAATTTATCGATGTAAACGTAACTAGCTGTGCCTATTTCCATATCACAATTCCATTAAGATAGTCAGCACTGCCTGATAGGCCCTTTCAAGAAAAGAGAAACCTAGCATGGCTCAAACAAAGCCAGTCTGCGGATATGTTTCCTGACAACAAAGCACTGGCACTGAATATAGCGCTTCTGGCTCGCCAAAACCACAAAATATTAAATATCGTAATCTGAATTGCCAGGAGTAAAATAATTTCTTGAGTAACGGCATAATAATTATATAAAACGCTTACTTTACCCGCCTACATACAGGTTATCCAGTCTTCCCCCCCCCCCCCTTAAAAGTTGAATATCCAGTATCTTTCCCCACTTACATAAAGAATATCCAGTATCTTTCCTCACTTGCATATAGAAGTCCTGTATCTTTCCCCACTTACATAAAGAATATCCAGTATCTTTCCCCACTTACATAAAGAATATCCAGTATCTTTCCCCCCTTACATAAAGAATATCCAGTATCTTTCCCCACTTACAGAAAAACCAGTATCTTTCCCCACTTACACAAAGAATATCCAGTATCTTTCCCCACTTACATAAAGAATATCCAGTATCTTTCCCCACTTACATAAAGAATATCCAGTATCTTTCCCCACTTACAGAAAAACCAGTATCTTTCCCCACTTACACAAAGAATATCCAGTATCTTTCCCCATTTACATAAAGAATATCCAGTATCTTTCCCCACTTACAGAAAAACCAGTATCTTTCCCCACTTACATAAAGAATATCCAGTATCTTTCCTCACTTGCATATAGAAGTCCTGTATCTTTCCTCACTTGCATATAGAAGTCCTGTATCTTTCCTCACTTGCATATAGAAGTCCTGTATCTTTCCCCACTTACATAAATAATATCCAGTATCTTTCCTCACTTGCATATAGAAGTCCTGTATCTTTCCTCACTTGCATATAGAAGTCCTGTATCTTTCCTCACTTGCATATAGAAGTCCTGTATCTTTCCCCACTTACACAAAGAATATCCAGTATCTTTCCCCACTTACATAAAGAATATCCAGTATCTTTCCTCACTTGCATATAGAAGTCCTGTATCTTTCCCCACTTACAGAAAAACCAGTATCTTTCCCCACTTACACAAAGAATACCAATTATCTTTCTGCAATCACACAAAGAATATCCAGTATACTTCCCAATTTGCACAAAGAATATCCAATACATAATTAGTTCTCTATTTACTCCAAGACTGAAGATCTGCAGATGACCAGATCTACTGTACATACATGTCAACAGAACATGTTACACTTAAAAGGTTCCATAGTTTAAAGACCAAGGAAGAATTTTCACACAGACTGAGACTTGGCAGAGAAATTTAATCCAGATGTAAAAAAAGCAGTGCAGTGACTTACTACCTTCACCACCTCTCAGATATCCAAATATCAGAATGGACACTCAACGACAACTGATAAATAGTAAATTCTCACCAACTCTATGTTATCATTGCTAAACATGGTCCCTGTCCCAAGGCTCTGCAGATGAAAAGCACAACATGCGAGATGATAAGCCATTAATTACACTGAAAGAGACAGGATGAGAAATGATGAGATCGGAAAAATTGTACAATCTACGAGTACATCCCTGCAATGAAGAAACAGAAAATAAAAGCAGTTCGAGCATAGGTGAGAAAAATCACACTGTGCAAAGACGAAAGAGCCATCCATGTTACCAGGAACTTCTTCCTCTTCTTCTTCGTACACTCGCAGACGTCAACTTGAATATGTTCAAAGAAAGCAGTAGTCAGTTTGAGGCTACTTCTATCTCCAAAGAGCTTTTCCACGAATAGCACTGGTGATGGTCACATGTGCTTTCTCTGTTCCTCATATGTTGGGCATCTTTGAAGCAGATATTCAGCAGTCATTTTATCAGTGCCACAGTCACACTCTTCGGTAGTTCCTATCTTTAGCTTGTTGAATAGATGCTATCTCAATCTGTTGTGGCCCGTGCGGAGTCTGAAGATTATCACTTGTTCTCTTCTGTTGAGCTGGTAATATGCATCATTTTGTGTGTGTGGCCTGGATGTTCTGCTTCCCATTTGTTTCTGTATCTGCTTCTGATAAAACTCTTGTTACCAGGAACAATGACTACAAACAAATTGTTGCAACTACATTCTGCATCAAACATATAGCGAGAAATAAAATATTGTAGAGTGTTTTAATAAACTCCAACCCCGCCACTTCTCAAGTATTCCTGTAGCAACTACCTTCTTTGTACATTTAATTTCTTTGACCATACTCTCGTTCAAAATGTCAACAGATATCACAGCAGACAAAATATGCCCCATTAATATCGCTGTTTTCTCTCTAAACATTGTATAATACATATAAACACATACATTACAAGACTTTCAAAAATTCCTACTCGTCTATTTGCACCTAAACATACACACCCTCCTTTGCAATCTCTCGGGGGAGGGGGGTGGGTAGGTATTAGTCTCCACTTTAATTGCATTTTGACCAAGCAACCATCTTCACTGTTCTCGTGAGGCACGCGTTCCCAGACTACACACACACACACACACACTCACACTCGCACGCACACACACGTGAGATTCTAAGCTTTCTGTTTGCCTGCTCGAAGAGAAACATACACACATACCCTCCTGTGCCCTCTCTCGCGTACAATTATTCTCCCCTTCGACATCTTAAGCCCCGTGTAGTTCCCAGGGGTCTCTAACGAGACACACACACACACAAAATAGGACTACTTAGGCACTCGTCGTACAAGGTGACTATTATGAGGCTGGTAACCTCACCATGTAAAACGAATAGCTATAGAAACCACCGCAGCAAGAGCATGTGAATGCCGGATGCTGTCTTCCTGTAAGGCGACCAGCTGCAGTTGTGGCTTCAGGCTCCATGAAGAAGAAAAATGAAAATGATGATTAAACCCCTTAAGTCATCCTGGGCCATATACGAATCATCCTATATGAATCCTATATATAAAATCCCAGCTTTTTGTGTCAGTGCGTAACGCTAGGGGATGCAACTTCGGTTGAAAGTTTGACATTAATTGTATTGTTTCCCTTATTTAGGTACTCTCTCGAAAATAGTAACACTTACCAAAGAAGAATGCGCAAATGACGGTGTGCACAAAAATATATTTATAGAATGTGTGATCTCGTATACACACATTGGGATCCTCGCTGCTGCTACGTAGTTTGTGTACTGTGGTGATGCACAGTGTTTTTTAAAAAAAAAAATACTTTTGAATAAGTAAAATTGCCGTTAGGTATTGGTGCTTTTGAATTTAATTCACATCTTATGACGGGCTTTTACACTAGTGTGTTATTTTTTTTAAAATTTGTAAACAGAATCATCGTATATGAATATGTTATATTAAAAAAAAAAACAATTTCTAAACAGGTTTAATGCCCAAAGGGTTTTCCTTGGGCACATATACGAATCATCCTATTCAAATATGTTAAATTAAAAAAACAAAATTTTTTAAACAAGTTTAATGTCCACTGTGGTTTTCCTTGGGCTATATCATGAATAAGTAAATGCAATTCAGGTTTATTAAAAAAACAAATCATCACATTATACTATCAGCATCCTGTCTTTAAAAAAGCATAACGTTTGAAACGTAGTAGTGCAGTATACAAGTTCTTTCGTCTTAAGAAAGTGTTGACTGACTTTTGATCACCCAATGATCTCCAATAACACATAGAGAAGAGAACTGGAGACGGACATGAAGGGGATGGAGAATACACGGAAAGGCTTTGAACTAAAGGTATGGGAGTGGAAGACTCGGCATAAACTTGCTGAAGGCTTATGTTCCTTGGAGGAGCCAAAGGGTGATGATGGTGACGATGGTACGACTCTCTGAGAATAGTAAAGAACATACGTTAACAACAGACAGCAGCTATAAGGACTGGCAAGTAAATAGGAAAGAAAATAGATAAAGTAGTGTTTTGGGCAAGGGATGAATGTTGTCATCCCATCTGTCACTTTGTGCAGGGAGAATATAATGAACTCCACGGGAGCATGCATGGACTATCTTTTAGTGGACATATTGCATAATGAACATGCGATACGCTGCTGATATAGTCTTAATAGCAAATAAACAAAGTGAAAAAAGAGCTACAGCAACTGACTATGCATTCGTGACAGAAGGTAAAAAAATAGAAGCCTTTGTCTAAATAACAATAAGACAAAAGTAATGGTCATTTCGAAGTAAAGGACGTCTCCAGAATGCACAATCATAACTTTTAAAACGAATCAGCAGAGTGAAATACTTGGGCACGTTAATGACGTCTGATGGAAGATACATATCAGAGGTATAACATCCCCAGAAATGTAGCGTTCAATAAAATGATAGGTACATTATCAAATACACTTTTTTTTGGTTAGCAAATGTAACTGTTCTTAGTGTCACACTGAGCCAATTCTGTCAAATCAAAGTGACCCATGGATCAACAGTAAACAAAATTCATGAAGGCCATAGAGACGTGATAGACTGAAGAGAGTTCAGAATATCACAGGCAGCTCTACAAAGAGTAGGGAGGGCGTTATGAAGGTAGCGCAGATGAAATTCATTATTCATATCAGAAGAAAACAATTCATTTTCTTTGGTCATGTTATGAGAAGAGGACAACAGAAAACGTGAAGAAAAATAAGACAGAGAACGACAAAGAGAGAAGATCTTGACATTGTGGCACTGATAGACAATAACAACATAATACACAGCCCTGAGACAAGAAGTTGTGGACAGACATGATCGCACACCCTAAATGGCAATGTAGAAGGGAACATAATAATTATTATTATAGTCCACAATCTGTGCTATATGAGCCGCGGTAGCGAAGTGGTTAGTGCACTGGCTTCCTAGCTCGGTGGTCCATGGTTCGATCCCCAGTTGAGGTGGGTATTTTTTAGACCGCAGCAAACGGCTCCGGGGTCGACCCAGCCTCATGAATTGGGTATGCTGACCCCCCCCCCTAGTGTGCCGATGGTCAAGAAAATATTTACTTCTACAAATTATATTTTTTTGACACATTAACTGATGTACATAAACTTCTATTTTATAGAAAAATTATATTTATGATGCATTAACTAATGGAAGTAAACTTATATTTTGAGGGGTTTTTTAATGCCCTCCTTACACACACACACACAAATGCACTCGAGCACACAAAACAAAACTGCGCTTCTGTTTTCATACTCAGATTTTCGTTTCATGCATTGCTCTCATAGTATGCAATATTTGGAACACTGTCTTATATTATTCCAAACCCATCATGAAAATGCTCCTTCCTCTGAGGCCAGATAAGTGAAACACCTTGTAAGGAGAAACATAAGTATATAAACTAATAAAACGGTATTGAATCAGTTTTACAGTTTTCACACGAATTTTTGATTTAAATCAGACACGAAATTTACAGGCCACAAATACTTCCGTACTAGAAGAATTTATATGTGTGGCCTTAGGTACTACAAAAACATATGGTGATAAGAAACAATACAAAATGAGCGATACAAGCAGATGAAAAAAGTACAATGATAATACAGTAGAACTCCATTTATCCGAACCCCATGGGACCGAGCATCGTTCGGATAATCAAATGTTCGGATAATTGGATTACATAATGTATCGAGTACATGTACACATATTTCTAAAAATAATTAACCATCACAAGGAAAATACACTATAAAACATATTTACTTGTACTGTAATAATAATACCCACACTGTATTAGATCACTGTATCACCAAAATCTTTCATTACACTGCAGTGCATGTACTACTTGTATTAATTATTTTTGTTAAGAAAGAGAAATGTTTTCAAAATAACATTACAAACGATTCAAAACCAGGCGCAACTTACGTATATATGTACTTGCACAGATGTAGCCCACTATTTAAAATAATGAGGAATCCTCTTTTGCACCAAACTGGATAGTCTCCTTTTGGCTGCTAAGTCCCACATTCTCTTCAACAGCAGAAGCTGTGTAGGACAGCTGTCATCTTCTTGCTCGTACCAAGCCATCGCTGTTTCTAGTGCTATAAAGGCCTCTTCAGGACTTGGTCGACGTCATAATCTACAAGTACATCATGTACTTCTGAGGAGTCTTCATCATCGGTCACTACATGCATTTGGTTTTCTTCTTGAACAAAAGACAAAATTTCTTCGTCATTCAAAAACTGAAAACCAGAATCATTATCATCTTCTAGCCACATGTGTGCATCATCTTTGTCACAGTCCGAAAATCCGGGCATTGCTTGAAACAGTTCCACAACTTCATTTATACAATCATCATTTGTGTCCACTGCAGTAGTTTCATTTCCTCCTTTTTTCCCAAGCAGTCTACTTCAAGCCTTGTTGAGATTATCTTGTGACAGGGTGGTCCAAGCATCAGCTAACATATAGCAGCAGTCTTTGAGATTAAGCTTTTTGGAAAACGCCACCACACTTTCTTCATCTTCAGCCAACAATAAACGACGCAGGACTTCCTTCTTGTACATCTTTTTAAGCTTTGCTATAACACCCTGATCCATTGGTTGAATCATTGCTGTTACATTGGGAGGCAGAAAAATTACTTTAAAATTTGCATCAACTGCATCCAATGTATCCGTCTCTGGATGAGATGGTGCATTGTCCAGTAGAAGAATTACTTTTCCAGTTTTCGTTTCTTGTTCTCTCAACCTCTTCACATTTGGGATGAACTGATTTGTATACCAATCAAGAAATATTTCACTATTCATCCAAGCACTCTTCTGTGCTTTGTAACACAATGGGAGACATGTCACATTCTTTAAACAACGTGGTTTTTTGGCTTTGCCGATCATTAGCACCGGTAAACGATGACTTCCACTGGCACTCGCGGCTACCAAAATTGTTACTCTCTCTTTGCACTTTTTAAACCCAGGGGCAGCTGCTTCGCGCTGAGATGCATGTGATTTTTGAGGCAATGATTTCCAGTATAAGCCAGTCTCATCGGCATTATACACATCATCGAGTGAATAACCTTCTTCTTCCAAAAAAGCCAAGAATGTTTCTTTAAAATTTTTAGCGGCAGTTGCATCGCTAGATAAAGATTCCCTTGAATCTCCAATTCTCGTATGCCATGACGAGATTTAAAGTTTCTTAACCATCCCTGGCTAGCCTTAAAGTCAGGAGGACCGTCAAGTTGATTGTTGAACTGAAGTGCCTTTTCACACAACAGAGAACCAGAGATAGGTTCCCCTTTCAAACCATATATACAAAGCCTCTTCCAATTTCACATCTTTCGCATTTCTCATGGTTTTACGTTCTTCGACCCATTTTCACTATCAAATTTCGATGCAAAACTCATAATTTTATCCTTGTTACTTTTGATGTCAGAGACGGTAGCTTTCCCAACATTGAAAATCTCTCGCAAGTGAAGACACAGTTTCACCTTGTCCTAGTCTCTTGATAATTTCTGTTTTCGTTTCAATAGACAAAACATTGCGGTTCCTTTTATATGCTTTAGGCCTACTGGAAGATGCCATATCGCACAGAGAAATACTTGTACACCAAAATTATTCTGCTGTAGTAGCAGACACAATTATTTTAAGTTGAACTGTCTGTTTAGCCAGTGTTCTACCTAGAACGCACACGTACACTGGATTGGTAAACCAGATATTAACTGACTTTATAATCTAACTGACTTCCTGTACGTAAGCGACCGACCATTAGCCATCCCATTCTCTACAAATTGTTCGCACACATTTGAAGTTTGCCGCATCAAAAGATTCAGAATTTTAGTCTAACGTGACTGTGGCATCTGATTTTTTTTTTTTTTTCTGGAAAAAGTGTTCGGATAATTGGATGTTCGGATAATTGGGGTTCGGATAAATGGAGTTCTACTGTATTTGAGTCTTATGCAACACAGCGCGACAACATCGTTTGCGTATCACTGCTTGTGTTCTCCCTTGAATGTATGATGTTACCCGACAACAAATCGTACCGTTTGTCCTTTAATTATTTAGTAATATTAAATAAGTGTTATTAATAAATCAGCAAAACTAATGCTCCTGTATTATGTTATGCAGAGAGTACAAGGTTTTGTTTTTGTTCTGTTTTGTCTTGTTGTTTGGTGCGCTTCTTATTTCTGTTTAAGACCAACGCCCCTATCCCCCCCCCCCTTTTTTTTTGTTGTTGTTGTAATCTTTCATTTCATGCCGATATTCACCAATTTGTTTTGAAGTCAAGCTGCCCGTGGCTTGAATCTTGATGTCAGATCCTCCTGACATTTTCAAGTGCATATATTTTTTTTTCTTCTCAATTCTTAAGGAAAAACAAAACAAAAATCAAAACGAAAACTCTGTCTTGTATCCAAATATGTTGTTGTTGTTATTATGAGCAGGCGATTTTGAGAGCGACGTACTCAAAAGTTATTATGTGGAGGCGATTGTGGAAGTGATTCGGGCAGAGATGAGCTTAAAGTTCTCGTCGAGACTTGTCTTCATAGTACATGAGGTGTTGGGAAAATCATATCACTTGTTATTCACACTGATCGTTAAGATTAGACAGATACGACACGTTTCAAGATAAAAAAGTATATTTGAACGATATAATAATAATAATAATAATAACAGCCCCTTCAGTCATGACTGACTATGGGAATGCGCCCCTGAGGTGACAGCCCTCGGCTGCTTTTTTTTCCTCGTGTTCCTTTCGACGTTTTCTTTTCTCTTTTGCTTGTTGTGAGAGTTGCTTTTCGCCCAATCTGAGATGGCGCCGTAGAGAACATCGCCACTTGGGGCGATCCGCAGCTTCATCCTTCCAGGTTGCTGGATTTATGTCCAGTGCCCTCTTGTACACATCTCTGAACCTCAGCTGCGGCCGCCCAACTGTACTTTTGCCATCTGCCAGTTGTCCGTAGAAGATATCTTTCAGGATGCGACCATCTTCCATGCGGCGTAGACGTGGCCAAACCAGCGTAATTCCTGGTAAATGCTACGTCCTGTGTTGTGCCGACACTTAGGGCGAAGCTGCAGTGTCCTCTCCAGGGCACGAGATTGGGCACAGTTAAACGGAGATCAAGCTGTTGCCCATGCAGCATGTCCCTCCTCTCCACGCAGGCGGTAGGCCCAAAGGAACGGCAGTAGCCGGATACAATTTGGGACTATATATATATAATTCAGGGTAAGCCATAAATCTCTTACCTTTTCATAAAATTACGTATGAAGAAATGCGTTGTAGATTATCCTAATACTTTTTGCTGGGTACCCTAAAATTTCTAGGACACTGTGTCTACCTCTCCAAATTTTTTTTCTTTTTGTAGGCTATTGCCCCCCCCCCCCTTTTTTTTTTTTGGTCATACATTTTTGTGATGAAAAATTCCCTAACAGGTGGATGTCCAATCATTTAGCGTCCAAATCTCCTTATTTAACTCTAGCAGATTATTTTTACAGGGATATTTTAAGGGCAAGGTATACGGTCGGAAACCTAAAACTTAGAAGATCTCAAAACAGTAATAACAGGAGTTTCAAAGAACTTTGACCAAGATTATGTCTACACAGCTCTCCGGTTACGGGAGGCCAAAGCCAGCAAGGAAACCTGTCATCTCACCTTAAAAAAAAAAACGCCGAGACATAATATAGTTGTCTCTAACACTTCACTTCCCTGCGTTAGTATCTACTATGGAACTACCAATTCGTGTGTAATTGGTACCCTCCCTCTTGAACTTCAAAAGCTATGCTCTTTATTTAAAAGCCACCCCACCACAAATTTGCGCTCCCAAGCGACCACCTAATACAGCCAAGTACCGCGGCCATTACTGCTACGAAAGACTGCGCCTCACTACACATCTTCAGTATGGTTTGTCAGACAACTTGCTGAGTCAGTCGACGGTTCCAACCATAAGACTTAAGATCCTCGTCCCTCGTGCGCCTCCCCCCCAATCCCCCCAAAAAATCGTAGACTGTCGGCAACCCAGACAGATTAGGTCATACCCACACACCAGAACACACTAGACTACACAGCGACCGATCGATATTACATTAACAGAGCCAACCACTAGTTCAACGCACTAGCTCACCATCCATACTAACATACTAGCAGATCCAACAGCTGTATTCAGTTGACGAGTAATCGCACCACTGCATACCTGCCGAGTTGGAGGAGAAACGGTGTGGTGACGAGTGAAGGCTGAGATGGACTGCCAACGTTACAAAAGAGACAGATGTGGTTATTTGCGAGCGAAGGACGACGAAGAAAAAGAAGAGGAAAAATAAGAGGAAGAAGAAGACGCAGAAGAATAAGAAGAAGAAGAGAAAGAAGAAGAAGACGAAGAATAAGAAGACGAAGAATAAGAAGACGAAGAATAAGAAGACGAAGAAGAGGAGGAAGAAGAAGAAGAGAAAGAAGAAGAAGAAGTTACCAGAACTAGAATCAATGTATTCTGTATTCTGCTTGAAATACCTCTGCCGCTACAACTGCTAGCAGCATCATCACCACAACTGCTGCGACAGCTGCTATTACAAATACGACGATGACAACAACTAATACGGCTTTTACTGCTCCACCGCTATTACAACGATGACTGTCACTCAATATCTTCAGCTCACCACTGACCACGGGTCTTCAATAAATTCCCGCCAAGTCCTGCTGTCCTTGTGACCTCCAGATTTGCTTGCATTTAAAGGATCGTCACATCTGGTCCCACGCTAGGAGTAAGAAGTACGTGGCATCCTGTTCATTCGCCGTCATCCAAGGGGGCTCTCCAACTATGCAGAGCTAAATACTGGACTCTGGTTCTGGGCTCTCCCAAGGAATTGTCACGTCCTGCACGGGAGCCACTTCTCAGCTTCCCTTGCCTACCACTGAGTCCACAGTGAGATCCTTCTGCATGCAGTCAACCAAGTCAAAGCCAAAGAATTACGCCTAGGGCTCAAGTGACTTCTCCAAGCTTAGTGTGCAATGCTGGGTTTTCAACAAGTATCACCATAGGGGGAATCTCTGGAAGTGTGTGGATGATTTCAAGAGTCAATGAGAATGTAATTAGCCTCACAGACATAGGTTCACTTCCACAAGCATATATTGTAGCATTGTGCTTAGCTGGTGGTCATAAATGGATGACTCCAGATATGCCTCCATGCATGCCGACTCCTCTTCTTCTTCTGTCCCCTTGTTGCTCCTAACGGAGTATGGAGCCAGCATTGTAGTTGCTCTTAGAGATCATGCACTAACTCATGCGCTCTCGAAGCATGGAGTCAACATTGCAGTACTGTCCACAGAAAGCCTTAATCAAGCATACGCATGCTCATACAGCAGTGGTTTCTATGACATCAGTGTTACTTGATCGTGTTGCCAGACCCATTCAAACCTCAAATCTTTTGGAGATGAACATAATAAACGTAGCAACAATTGTCATCAGTAGGGAACTCTAATATACGCTATAGGAGATTAAAAGTACTACTTGAGTTTTTTTTTTAACCTTCTTCCTTCTCCTTGTGTTATGACTACTACAATATTATTACTATTATGTTGTTATTGTTGATACTCTTGGGAGCCGCGGTAGCATAGTGGTTAGTGCACTGGCTTCCTAGCTCAGTGGTCTATACTCTATGGTTTGATCCCCAGATGAGGTGGGATATTTTTTAGGCCGCAAACGGCTCCTGGGTCGACCCAGCCCCAACTGGGTACCAGAGCAACTTCTGGGAAGGTTAAGGCGGCCGGCGTGATGCTGACCACATCACCCCTAGTGTGCCGATGGTCAAGAAAATATGGGCCTAACACCATATTCCCAATATGCCTCAATGGGCGTGTAACGGGATCCTTTACCTCTTTTACTATTGTTGATACTTAACATTTAACTTCTACGATATCACCGCAAGCCCCGTGTAATTCTCGGGATTCTCTGAAGAAACGAAGAAAAAAACAGGGCACACTGCTGCCTAAGGCATGTCGTAAAAGGCGACTAATGTGAGGTTATTGTTGCGTGCATATTTTTGACGCACATATTACAAAAAAATCGATATGGTTATTTAATATGGGAAAAATATAGTCATGCATCCATCTGTGTATGAAAATGCTGTTTATTGTAAAAGCGAGATAATCCATGTTTGATTCACACTTTTGATTATAGGAGTAATCGGTCTGGATATCGATCCAGCGCAAGAATAGTACGCTTGCGTTTGTACTTAATTTTAGGGCCAGAAAATATATTAATTTGCTTATTGTGTTTATGGCCTGAATTCATATGTATTACATATTATTAGTACAAGTAGAATCAGTCCTATATTGTATATTTTGGATGTGTATGAGGGACTAGATTCTTGTTAGCGGAAGTGTGAGTTGTCTTAACAAGTCGTGATGAGTTCCGATGTACTGCTAAGAATGGCGGGGTACGTTTTTCAAGAGCTGGTCCCTTCGTCAAGAAAAAAATGTCTTACGAAGTGGTTTTTTCTTCTGGAGGAGATAGTGTCTCTACGATAGTTTGTGTTAGAGACTCTCCTTATGTCAGTATATAGATGATTCGGACTCCAGGTAAACCCAGCTCGTATTTTTGATGATCTCTCGTCGGTTAGGCCTAGCTTGACTTTTGGGTGCTTCGATATGATAGTGTCGTGTTTTGTATCGACGAAGATGACAGATTTTCCTGCAGCGGTTATGGCTACGTGAACTAACCTGATCACCGTAGTGCTGCATGGAACCATTCATGAAATCCTTTATATATCCATTGTAAATTAACTTTGGCTGATATTCTTCCTATGAATGAGTGAACGACAACTCAGGAAGGTAGCCATGTTGGATTTCGGTCATCGTCTGTTTTGATCACTGCCAAGAGAACAGATTATTTATCTTATTATCGGACAGTGACAGAGAGATCTCAATCCTGCTAGAAACCCCCTTTTCGTGGTTTCATAAGATGATGTATCATGACACTGAACTTTGATGTACTACCCATTATTTCTGCATGTGTCATGACTTCAGATCTGCTATGTATACCTACAAATTGTTATGTCAACAAAGCCTGATGTACTCGTATGTCCCAGTGTGTACGTCTGAATAAATTGAGTAAACTAAGATTCCAGCAGTCTGCATTGGTGCCTTGTAGACACATGTGTATGAGTGATTATATTGGTCAGCACACGAACAGTACACCATTCGCGGTAATCACACTCTACACTACTACTTCATACATACACCATCCTGCGTCGGCTGAAGTGACCAAGTTTAGGGCCTGCTTCCCCTGGAGCCTTTGCCTTCCCTAACTCAGGACTAGGGTGAGTTACCCATTTACAGCTGGGTAGACTGGAGCATGCCTGATCTCAACACACCACTCTTCCTTACAGAGCAGACAGACTGATACTCTACAGTGGTGTACTACAGGTGTAGTAAGAAATAACGTCTTTACAGTGGCGAGCCAGATTCCTGGGTCCAGCTTACGCAGTTTTGTGTTGAGAATCACAGTTTACAGCTGAAAGAACATTTGTTTGAACACATCAACACCAGTAGGACAGCTTGACCTGTATTACCGATAGGATGCTGTATCTAGGTCAGCACTTGTTGACAGTTTTTCGCTGTACAGACAGTATTACACAGGACAGTGGTATCAAGTGTAGAAAATATCTGGAGCAATATTGTTGACATTTCTCAATGTACAGAAGAATCTCAGTGTTGCTGAATAAAGTGCATAGTTCATCGTGGGATCTTCATATGCTCAACAGAGAAAAAATTGACAGTGTAATAGTTTAAACTTAAGTCTATTACTGAATAAAGTGGCAAGTTAGTATTATTTAAATAAACTGTGCCTACTTTACAACACTATACTGGCAAAACATTCCATTCATGACATAAAATGATATTGTATGCTATATGCTATTTATGCTTACATGTTATTTGTTGTGTATTAAATTAGTTTATATTCTGTGTGACTAGAACAGGAAATACCGAGTAATATTGGTCTTGTTCTGGCGTTCGATAGGGAGCAATTTCTTAATTGAAATTTGCTTGCAACATAGTTTGCAAATATTTGGTTAGTTGTGACGACTGTTTCATATTTGTATTTGTAACATTTTTTGTGTTCCTTAGTTTTGTTTGATTTGTTTGTATAATTGTAGGTCTCATCTTTCCTTTCATTTCAGTTTTTTACACCCTTATATTTATACACTGTAGCGTTATTTGTCTTGTTATCTTATGGCAGTTATCATCACAGGTTCTGTGATCATTTTTTTTTTCATTTCCCCTATTTAATTTAATTTGATCTCTGCAAATGTTTTCAGATTGTCTTTTCTTGTTTGTCATTTGTAATGTCTTTAGTTGACATATGACGTATAGTGGTATACACTGATAGTATAGTACAGATCAGTACTTTCTGATTGTTATTGGAAAAGGGAAATATTTTTTTTTCCACAGGTACTCAAGTGATCTTTGATTACATTGAGGTATACAAGACCTTTGTAAGGCTTGTCTCCCAAAGTTATTGGTAAAGGGAAATATTTTTTTCCACAGGTACTCAAGTGATCTTTGATTACAGTGAGGTATACAAGACCTTTGTAAGGCTTGTCCCCACAGTATTTGAGATACAATTATTGTTGTCCACAGGTACTCAAGTTATCATTGGTTATTGTAAACCATACAAGTTTGGACTAAGACTAAGTCTAAGGTATAGACTTGTCTCCCATTAACAAAGAGAGTAATTTATTTACTTTTTCAGGTTTCTGATTTAAGAAGACAATATGTCTACCTTAGATTATTTCATTACACTAGGAAAA
Source organism: Oreohelix idahoensis (assembly GCA_024509875.1). Classification (NCBI taxonomy): domain Eukaryota; kingdom Metazoa; phylum Mollusca; class Gastropoda; order Stylommatophora; family Oreohelicidae; genus Oreohelix; species Oreohelix idahoensis. The sequence continues at coordinate 79,160 of JAMPIV010004167.1, forward strand.
TCTTTTGATAAGACTGGAAAAGACTTAGAACAATGGGCTGTTGCTCAATATGACAAAGCATTAGCTGCAGAAGAGAAAAAAATTGCTGCTGCTGTTGAAGAAAAAAAAAATTGCTGCTGAGGAAAAAAAAGCTGCGGCTGAGGAGAGAAGACTTCAAATAGAAGAAAAAAAAGCTGCTGCAGAAGAAAGGAAAGCCTTAGCTGAAGAAAAAAGATTAGAAAAAGAAGCTGATACTGCTACTGAACTTAAGAAATTGCAGATGCAAGTGGAGGAAAGGAGATTTGAGGCAGAACAGAAGAAATTAGAAGCTGCTGCAGAACAGAAAAAACTAGAAGTTGCTGCTGCTGCAGAACAGAAGAAATTAGAAGCTGCTGCAGAACAGAAAAAACTAGAAGCTGCTGCAGAACAGAAAAAACTAGAAGTTGCTGCTGCTGCAGAACAGAAAAAAACTAGAAGCTGCTGCAGAACAGAAAAGATTAGATAGAGAAGCTGAAGAGAGAAAAGCAATAAGAGAACATGAGTTTGAATTAGAGAAATTAAAATTGACATGTATGAGTAATGTTAATCAGGCATCTGGTGGTAATGGTAAACCCTTTGTGTACAAGGTCAAAGTACCAGCGTTTAACCCTACCAGTGATGACATAATATTTTGGCTTTCTAGATTTGAACGGGCTTGTCGATCTCATAATGTTGACAAATCACAGTATGTGAATCAGTTGTCTGAAAATCTAAAAGGGGAGTCTCTGAGTAAGTTATATTTTGTTGAAGAGGCCGACAAAGACAATTATGATGCTGTTAGGGCAGCTTTGATAAAGAGATATCAGCTGTCTGAGGAAGGTTACCGTCTTTTGTTTAAAACAATGAGACCTGAGGTAGGTGTAGAATTCTCAGATTTCATCTCAAAAGCACGAATTACACTTTCACGATGGATTGAATTATCCAAAACAGAGAAAACATTTGATGGTCTTACAGATTTATTGCTAAGAGACAAGGTCATGTCTTCTGTAAATAAATCATTCCTAGAGTTCTTACATGAGCGTAAACCTAGTACAATAAAGCAAATGGAAGAATATTGTGACCAGTATGCCACGGCACACCCTGACATGATTCTTAGTAACTCTAACATTAAAGAGAGTATGCCAGTTGCTTCGGCAACAGAATATAATCAGAATTACTCACACAAATTCCAAGGAGCTAAAAATAAATTTGATAAAAAGGTTAATTGGAATAAATATCAAAACCAAGATAACCACTCAAATCAGGGTTCTTCTTCGAAGAACTGGAATCGGGCTGATAGTCCTCGACACGCGAGGGGTACCCATAATGTTAGAAATTCTCGGAAAGGGAGTAGCTATAGGAACTACCCAAGTGCTTCATGGAGACAAAAGAAACAATATTACAGGGATACTCAATATAACGAGCATGATGATTATGATCATGAATATTATGATTCAAACCCAAATAGGGGTTATAACAGAGGCAATAATAATTATAGAGACAATTATAACCGAGGTAGATCACAACACAAAAGACATGGTAAATCTTATTACCAGGCTAACTCTGCACAACAGGAGTTCCACGACACCGATAATCAGAATAATGATAAAAAAGACTCCAATAGTGTAGCAAATTCCGCTTTCGATTTTGCTAGAGCATCTGAGTGTTCGCAATGCAAAACATTATTCGATCCAACCACAGTTTCTACTTTAAGCTGCGGTCACCCACTTCCCGCTCTCCATGCGTCAATTGCGCATAATGGAAGGGGTGCTCTTGTCTTTAATAGGGGCCTAATAGATGGTACTCCGGTATCAATTCTTTTCGACTCGGGGTGCACTACCATTGGAGTGAGGCAATCACTCGTAAATCCTTCTCGAGCTACGGGCAATATAGTCAAATGTGTAACATTTGGTGGCACATTGGAGAAGTACTCCACTGCCATTATCAATATTGCTACACCGTTCTTTACAGGAGAGGTGCAAGCATGTCTCTTGCCGAATCCGATCGCTGATCTTATCATCGGTCGCATTCATGGAGTGAAAGAATGCACTCCACAGCAAATCTCTAATTGGAAAAATGTTAATATGCAATCTGCTAATGCAGTAATCACTAGGGCTCAAGCTCTCAATATGCCACAATCTTCACATGCTGAAGATAATGATGCGCAGATCCAAGATGATCCCTTGGAGATTTCACACGATTCCTTTATTAAACAGCAGGAAGATGATCCTACTCTAAAGAAATTCTTTACTCTGGCAACAAAAGGTGATCCGAATAAGGATACAAATCGTAAATCTTGGATTACGATGAAGAATGGCGTACTTGTACGTATGGTACAAGACTCCGCTAAGTCCATTCATTCTCAAATCCTTGTGCCTAAAAATATGAGAGTTAAAATTTTACAGCACGCTCATGATTCGCAGTGTGCTGGACATATGGGTTTTTCCCGTACTAAAGCTAGAGTTCTTCAATCTTTCTTTTGGCCTGCTGTGAATAAGGACATACGAATCTATTGTGGATCTTGTAAAGTATGTCAAGAGATTAAATCCAGAGGTCCACGCCATGATGCACCTATTCAGGCTGCAGACATTCCCATTCGGCCATTTCAAAAAATGGCGATAGACATCATTGGTCCATTTAAGATAAAGTCTGCTAGAGGACACCAATTTATTCTGACGTGTGTTGATATGTGCACACGTTGGCCGGAGGCTGTTCCTCTAAAGAGCATAACTACTGCTGATGTCGCAGATGCTCTTTGGTTAATATTTTCTCGTCTGGGGTTTCCAGCAGAAATATTATCCGACCATGGTACCCAACGTATATCGGATACCATGTCTCAAGTAATGTCGACTCTGAAGATAGAGAGATCGCTGAGTAGTATTTATCATCCTATGTCCAATGGGATGGTGGAACGTTTGAATAGAACTCTGAAAAACCTACTAGGTAAGATAACAGAAGATCATCCTCAGGATTGGGATAGGGTTTTACCCGCGGCTCTCTTTGCATATAGAGAGGTCGCCAACGAACATACAGGATTTTCTCCCTTTGAACTTGTCTTTGGCGCGAAACCGCGAGGTCCTATGTCCTTACTTCATGATCTTATAACTGCTGATAATATTGTCGATGACACAAAATCCTCTTATGAATATGTCATCGCACTTAGACACAAGATTATTGAAGCATGCAAATTGGCAACTGCTTCTTCTGAATTTGCGAAACAGAAGGCAAGGGAATTTGCCAATAAAAAGAGATGTTTGCGTCAACTTTGTCCAGGTGACAAAGCATTTGTCTTGCTACCTTGTAGGGAAAATAGACTTCTCATTTCTTGGAAAGGTCCGTACGATATAATATCAAAGGTTTCCGATGTTGACTATATCGTCGATATTGACGGGAAGCGTAAAACCTTCCACATCAACATGCTCACGGAATTCCATGAACGTCCTGATTATTTACAACCTGTTTTCCAGGCAACGGACGATTTTCCAGTCCAACATGGACAGTACTCATCTCTGTCAGTAATACAGGATGAGGAAACAAGTTTCTCGGATGTAAATTTACCTTTTCCAATGATTCCTCTTCACTCTAATGAATCATGGAAAGATGTTGCAATTTCTCCAGAATTATCTCCAGGAGAGCAGAAACAAGTTTCTACTATGTTAGAACAATTTCAGGATGTCCTTACTGACATTCCTGGTCAAACGGATGTCATTCAACATGACATTATTCTTACTGACCATAGTCCTATAAGAGTCAGACCGTATCCTATCCCGATACATTTCCAAGCACAGGTAGAGAAAGAGTTAGATGAGATGATAGAGTTAAAAATTATTGAACCATCCACATCAGCATATTCTTCGCCGATGGTTATAGTACGGAAAAAAGACAATAACATACGTCTTTGCGTGGATTATCACAAATTGAATCAAGTGACTAAATTCGATGCTGAACCT
>JAMPIV010004168.1:0-105321 GCA_024509875.1 Oreohelix idahoensis
TAAAAAGTGGCATAGGCTCCCGTCTGTGATTGTAATTTTGTTCAATCGCCTAAAATCAATACAAATACGTAAAGAATCATCCTTCTTTTTAACTATCACCATTGGGAATGCATATGGTGATTCCGAAGGAGATATCACACCTAAACGTATCATCTCTTTTAACTCTTTCTCCACCCTATCTTTGTGGTGTAAAGATATAGGATAGGGTTCTAAGCTTTTTTGATAGGTTTATAATCAGTAAGAGTAATATCATGGGATATAAGCGATGTCTGACCTGGAAGGTCGGTGAGAACATCATTGAAAGAAATAAGAATATCCCGTACTTGATCTTGTTGTGACGAAGATAGTGACGAAGAAATAGTCACGTCTTTCCAAGATTCCGATGATTGCAAAGAAGGTAGTTGAAATTTGTAAAGGGATAGACGAAGTAGTATCTTCTTCATGAACAACTGCAAAAGAAGCAGTATGATGTGAAGAATCATCAATAGAGTTAATGACAGGAATTAATTCCTGTGGTCTTTCAACTGCTAATTTTAGCATGTTGACATGGAAGGTTTTGATTTTACCTCTAACGTTTACCGAGTAGTCAACATCTGTGACTTGTTTGATAACATCAAATGGACCTTGCCATGATATCAGTAATTTGTTATCGTTATGAGGTAGTAACAACCAAACTTTTTCCCCTGGTTTGAATGATCTTAATATTCTCTTTTGATTATGTAATAATCTTGATCGTTGCGTGGCTGATTTTATACTCTGGGATGCATACGTGCACGCATCGATGATTCGTTGTCGGAGATCAATCACTAACTCGTAGCTGTTTCGAGTGGCTGTATCAATTGATGCTCCAATCAACAAATCCTTGAGTATCATCATTGGTCCGCGAGGATTCGAACCATAAACCAATTCGAACGGAGACCATCCCGTGCTCTCGTGGGGGCACTTCACGAAAAGCGAAGAGGGCCGCCGGCAGAAGCCGATCCCATTCACGAGGGCATTCTTCAGTTATCTTAGATAACATCTGTTTTAAGTGCTATTGTAGCGCTCGCACACACCGTTTGATTGAGGCCTATACGCACTACAAAACGAGTGGTGAACAGATAGTATGGATTCTAAATCCCTCATAATGTTGGAAGTAAATTGTGATCCTTGATCTGACAATATATCCTCCGGAAAACCGATTCGACAAAATATCGAAAATAATGCATCAGACACGGATGCAGTTGTGATGGTTTTCAACGGTATGGCCTCTGGCCAACGCGTGCAAAGATCTACGCAAGTTAAAATATAACGAAATCCATTATTTGAAACAATTGATAACGGACCCACTATATCTACTGCAATCTTTTTGAAAGGTCTCTCAGGCACGTCTGTAATCTGTAAGGGTGCCGTATGGAACCTGCCCTAACGTGCTATACCTTGGCATGTTGTACATGATTTGCAGTATAACTTTGTATCTTTATTAACCCCAGGCCAATAAAATTGTGACGTAACACGAAACAATGTTCTTTTGATCCCCATATGCCCTGCCATAGGGGAGTCATGACCTGTTTGTAGGACCAATGGTCTGTATTCTTTAGGTACTATCACTTGATGTATAATTGTTTTGCCATCATCATAATATCTAGTGAGTATTGATTTCTTTATCTTGAACCATTGTTTAGCCCCTCTTGTGTATTTAATAGTTTTTTGTTCTGCTCGGCTAAACAATCCTTGTAAAGTTGGGTCACTCTTCTGTTTTTCTGCAAAAACAGAAGGTGAAACAGTGCCAACTTGAGACATAATTGTATCCATTATAGGAGGAGGTGGTGTAGCCATGTCCGTAGCTAACTGTTGTGCTCTCGTTACAACAGCATTTGCCACCTGTGGGTGAGATTCAACCCACATTGCAATCTCCTCAGGAGTGCAATCTTTAACTCCTGGTATGTTTCCTATTATAATCTCAGTTATGGGTGCTCTCAAGCCGCAGGCATAGACAGTGCCTGTGTAAAAAGGAGTATCAATGTATACTCGTGCCACAGGGAAAGTTTCTATATTCCCTCCCAAATGTGACACACTTAACTGATTTGCCTGTAAAAAGCAGAGGGCTCGATAAGCGAGTGCTTAATGCCTATCGTTGAAGACCCCGTGTCACGCAAAACTCTCACTACCTTACCATCCAATATTCCGGGATGAAATGTAAGATAACCGACATTTACACATGCCGACATTGTTGGCATACAATGACCACAATCAAGTGTAATTATAGACTTTAATCTGTTTTTCGACTGACACTCATAACATGTATCATTCATTACCATACATGCGTTCGCATGATCATTATCATCATTACCTTTTTCCTTTTTAACACTGCAACTATTTGCATGTCTCTGTTTATTTTTGTCTCTCGACGGAGATCTGGCATTACCTTTGTTATTATTGACTGACTTTTTATTGCTATAATAAAAATCAGTAGAGTCATCTTTCCTGGTATCTCTACCATAAGATGATCTCTGTTTATAGTATCCTTTTTGATGTGAACCATCATAATCCCTGCCTCTGTGATACCCACGATCATGAGGTGAATATCCTCTATAACCTCGTCGATATGAATTCGAAGGAGAGCGATGACGACGGAAGTTATAAAAACCTCTGTCGGATTGATAATAATCTGAACGACAACGTCCATCAAAGCTCTTCGATCGAGGTCTGTGATCATGTTGTGCAGCGCACACAGGCATAGGATCTCGAATAGTCGATCTATGAAGATCTTTATTCTGATGTGCGGTTTGATACTGTCTTCCGAGTTTTTCATACTCATCGATAGAATTAGGATGTCTTTCCTGTAAAAATGCTTCTAATTCAGTGCTGCATGCGGATAAAACTTTATCTCGCAGCATGAGATCTATAACACCTTCATATGTTTTATTTATACCTGATAAATCAATCCATCTGCTAAGGAAATGTTTAATAGATGCAATGCATTCACCAAAATCTGCATCCTTGCTTGGTTTTGCAGCATGAAAGCGATCTCTGAATCCAGACTCAGTTAACTGGAAACGTCTTAGTAATACCTCTTTTACGACATCGAATCGCTTCTGCTCTTTCTCATCAAGACTCATGAAACATTTAAGTGAGTCACCAGTCAAAAAATCAAGTAAAAGACTGCTCCATCTTTCCTTGGGTATGTTCAGAGCTGTGACCTTGATGATGAATCTAGATATGAAAGAGTCAACACAATCGCGAGTCTGGTCAAAATGTGGCATTTTTAACTTAGGATAAAAAATATTTGTAGCAGCCGCAGTCTTAGTCTGTTCAGACTGCACTTTAGCTAATTCTAAAGCTTTTTCTTTTTCTGCATGAAGTTTTAATGTTTCCATTTCCATGGCATTTTTATGGGCTTGATCAAGTTGCATAAGTTCCATTCTCCTTAATTCCATTTCTTTATCTCGTTGTGCCATTCTTTCCTTCTCAAATTCTCTGTCTTTTTCTTGTTGAGCTAATTCTTTATCACGTTGAGCCATTTTATCTTTCTCAAATTCTCTGTCTTTTTCTTGTTGAGCTAATTCTTTTTCTTTTATTTCCCTCTCTTGGGTTAATTCAAACCTCCTAAGCTCATCAGCTCGTTTAGTTGCCTCGCGCTGTTCCACTCTTTCCAGACGCGATAAATATTCATCATATTTTGTATCTGCAAAACTTTGTAGTTCCGCTCCTGATTTTCCATAACTTTTTCCAATATCAATGAATTCCTGTAGTGTAGACATGATAATAGGTTTCTGAGTACCTTCAATAGTCTATAATATACACCAGGATTATAGAACTCACTATAATATGTACATGAATATATTAATCAATAACAAACAAGTTCGGAGAACATGTGACAAAGACAGTGAAAACAATCAAATGATTTACAATGAAATGATTTTTCAATTATACGACAACACTTTACACTTATAAAGTAAATAAAGGAGACTTATAAACAGTAATCAGTAAAAGAAAGAAAAGAATTTACATTACAAAAATATAACAAGACAAGTCGTCATAAACGAACGTGTAGACAAAGAAGTTTTAGATCACACACAATTCTAATCCAAGTGTCTTCAACAGCTGAGGTCCATTGATGGTAGACCTTGACCTTCGCAGCAGGGTAACCGTTTGAAAGTATTGCTTCGGTCTTCGAACGTAGTTTCTTCAATCGATCTGCGTCGCAGTCTCAGATGAATTTGATGAAGAGATACATTCTCCACTGGTTCAGGTTCTCGAGTGGAAGATTACCGTTCTATCTGCGTGAATCAGTCTCTTTGGTGGAAGAAAATTTCGGATTCTCAGGCAATGTTGTCTGCTAACGTTGACGGCATCGATGTAGTGACGTCACTTTCTGTCCTGCGCATTTCAGTTGCCGGTTAGGATTGAATGAATGATTTTCCATTTAAACGTTCATCATCAGTTTGACTTTCCTCGATACTTGAAGGGGGGAATCCAGTATTCACGAAATCCAGACACTTTCTGACACCAGTATGTTACGGGCGCTCTCGGGGAACCCCAGTATATTCTGGGTGCTTCGATGACTTCTAGTATTTGTGGATGATCAAGTTATTATATGCGTATTCAGTTTATAGAGTCAAAGTCCCTCGGGTTCTTATCACTTTTGTAGGATTCCGTAATACTGTCCGTTGGTATCGATAATGTCTGCTTTAACCCTTGTGATACATTCTGTGCTGAACATGTTTCATATTAAATATTCGACCCTTGACTGACCTGTATTAGTCTCTTGTCTTATTGATTATATTGGCAGTGTGAGATGCAGCGTGTTAAGACATTAATCATCACTGGTCATGATCAGTTGAAGATAAATAGCATTTAACTCAACTCCGAATACGACAGTTGATAAGACTGTGATTTTGACGACTTAAAATATTTAATTAGTAATTTCATACCATGAGCAGACACCAACTACATGGGAACAAAAGTCACATCACATTCATGTACGATCTGTAAGAGTTCTCATTAGTTCATAAGCACATGTTCACAATCTCTATCTAGAGTTCTGGTTAGAGGTCAGTTCCTTTTAACGGCCAATGTCCTTTGGCATAAATTCAGAGGCTAACTAGACTTAACTATCCTGCTAGTTCTGCAATACACTTATTATGCTAGGCTTACGTCTACTGCTAGTCGTTTAATATCCGTTACACCAGGCTTACGCTTGCCGCTAGCTGTACAATATCCATCTATACTAGTCTTACACTATTGCTAGTAACATAATGTTCCTTTGGCATACCACGCCAGGCTAATCTGCCATAATTATGCAAACTGCGTTATTCATACGACGACTTACGTTTAGTTCAAGAAATACACTGCTCAAATGGCTTCCCAGCCACACAATTAAAAAGTGGACAACGCCACACACTTTCCAGTGGTTATACCACACAATATAAGTGGCAATGGCCACACTTCTGAAACACACTGCCCTTCGGGTCAAAACCCACAAGTCGAATTATATAGTGGCAATGGCCACACATGCCATACGCTGCCGTTGGGGTCAAAGCCCACACGTCGAGTGACGTTATAAAGACATACGCGTCATGCATAGTGATATGCATACTACGTCGTTAATATATATTCAATTGCGATGTTCCACGGTGCAGCAATCCGAGTTAGCCAAACTCATATGCTTGCACACATGCAACAATCATCGACATCGGTCGATGAGATATATCTCTATTCGTTTGAGGTGTTCCATGATACAGCCATTCGGATCGAGCACAAATCCAAATGTCTGTAAGCATGAAACAATCATCGACATCAGTCGCGGAGATATAATCATTTGAGGAATGCGCCATGCTGCAGACATGAAGCAATCCTCAACAGGAGGAAAGTAAAACTACATGGAATTGCCAAACAGTACACTGACACCTAGCTTATTGACTAGAAAGAAATAATGCTGGAATTGCAGAGGCGTAGTAATCATTAGGGAGGAATATACTGGTGTAAATTATTTCAGATGAAGCTGACAGTTGGCCTACCGCTCTGAACTCAGTGTTTGTTATGTATTGTGCTCAGTGTAGAAATAGAGTATAAATTAGTTCTGAAGTAGGAGGTACAACCTTCTTGTTTCAGGGACAATGGTCCAAAAGTTATTGAAGCAGCACCTGGTCAGAGCTTTGCTGAATCCAGAGGCGGACAGCATACTCCTTGGTCCATATAGCAAACAGTGAGGTGTCTCCAGAACACAGGGGAGCAATCGAGCAGAGGAGTCTTTTCCTGCCGCCATCACGAAAGATAAGCCTATGTGGCCAGCGTAGCTCAACATTATGTAACCCCATCTTAAACTGACATTGTATAAAAATAAGAGGGGAAATTAATTGTTTTAATGCCAGGAACTGAGAACATCTCCAATACTAGTTCCAACAGAAACAAACACTTGAAGTCATGATGACAAATACCAACATAGCTTGAAAAACAAAACCAGTATTACCTCATAGTACCACTACACAACTGACACACATAAGATAATATTAATAAAATATGTCACTACAAGATTCATATTGATAAATTCTGTACATATAACTTGTAATTAAAATTGATTGTGATTCCTGGTTCACTTTGTATTTGAATCAGGACACATATATATTAATGAAAAGTACTTAATACATATTGATATTTGAAAATTTACCAGTGACTCATTTAAGATAGTCTCATAGAGTGTTATATGTATGTGAGTGTCAAACTGTTGTCAAGTGTGGTGGAATAAATTAAATTGTTTATCTGTCTGTTGTTGTTGTGACTTACACTTCATTATATACATACCCTAGACATTCAACGTAGTCATCACAATATTCCAGAATAATTCTGACTGAGGTATAAATATGTGGTAGCAAGTAAGGTCATCTGTAATACACTACCCTTATTAGATACAGATACCTTCACAGCTGATCTCAGTCAGTTCAGGGTGGAAATAAATAAGGTTGAGCTCTCAGTGCCTGTAGTGTCCTTAGAAAATTATTGAAAAATTGAATTGTCTACGATTGCATGTTAGACAATGGCCGACTTGGCAAAATTTCGATCTGCTGCTGTACAGACTGCGAAAGAGTTAGGAATGGACGGGCAAATTATGATTGCTTATGTCACTGCTGAATGTGACAAATATATTGAACGGGAAGAAAGAAGATTAGAAAAAGAGGCCGAAAGAAAATTAGAATCTGAAAGATTGGCCGAAGATAAGAGAATAGAGGCTGAAAAAGAAATTAAGAGGTTACAATTTGAGGCTGAGGCTGAGACTAAGAGGTTGCAGATTGAGGCTGACAAAGAGGCTAAAGCATTGGAAGCCGAGGAAAGAAGACAGGCTGCAGAAAGAGAAGAGAAGAAATTGGCTGCAGAAAGGGAAGACAAGCGATTAGCTGCAGAGAGGGAAGCAGAAAAGGAGGAGAAGAGATTACAAAGGGAACATGAGTTACGACTAAGGGAGTTTGAGTTTCAAGGCCATGCTCCTGAAAATGGTGCCAGTCCCTTTGCCTCTGATGCCACTGCTAGTCAGGGAGCCTCAACCTCAGCTATGAATTTTCATTTAGATCATTTTGTTGAGAAAGACGATGATATTGAGAGCTATCTAAATAGATATGAACTATTGGCTACCACATATGGGTTAGAGAGAGAAAGGTGGAGCTTAAAGTTATCTCAAGGTCTTCGTGGGGCAGCTTATGAAGTTTTTGCCAAAATGAGCAGAGGTGATCAGGAAAATTATGACATGCTAAAGCAGGCTCTTTTGTTAAGATATGAAAAAGAACGCAGAATTTTATAGGAAAAAATTTAGGAATGCTAAACTACTGTCAGGTGAAACCTATCACCAGTTCTCTGCACGGTTAGAGACATACTTGGAGAAATGGACTTCTCTGGGGAAAACCCAAGATCTTAAGGAAATGGTCCTTATAGAACAATTAAGAGAGTCCATGGCTCCAGACATGAGAAAGTTTCTCATGGAACAAGGTGCAGAGAGGCTGGGTGAGTTGCTAAATGTTGCTGAAAGGTATCAAGCAGCTCAGGCAGAGGTAACAGGTAATAAAAAGAAACAAGTGGATAACTTTAGGGCACCACAGAACTTTAATAAATTTGATCCTAGGGATCAAAACAAAGGTAAGCACCAGTTTTGATAGGCCACGGTATGACAATAAAAATAAAACCCCACAATTCGATGAAAGGAAATATGATGAAAGAAAATCTTTCAACCAAGGGAAAAGGTGGTGTAAAAATTGTAAGATGAACAATCATGACACTGACCGTTGCAGAAGGAACCCTATTGTTATGGCCACCCTTCAGGTCAGGTCGACCTCAAGACAGGAGGAGGATATTATGTTAGATACCACTCCAGAAGAGATGAGGAAGGCACAGGCTGGGGATAAGACCCTCAAGCCTTGTTTCAGAAAATTGTCAACTTGTCATACAACTCCAGGCAAGGGAGATTTTTACATGAAAAACAAGTTGATGTATAGGAAGACTGGAGCTAGATCCAAAGGTCAGGGACAGCTGGTACTTCATAAAAGATATAGGGCAGAATTAATAAGGAGCCTACATGTGAAACCAGATGGGGACCATGAAAAAATAGGTACCATCATCCAAAAGGTGGCTCACAATTATTATTGGCCCAAGGCAAGATGGGACATTGAGAATTTTGTAGAAAGGTGTAGCATAGCACATGAGGGAACACCCACAAGTGGGAACATTGATCAGGACCTGGACACGCCACGGGGCAAAATTAGGCCTGACAATAAAAAAAAATATAAATTTGATAAAGTGGACCAAATGGAATGGGAAGCCCCTTTTCACGGACAAGCTTCAATTAACTGTTTTACAATGGCCACTATGCGGAGAGTGCAAAAAGATGTCTTACCCCAGGATAAGCCGAAAATCCCTCAATCGGACTTAAACAAACTGGAGGAAGAGGATGTAGAGAGGAAATCTCTCATCAAGAATTTTAAGTGGGGAGACAGCCCCAAGAAAAGAATTGGTAGCGGTCGTTTTGTGCATGATAATTCTGGGAAGAAAAATCATCACTATAGAGCTTCGAGTGGAAGAGACCATACCGGTGCATGGACAAATAGGTCCACAAAATTAAAGGTCCATATGTAACGCTGTTAAGAACGTGGACTGATGAAAAGGCAGAGGAAAAATATTACATCCTCATACCAATATGTGAATGAGCTGACCACTCGTTTAAAAACTGGCTGGAAACTTGCCAATGAAAATTTGAAACAAGCCAGGAAGAAACATGCTGCCTATTATAACAGGAAAGCGAAAGACAGAGATTTGGCTGTGGGAGAGAAGGTACTGCTTCTTCTACCCGGTAGTCAGAATAAGTTACAAATTGGATGGCAAGGTCCATATACAGTTCTAGAGAAGGTGTCTAGAACAAATTATAAGATAGATAAGAAGGGGAAAGAAAAAATCTATCATGTGAATCTCCTGAAGAAATATTTGGAAAGAGAACATCAGGAAGAGACACACTTGTTGACCTTGTCCATTGCCATGGAGATGAAAAAGGAACCACTTTCATCATTTGAATATCCATTACACCCCTGTGAGACAGCGGCACAGGTGAAAATCAGTACACATTTAACGAAAACTCAGAAAGAGAGAGTGCAACAGGTTCTAGATACTCATACAGAGGTGTTAACAGACCGACCTGGGCATACAAACTTATTGGAATATGATATGAAACTGATAGACCCCACACCTGTCTGTATAAAACCCTATTCGATTCCTTTTGCTAAAGGAGAAAGCTTTGAAGGAAGAGATAGACTATTTGTTGAAGGAAGGAATTATTTCACACAGTGAATCTTCGTATAGTTCCGGTGTTGTACTCTTAAGGAAGCCCTCTGGAGAACATAGACTCTGTATAGATTACAGGAGACTGAATGCTATTACAGAAGGACAGGTGGATCCATTGCCGGATACAAATCAGCTGTTTGCCAGGCTAAATAAAGCTAAATATTTCTCAAGGGTGGATCTGAGTAAAGGATACTATCAGATTCCAGTAAAACCTGAGATCAGACAAACTTGTTGGATGTAAACAATTCGGAGGAACGTAATGAATCCCTGAGTTGCCTCTTTGATTGAGGATATTCCGAATGTTTCATACAGGCTAATAAGAAGATTATGGGATCCACTACAAAAACTCTGCTATCATCAGGTATATGTTATCTCCTCATAACGTACATTTTGAGGAAAATCTAATGTTCTCTGGACATGTCATTGCGCAGACTCAGAGAAGAGAAATGGTGAATACGGGTTGTGAAGCAGCATTAAGACAAGCAGTCACACTTGCGGCTGTTCAGTAACATAACCGAAAGATATTATTGGTTGTAGAGGTCTGAGGCAGATTTCACGAGTAGTGCTTACTCTGAATGGACCCAACTATATAAAACCATGATAGCACAACAGCAGAGTAAAGTCAAGTTGACTTACATTTATCTATGTGTATATAGAATAAAGGACTGACATAAGATGTCTGTTTTAAGAGGGGAGATGTCGTGAAATATTCTAATCCACATATATAAATTAAAACGTAAATGTAAAGCCTAACAAATAACTTCAATAAAAGGAAAGAAGAATGGTAAAGAACAGTGCTGTCACAATGACTGTACTCGAAATCCCCCTTGTTTTCTACTTCGTCTGCAAATTGTAACGTTTCACGTTGATAGTAAAAGCCTACTGCTTCAATACCCGCTTTCTACGATAAAACATGTGCTGCATTTCTAAGAAAAACCTTGAGATACGCAGGTTGACCTAGATTTAAAATTCCATTCATGTCTTTTTATACACTACGTTACCTAAAACGAAAGACAGATGGACTAAAGATAGAAAGAAGGGAGGGCTGAAAGCAGGGACGCAGGCAATACTACCACAGTCGCGCGATACACAATTACTACCATCACGCGTGTAAGGCCACAAGCACTAGCTTTTTTTCAAATCGACAGTGATAAACAACACTACCCATACCAGAGTTAGGTTTTAAAATCCTGAAAAACGCTTATTAGGAATCATGACATTCTACTGTTTTATGTCTAAAATCCTGACATTAGTCTGACAGTACAGCAGGACAGGTGGCGGTTCTAAACATAAAAAAATAAAAAAAACTACACGACTATCCTAGAAAATGCATATTTTGAACGCAGCCACTTAGCTCCTTTAAATTTGTATATTTGGGTTCCTTAGGACTTGCTGACAAAGAATATGTTAAACGTTACGCAAATAGTCTAGGAATTACCAAATTATAGCCAAAAGAAATAGTGAGGGATGTCAGACAACACCCAAATCAGAATCGCTCAGTGGCAGATTTTCACCCCACCATTGTACGGGAAATGGGTCTCCATGTTAAATCCGATTTGATTGGAGCGCAATAAATGTAAGGCTAAACACGATTAGTCGGGCTATAAATACTATCTTTCGTTGTCAGGGGAAACGGGAGTAGGAGTACTTTTTTTTCAAACGATTGGGTAGACATGGCACGATTGGTTAGACCTGCCAATATAGTCAATTAGAGGCGTCAGGTCACCACCACATTTGCAAATAAACTTACTACAGAACCAGTGCGTTGAGCACCAGTGCATATTTTTCTAAATAAAAGCCTGGGACATCGGCAGATCGAAATTGTGTTATATTCAGTGCCAGTCAACGTAATTCTGTATTATTTCCATGAATTGTGGTAAGCTTGAAATATTTGATATCTTTTAATGAAAATTGAATGTAAATTGATAATTTATGTCTGTATATATGTGTGGTTCAGTAGCGAACATGAGGTAAAGCCTCTATAGTGCTCCAGCCTGAACAGAAGGTGTCGGAGGAAAGGAAAACTACATGGAATTGCCAAACAGTACACTGACACCTAGCTTATTGACTAGAAAGAAATAATGCTGGAATTGCAGAGGCGTAGTAATCATTAGGGAGGAATATACTGGTGTAAATTATTTCAGATGAAGCTGACAGTTGGCCTACCGCTCTGAACTCAGTGTTTGTTATGTATTGTGCTCAGTGTAGAAATAGAGTATAAATTAGTTCTGAAGTAGGAGGTACAACCTTCTTGTTTCAGGGACCGTGGTCCAAAAGTTATTGAGCAGCACCTGGTCAGAGCTTTGCTGAATCCAGAGGCGGACAGCATACTCCTTGGTCCATATAGCAAACAGTGAGGTGTCTCCAGAACACAGGGGAGCAATCGAGCAGAGGAGTCTTTTCCTGCCGCCATCACGAAAGATAAGCCTATGTGGCCAGCGGAGCTCAACATTATGTAACCCCATCTTAAACTGACATTGTATAAAAAATAAGAGGGGAAATTAATTGTTTTAATGCCAGGAACTGAGAACATCTCCAATACTAGTTCCAACAGAAACAAACACTTGAAGTCATGATGACAAATACCAACATAGCTTGAAAAACAAAACCAGTATTACCTCATAGTACCACTACACAACTGACACACATAAGATAATATTAATAAAATATGTCACTACAAGATTCATATTGATAAATTCTGTACATATAACTTGTAATTAAAATTGATTGTGATTCCTGGTTCACTTTGTATTTGAATCAGGACACATATATATTAATGAAAAGTACTTAATACATATTGATATTTGAAAATTTACCAGTGACTCATTTAAGATAGTCTCATAGAGTGTTATATGTATGTGAGTGTCAAACTGTTGTCAAGTGTGGTGGAATAAATTAAATTGTTTATCTGTCTGTTGTTGTTGTGACTTACACTTCATTATATACATACCCTAGACATTCAACGTAGTCATCACAATATTCCAGAATAATTCTGACTGAGGTATAAATATGTGGTAGCAGGTAAGGTCATCTGTAATACACTACCCTTATTAGATACAGATACCTTCACAGCTGATCTCAGTCAGTTCACTAAGTCCCCTATAAATATTTATAATATCCCACTTTACCACAAACTCCCACCTGATATATCACCAAACAGTCCTCGTCTCATATACTCCTATCATAAGAACATAACAATATTGTTAGGATATATGTTACCAGCTAGTATAGCACTTGTCAGAGAGGGCCTGGTATATTATAGGGGGAAGAAAATGGTTGTATCACACCTAGGTGTACATATTATGGGATGTATTCATGTATTGAATGTATTCATGTATTGAATTTATATTATTGAATGTATTCATGCATTGAATTTATATTATTGAATGTATCCATGTATTAGTTTATCAGAAAGAATGTTTTGCAAGTAGACACCTGTCTTGTCTCGCTATTGCTAAATCATACTGAGCCATGTTGTCATTCATCCTACATGCAGACACTGAGACACGCTCATATCATATACAATAGAAATAGGTGGGCTTGAGGACAGAAATTAGCCCCTATTTTTCCTTGTTACAGGTTTTATTCGTGTCATAAAAACTGAGATCGTGGGTCGTCAGTCCAGCTGCCTGGAACTCCGCAGGAGCATAGAGATTGCACAGAATCTACATCTTTAGTCCCCCTCAGTCTTGGGTGGGCTAAAGGAACGATCTTCAGCCGGTTTTGTGTCAACCAAACCAAGAACTTCTAAGAGATGAGTACACATTAGTACCATTTCTGTCAGCATTGTGAGCAAAAATTAGTGTCAGTGACGAGAAAGTGATTTAGCGTAGAAAGAGACAATAATAACAGCATAGCTGATAAATGTTATATACTTAATTAACAGCACAGCTGATACATTTACTATAAGTGATTAACAGCACAGCTGATATAAATTTGTTTCCTATAATTGGAAGACTTGTAATATATATATAAATATATGTGAATCATATGTAAACTTACAAATCCATTACATTCCATTCTTCAACATTCACCCTTCAGCACAAGAGTAGATAGTGTTTATACTAAATAAATAATAAGGAAATTGTATTTGAACGACTTGTCAATTTTATCATTGTTAAGTGAAATCTGTTTCCTTGTTTTTTTTTTAATATCACAGTTAGTTACACAGCGGAGGTGGCACTTTATGTCGGTCTCCTCTCTACTATTGTTTCGAGATCAGATCATTCACAGCCGTAACTAATTTGTGATACCAGTAGTTCTCTCAGACACTGGGACTTCACCATTTTCTGCAGAAATTCTATTTCTGTAATTGTCAGTCGCAACAGGGAAATTTTCAACTAACTTCAGAGCAGAGGCAGAGGCCATAAAAACAGCATCAGAAATTCTAATGACAGAAAAAGGCTCAGAGAGACCAGTAGTTATCTTCTCAGATGCGCTGTCAGTGATTACAACACTGAAAAGTCAAATAAATGCTGAACTGGATGACCTAAGAGTAACACTTCACAGACTATGTCAGCAATACAAAAGAGTTGTGATACAGTGGATCCCTTCTCACTGCAACATCCCTGGAAATGAAGAGGCTGACAGATTGGCAAAGGAAGGGGGAAAACTTCCTCAGCTGGACACAAATATAACCTATGAGGAGTCCAAGAGTTTTATCAAGCGCAGATACAGGCACAAGTGGGAAGAAGAGCATCCAGGCCACACAAAAAATGATCCGTATTACCAGCTCAGCAGAAGTGAACAAGTGGTAATCTTCAGACTTCGCACTGGTCACAACAGATTGAGATACCATCTGTTCAACAAATTAAAGATAGGAACTACGGATGAGTGTGACTGTGGCACTGGTAAAATGACTGCCGAACACCTGCTTCAGAGGTGCCCAACATATGAGGAGCGGAGAAGACGCATATGGCCATCACCAGTACCATTCCTGGAGAAGATCTACGGAGATATCAACAGCCTCAGGCTGACCACCGCTTTCTTTGAACTTATTCAAGTTGACATCTGAGGGTGAACGAAGAAGAAGAAGAAGATACTGATCTTAGAGCCAAATAAAACCTCACGCCACAACTACAATCAACTAGTTTCTCAACTACAATCAACTAGTTTCTCCCGTATGTATCAAATCTAACGTTAACGTCTTTTTCTCTTGTTTCACTGACATGTCTGGTTCTTGTCATCAGTTCCACACTGGCAACCTTGTCGTTCCATTTCAATTTATTCTACGTAACCATCCATGAAATCTGCACTTTCTTGGTTGTTTTATTTTTTTTTTGTTCTCCATGACTGAGAGCCATACAATAGGAATGTCTTGAACGTGAGTTGAAGATTCTTCTTTTTGCATGTAACTTGATTTATATTGATTTTCATATGCCTGTATAAAAAAAATGGTAGCTTCTCTTGCCGTTGTGTATTCTTATTCTGACATCACTATGGGTTCCTCCAGCTGTCTATACTTGCTTGTCGTAGATTTTTCGATAAGAGTATTAAGACTTAGGTTGGTCCCTTCTGAATAGGTTGGAATGAGTGATAGTCACAGTGAGAGATGGAAATAAAAAACATAGACTTCCACGAGTGAGGTTGTAGAATAGTGATAGATGCTGTCTCTGAGAGCGGAAAATCTTCTCTCTCTCTCACCTATCTTCTACGACAGATCTAAAGTAGTCAGACAGTCTAAACACAGATATATATATTACATATATTTCTAAACACAGATATATATATTACATATATTTCTATCTAATCACGGGCACGCACATACACGTGACGACAGTTAAACACACAGACGTGGGAAATCTATAACAATGGATATATATATATATTTTTAGAACGAGCTGACCAACGCACTGATTAGTTCAAGAGAGATTTTTATTATTATCATCAAAAAAAAATCTTCTCACAACACCAAAGAAATACATCAAGGAGAAACATATACAAATAGTCATAAAATTTAAGAAAAAAATGCTACAAGGATGATAGCCCGTTAGAATCTTACTCTAGGTTTAGCCCACAGCCCCGTTAAGAGAACAGATGATGGCCCAAAGAGGTATAGATACATAGGGTTGAGTCTAAGAGGTTTCTTTCTTTCTCGTAAATGTATGAACAGAGTTGGATAATCTGATTTAGCCTAAGAAAAAGAAACTCTAGCATTTGTAACGAATTCTGCAGATTTAAAAATTTAAGATAGCAAATGGGTGACAATAATACACCGGTAAAATAACACTCTGGCCTGTGTACTCTCATTCATTCAGCCATGGCCTTGCTCACACATATATACTCACAACTTTGCTCGCTGCCTCTGGGAACATAATAATTCTAGGACCTTCGCACAGACCCGAAAAATGCAGTCATCGACCAAGAAACCCCCAGTTCCAAAAGACGTACTGAACTCTCTGTCTCAGGGAACGATTCCTTGGGTGTTCTAATTTTTTTCGAATGTCTGATTAAGTCACATAAAATTTGTCCAGGCACGAAAGTTAGCAGAGCACAATGTCATTAGCTTTGGATTCTAGGATTTAAGGAATGTCAGATCGGTGACTTCTTTCAGGCATGTACTATATTTGGTCACCACAATACTAGTCACAATCTCTGTCGGAATGTTAATGTTATTCTTGTAATATTCTCGCCGCCAGGCAGCATGTACATTTAAATTTGTGGAACAATATGAACTGGCTCAAAAGCCCAATATATATTTCTAGTCTTTAGAAACCGTTAGTGGGATTGCTATTACTGTCTCTCTCTGATGGCATATGCACTGTCAGACCAGTGTTACTTGAAACAAAAAAAAACCCACGTGGTTAAAGATAGGAACTGTCTATGCTTCACACAAATATGTCTCTTTACTAAACGCTGGCAAGTTGGGTACCACCGTTTCACTATATAAAATGGAAAGAACACATATCAAATAATTTACATATATTGTACTAAATATAACTTACATTTTACACGACAAGCCTACAGCTTGACTTATATTTAAAACTTCCCGTGAAATAAGTTATATAAAAATCAATCATCAGGAATTAGGAATATCTTCGTATTCCGTCAATATTCATTGATGTCGCATCTAGCATTTATAGGTTAGTTATTAAAACAGTTTCGACTGAGTATTTAACAGTTAAATTAAACTCATTTCAGCTACTTGTTTCGTAAGCTAAAAATATAATTTATTTTGTATTTCCACTGCAACTCGTCGATTAAAGAAATAACAAACTATCAAAATATTCACTCTGAACACAGAACTAGTTTAAAATGAAATCGGCGATTTAACACTTAATCACTTCACAAAATACTAGAGATCTATTATATATAATATTTACCTCAAACACAGAAGTACTAAGAACTTAAACCACTTCGACCAAACTAAAGGCCATCTCTATTTACAGAGATTATTTAGAAATCGAACGAAGGTTGTTCTAGTCTAACTGCAAAGTTACTGAGTGAAATGAAATAGTTTCAAACGTGGGTTCATATTTTAAACCAGACAAAGGATGAACTATCTCCCCCGCCCCGATCTCTCCCCCTTCTCATAACAGCTACGTTTAACTTAGAGGCGTGTCGTAACTGCCACCAGTGCGATTACGCACCTGCGTTAACAAACTGACCGGGAAAAGCGCGTGTCAGTTGCAAATCTCAGACAACCGTCTGAAACTGCGACTATAAGGTGTAAATATTCGCTCCTACTTAAGCGTTCGGCCGATGCAACTCGTTGTTGACCGGTGAAAATGCAGACGGATGTCGGCTCTCGCCTAGCATTCTCACGCGTTTACGTCGAGAATCTAACTCAGGAGTGTCGTGTCATCTGAAGGTGCAGACCCAAGTCGGCTCGATGTCTGAGATGGACTGCAACTAAATCGCACTTCACGTCTGACTGACATCTATGTAATAGAATTACGTATCCCAGTATGAGAAAAAAACCCCGGTAAAGTTTGAGGATACTGAAGAAAAAATTATTCGCAAAAACAAGTGATGCGAAAAATACAGGAAAAAAAACAAGTAAGGAAAGATAATAAAATAAAGGATGCGGGTGAGAGAATAGGAAGAAGATGTAGGCAATTTAATGATATAAAGACCTACGTGACATTGCTGATGAGATATTTGTATGAGTGTATATCATGTAGAAAAGTAGCAATGTATCTCCAAGTGCAATTTTTGTTATCATTTACAGTATTTATTCTCACACTGAAAGTGTTATATATATTCTTTCTTACTGTATGGTGTAGAAACATTGACAATGAATAAGCAATTGGAAGGCAGATTTGAGGCTCTCGAGATGTGTATTTATAGAAGAATGGGGTGCATCTCATGGAAAGAAAAGAAAACAAATAAGAAGGTCCCAGAAAACCTAGGTATGAAAAGAAAACTAACGAAGGAGGTCAAAGTTCGGCAGCTAACATATTTTGGCCACATAAAAAGGCATAACACCTTGCAGAAGACCACATTAGAAGGGAGAGTTGAAGGCAAACGTGCAAGAGGAAGACAGTGCTATAAGTGGGAAGATAACATCAAGAGATGGGCAGGAAAGAGTCTGTCAGAGTACAGCATCAAGAGAAGAGACAGAAGACGTTGGAAATCCATTACAGCCAACCTTCGTTGTGGAGATGGCAGCTGATGATGATGATTTTAATATTATTGGTCTTTTCTTTATGGATTGTCAGATCTAATTTCTGTGACCTCTCATCAAGTTACTCACTTTCTCTCGCGAAATAGCAACGAGGCACATAGATAATTTTGTGTGCATTCGTCATTCTCCCCCCCCCCCCCCCCCCCCCCCCCCCCCCCCCACCCCCACAAAAAAAGTTCTCAGTGTGGAAAAACCCAGATCACAAGATCTTTTATATTTGGACACAATATAACCGACGGACCCTATGTCTAGGCTGAACTAGACGTGCCTTGCCAAAACGAGGCGGAATTTTTTTTTAAATGTAGCAGTGAAAGTGTCGAACACGAAGCCATTCTGTATCTCTAGATTTACAATTATTCCGGGAATATATTATTGTGTATATAATGAATGTATTAGCTTATTTCTTAAAACGCCATTTGCATACATAAAAAAATGAAGTAGGTACAAGAGGTACAGTGGCTGCCTCAGGTCTACTGAAACAACTGGGTCTGAAGGGGCACTCCAGAACTAGGGCACAAAAGGCTTGGAAAAGCTGCGGAAAACACATCGTGGTGCTGTGGACCAACCACAGAGGGCTATGGAATTCAGGACAGTTAATTTATCTACAAAAAAAAAACTGTGACCTTTACAGACGCTTCCCGTTGGAAGAATTGATACAACTAGGTTGAAGTTTTGGAAAGTGCAACCAAGGTGGAGTGGGTTCAATTCCCGACGTAGGCAGAAAAATCAACTTGAGGATGATACTTGGGAGTCATGACCCAAATATCCCCACCCCGTTTTCTGTTTAAAGAGTAAAGGAGATAAAGTAGCCGGAACACTTGTCTGGCAGGGGGATACTTCTGATGATCAGATTACCTCCTGTTGTAACGCTCTGTACATAGTTTCCTATCATCTTTCTTCAAACAATACTTGCAAGCCTAACAATACTTTTATAAAGCAAAAAGAAGAGTAAGGAAAAAAGATATAGTTACTTCACTTCAACAAATCCGAATGTCAGAAAATTCTAGAACCCCCACCCAAAGATCGACGAATATAAGCTGCATGGTGCCAACACATCTTTCGGATGTTTGTGCTGGAAGTCTAGAGCACTTATAGCCTGGGGTTTTCCTAAAGTACAGATAATGCCGGATCAGTTGTGTTCTTGGCTGTTGCTTGTTGTGTAAACTTAGAAGCAAGTATGTTGGCATACAGAGGCGGCGAAGAGCTACAAAGAAGTTGAGGCTGGGTTCAAAAGTGAGAGAAGAGTGTCTGAAAGTTAGAAGAGTGCGAAGTTCTGTGACGGAAGAATAACGGCAGTAGAGAAATATGGAATATACAGGGATGAAGGAAAGAGACGCAAGAGTAAAAAGTGGGGACAAAAGAATGGAGGAAGGCGAGAAAGAGAGCAAAATAAAAACGATGACCAATTGATAACTTCTCGTACCTTCACAGCGTTTTCACCAAGTTATAACAAGACACACAAAGAATGCACGCAAACTTAAATTGTACCACCCAGTGGCGGACCTTCTCCAGTATGTGTTGGGTACCTCAGAGGTGTGTTTGTGCACCGCATATACTTGTTAGGTGACATACTTGTTTTGAAGGTTGTTTAGAGGGTCGGAGCGGCTAAGAGGTAGGCGCCCGCCTCTAATTCAAAGGTACTGGGTTCGTTCCCAGTACATGGAATATAAGTGATGACATTTTATTTCAGAATCAGTGGTTCACAATGATGTCATACTCCCCTCCCCGATGTCCTGCATAGTGAGACCGGATGACTAGCCTTCTCGGAAAAGGGCGAAACGAAAAAAAAAAAAAGGAGGTCCTGTGTGCAAGTTGCGCACGTTAAAAATCCCTCGGCAGTTGGAAATTGTAAAGAGTAGGCCATTGTACGAATTTTGAACACATACACGAAAACCTTGTCCTACCACGGCCCGACCAACATCTCTCTCTCTGACGTCACACCTTCCACTCTGACGTCGTCCTTCACAGTGCACCTAATTTCTTTTATAAAGCCTGCGCGATGATAATTGAAGGAACCTTGTATCGGGGAAACCCGAATAATTCAATGATCGTGCGCAGCTCTCAACAATTCACTACTCTTCACCTCTGTCTCCATGTCCGTTCTTCATGTGTTGTTCGGTCTCTCTGCCACTTTTTTACCCTGGCGATTCCAGAATAAGCGCTCACCCAGACTGTCACAAAAGTCCGGCTCATCTTCAAGAATCTAAAGACATTTATTATACTGTTGTTTACAGTACATTGACAAGGGTTTTAACCTCATCGCCAAGAACAAGATATTGTGTGAAATCGTATTTTTGACTTTTATACGTAAGTAGACAGTAATGTAATGGACACTGCCTAGCGATGCTGACTGTATAATTATTACTTTCAGCTAGAAAAGTTATAGATATGAACCAATGTAGCAACGAAATAGCAGAGATAAGCAAACTGATAAAATTAGCCATTGATGAAGTAGTGGAGCGCCCAAATCCTTAATAGACACTCCTGAAATATTAGTAGATGGAGAAAGCATAAAGAATCTAATTGAGTACTACGAGGAATATATTAACGAAGCTACAAAGGCTGAAACTGCGGAGTAGCATTGCCAAACTGACAATAATATTGAAAGATATACAGACAAAATTAGAGGAACTGAAGAAGATGATTTCGTTGATGTACTTTGATAATATACATGAAACTGTTTGTATTCCTTCAAGTTGAATAAAGATTTATATGATCACTTGGCAGTTATCAACTATATAAGGTTTGCTGTTTTGTTTGGAATTACTGTTGGAGAATTAAAACGACATTTTCACACAACTGTAAGCAAGGGTGAATTAAGAACCTGGAAATTATAAAGTCATTTAGGAAGTTAACACCTCAGGCGATAGCCTGTACCAAGACCTAAAAGATGACCAAGTAACAGGAGATCGAAAGTAGTTATACAGATATACTACAATCATCATAACAATCTGAAAAGCTATACAATCACTTAATTATATTTCACATGTATGGGCACATAGGTCACTCATGGTAATGTAACCAGGCCGGTTACACTACCAATGTAATCAACACACCTACCAATGTAATGAAAGCTCAACTTTCCCACTGTTTACGGTATCATTGTAATATAACTTTGCTATGTCACTGTTACAAAATAATTAAGTCACACTGTTATTATAATTTTACAGAATAATTACCCACAAAGGCTGTCATAAAATTCCTATATTTTATTATCACAAAACTATCCCTTATCTTTATTTGAAAACTAAACTTATATTTTGTTATACAATGTATCCCATTACATTGCTGTTAAAAAAGGTTATAATCCAGTATTATAAATCTCCTTACTCGTATTACTGTAAAATCATATCGATCCATTGTTATAGAGCGTCCATTTGGCAGTGTCTGGCCTCGTGTTTTACACCCAGAAAGAGACAGAGTACCAACCAAAAGAATATTAAGAATAAACTGTAACTGGACTTATAGAATATCCAGATTTCTCTTCCCAAGTTCATATACATTCAGCCTGTGGTGGCGACATAATCAAACATTGACATTACCTGAATAACAACCACAGTGTTGTGAAGAAGATTTATCCTGAACAGATTTATTTACCTGACACTCGATTTAACGATTGAAGATTCCAAGCTAATGTACACTGTGAGCATTAGACCTCTTAATTATTTTACTACCTGGACAAAAATTGAACTGACATAATCAGCATCCTACTACCAGTAGCGAATCAAGGTTTTCCCATCATTTGAATTAATTAGCCTTTGGAAAAACTGGGGCTTGATTCACCAAATAACCAAACCTTGGATGGGCTGGGTGTACCTTACGATTGTTCCAGATGTTGTGAAAGCACCTATTAGGTAAGAGTGACTGGTTGTGATCACAGGTCTGTCAGAGCGAGAGAAAGCAGGGATAAATAATTCTTTCATTGTATAACCCATGTACTAACGTTGTATTTTTTAATGCAAGTTTTGCTAATGCTGTCCCTTTCAGAATAGATTAACGTATAAACTCTGTTCTTTATTGTAGAAGAAAATCCTAGACCATAGCGTAAACACCTTTGACTCTTTGGGGGTTAATAACTTCTCTTCTAACGGGATCTTGTCTCAACAGAGGGAGGGAGGATTACACCCACGAGTCTAACTCTTTAATTAATTCATGAACTTTTGTTTATTTGTATTTGATTTGATATTCAAAATATTGTTGTTGTGACGTTTCTTTATGATAAATAAAATTTACATAAACTTTATTTACGTGTGTTGGTCAGGCAACCTGTTGGTTCTCCTTATAAGGTAATCATTCTTAAGCTGGTTCTCAGTAAAGGTCCTTACGTCTTAAGTTTTCTGAACTGTGTTCGAAATCGCGCTTTACTGCGCATGTCTAAGTCTTGGGTCTTTGTCGAACGGTTTCCGCCCACCAGTCAGTGAGCGAAGATTTCGATAGCGAAGGGACGTCTCTGTGAGAGCGTCTCTGCTAATTTATTCTGTCAGGAATGTGAAGTCTTCTTATGGATATTTCGTTTATTCGAGATGATACCTCTAGTGTATTTCCACACGCCGGGAGGCGTATTATTTCTGTGGTTATTTCCTGAAGGCAAGGTAAATTACATTTACATTAACTTTATCGATATCTGTTCGTGAGTGACATTTGATTCGTAGCCTGTCTTTGAAAGTCTTCATCACGAGATGTTTTCTCAGCTCACATATTGCTACATTGTACCGCATCGGGTTGATGCATGTCCCAAGGACTATTACTTGCTACTTCGCTACATGAACTAGGTTTGAAACCTTTTGTTATCTAGAGGATTTTTTGAGGACATTATTTATACTTCAGAAGACGTGTCTGTCTTGCTGAAGTCAGATTAAGGAGAGTGAACTGATCTCATACATCTGGTTATCTCCTGGCTAAGATAGAAAGGGATGGAGAATTTTCCCGACTACATTACAGCCTTATAATGTATCGACATGCCTGTGAATCATCTTTACTATGATGCTGTCTACCATCCGTTGCTGTTATGACTATGTTGCTGTGATAATGACTGTCTGATGTACCTACATATTCGCGTATACATTTTGTCACTGTGGCGTCCACAATAAATGATACAGAAAAACGTCACTAGCTGTTACAAGCATCATTGACTTTATACGTCGTGAGTTAACTGACTTCCTTGTGTGGATTGCCCTGTTTTGCATGATCATTGTTTGACTGTACATCATCTACACACTACACAAAACCAGACTGCGGGTACCATCCATCATCATATAATACCACGCATCATTTGGTGGCCATAAGCTGGTTTGCTCTGGTACCAGCATACACGGGGTCCCTTACCCACTTCATTTTCAACAAGAATTCATCAGCATCCTTCAAGTCAACACTTCAACATTCTTCAAGACAGTCAACATCTTCAAAATTTTCAAAGTACTCGGCGTTGCCCGGTAAATGTCAAAAATGCAATTTTTTGACTGATACAGGAATTTGACAGTACCCGGCGTTGTTGCATATTGCCGGATAACACGGAATGCTGTTGTCTTTAACGCAAGTCAAGCAAGTTGCTGCTGTCAAGGTTCCAGTGCTGTCGTTTTTTGTGAAGGTCAAGTGCCGGTTGAAACGGGTTGTTTTCTGAAGAAGGCCAAGTACCGATTTCCATCAATTGACTATTGGATTAGAAGGTCAAGTGCCGAAACAACTCAACATACAGTATGTCAGAAGCTCAGTACCATCGTGTTAGCAGTGGAAGCAGTTCAGATGTGCCATCATCGTTGGAGCTTCGCTCTTTAGGACGTTGATTGACATCTGTTTTTTCTGCTGTTCTACGATTGGAAGCCTATAAGTTAAGTGGCCTGTTTGTACGTAAACTGTGCCCTTATACTTCTGCTGAGTCTTCTGTGTATCATCTCATTCTTTTGTCTATTGTTATATGTTATTTGTTTATATGTTATTTGTATAAATATATGTTTATATTTTGCGGGTCTGGATGGGAGGTGACTGTCATAAGAAATTACCACGTCATAGAGGTCTTATGATAGCGTTTTCTGTTAGGAGCAATTTCCTTTATTGGAAAATATTAGCAATATATATTGCTATTTATGTTAGCTGTGATGACATGTTTTAATATTGTTTTCGTTATTATTTCGCATTCTTTAGTTTTGTTTTGATTGGTTTGTATTTGTTAGTCTACTCTTTCCTATTATTTAGTTTCATACAAAATTTTTGTTTATACACTGTGGTGTCTTGTATTTGTATTATCTCCTCGTAGATATCATCACATTTTTTGTGATATTTCTTTAATTTTCGCTTTATTTTTTTGTTGATTTCTACGAATGTTTTTGTATTGTTGCTGATCTTTGTTATTGTTTACATTGTTATTGTTTACATTGTTTACATTGTTTACATTTTCAATGTTTACATTCTGCTTGTGTTTACATAGTCATTGTTTACAGTTATAGTAATTAGTTATGGGCTATGCTAATGCACGGTTACTACTACACTGATGATAAATGAATGATGAATAGTGTCGTGCACTATTGAATGAGAAGTGCACCTATGATCAAGAGTTGATTGATAATATTTCAAAAAGGTCTATACACAAGTTCTTTGATATAAGACTTGTTTCCCACAGAGACTGGGATAATAATATAGTGTTGTGAGTTAACAAGTGCTTTATTTAAGACTTGTTATGATTAAATTTTAAATAAGATAATTAATTATTTCAGGTTGTGGACTCATATGTTAGACAACATGTCTACACTTGAGTACTTTATTGAGCAGGGTAAATTGCTTGGGAAGACTGGTGATAAGTTAGAAGAATTTGCAACTGCTCAATATGATAAAGCAATGGAAGCTGAACAAAAGAAACTGCAGATGCAGGTGGATGAAAAAAGATTCCAAATGGAAATGGAAAAACAGAAAAGGGAATCAGAAGCTGAGGAGAGAAAACTCCAGCTACAACTAGAAGCTGAAAATAAAAGACTTGAAAAAGAGGCTGAAAATAAAAGACTTGAAAAAGAGGCTGAAAATAAAAGACTTGAAAAAGAAGCTGAGAATAAAAGACTAGAGGCTCAGGCTGAGGAAAGAAGATTACAGAGAGAGTCTGATGACAGGAAAGCAAAAATGGAACATGAAGAAAAACTCTTAGCTTTAGAGTTGGAGAAGTTGAAATTGACGAGCATGAGTAATGCTAATGATGCAAACAAGGGTTCATCTTCTGATAAGGCTAATAATGATACTTTTAAGATTAAGTTACCAACATTTAGTCCTTCCAGTGATGATATAATGTTCTATCTGGACAGATTTGAACAAGCATGTAAAGCTCATAACATAGACAAAGCAAAATATGTTTATCAGTTATCAGGGATACTGACAGGTAAAGCTCTAAGTATGTTAAATATGGTGGATGAACCTGACAAGAACAATTATGAGGTTGTCAGGGCCGCTTTGTTAAAGAAATATCAGCTTAACGAAGACGGCTATCGTCTACAATTTAAAAACATGTTGCCTGAAACTGGAGTTGAATTCTCCGAGTTTATTGCAAGAATACGCATTACTTTCTCACGATGGGTTGAACTATCTAAGACGGAAAAAAAAACTTATGAAGCACTTATGGACTTAATACTTAGAGACAAAGTCATGTCTTCTGTCAATGAGTCTTTCCTTGCTTTCCTTCATGAACGTAAACCTAAAACAATAAAAGAAATGGAAGATTTCTGTTGCCAATACGTAACTGCGCACCCACACATAACCATGGGTAACTCTAAGGTGAAAGAAGGTTTACCAGTTGCTTCGGCAGCACCGTATGGTCAAAACTTTGCTCGTAGATCCCAACAAAATTTTGATAGAAAGAGTAACGGTAATTACTTTCAAAATCATGGAAATCAATTTCATGGTGATTCTTCTTCAAAGAATTGGAGACAACCTGATAGTGCTCGTTACTATCACCCTAATAATTATAGGCATTTCAAAAGAGGATATGGTAATAGAGGTTATTCCTCCCGAAGACCTCAAAACCAAACAAATAGATGTTCGCATCAATGTGGACATGATAGTAATCGTGGAAACTGGAATTCGAACCAGGATAACAATTACAATAGAGACAACAATAACTTCAGAGATAATAATAACTCTGATAACTTCAGAGGTAATAATAGTCGCGGTAGATCTCAACACAAAAAAAAAGATATATCAGCAGGCTAATTCTGTACAACAGGAAACTCAGGGAGCCTGTAATCAGGTTGTTGATAATAAAAACTTTGACGCTGTCACTGGTTCTGCTTTTGACTTTGAGAGAGCAAACAAATGCCCCCAATGCAGTACTTTATTCGAACCGAGTACCATAACTACTTTGAGTTGTGGTCACCCACTTCCCGCTCTTCCTGCTGCTGTTGCGCATGACGGGAGGGGTTCTTTAATCCTACATAAGGGTCTTGTTAATGATACTCCGGTCTCACTACTTTTCGATTCCGGATGCACCACTATTGGTGTTAGACAATCGCTTGTAGATCCATCTTGTGCTACAGGAAAGGTTATTAAATGTGTCACATTTGGCGGCACTCTAGAAAAATATCCTACTGCTGTAATTCGCATTGCCACTCCTTTCTTTACTGGAGATGTGCATGCTTGTCTCTTACCTAATCCTATTGCGGACCTTATTATTGGTCGTATTCACGGAGTTAGGGAGTGTACCCCACAGCAGATTGCTGTTTGGGAAGATAAAAAATATGCAAGCTACCAATGCAGTGGTTACAAGAGCACAAGCTCTACAAACACCCGAAACTTCACTGAATGGTGATAATGAAGTTGATAGCCAAGATAGTCACTTAGTCATCACTCGTGACTCTTTCATAAAATTGCAAGAAGAAGATCCTTCTTTAAAAAATTCTTCATTCTTGCGAAGAAAGGTGATCCGAATCAGGATACAAATAGAAAATCTTGGATAGCAATGAGAAACGGCGTACTTGTACGTATGGTACAAGATTCGACTACGTCGGCACATTCGCAAATTCTTGTTCCCAAGAGCATGAGAGTGCAAATATTGCAACATGCTCATGACTCGCAATGTGCTGGACATATGGGTTTTTCCCGTACGAAGTCGAGAGTCCTTGCGGCTTTCTTTTGGCCTTTTGTCAACAAGGACATTCGTATTTACTGCCGATCATGCAAGGTATGTCAGGAGGTCAAATCTAGAGGACCACGACATGCTGCGCCTATCCAGGCTGCTGACATCCCTATTCGACCGTTTCAGAAAATGGCCATAGATATAATTGGCCCTTTTAAGGTCAAGTCGGCCAGAGGACATCAATTTATCCTTACATGTGTCGATATGTGCACACGTTGGCCAGAGGCTATCCTCTTAAGAGCATATCTACTACAGATATCGCAGATGCTCTTTGGTTGATATTTTCTCGCTTGGGGTTCCCCAGAGAAATATTGTCAGACCATGGCACTCAACTCATATCTGACACTATGTCACAGGTAATGTCTACCTTACATATTAAACGATCTCTCAGTAGTATCTACCATCCTATGTCTAATGGGTTAGTTGAGCGTCTGAATAGAACGCTCAAGACTTTGCTTGGTAAGATAACTGAAGATCATCCTCAAGATTGGGACAGGGTTTTACCCGCGGCTCTCTTTGCCTATAGAGAAGTCCCTAATGAACACACACACAGGATTTTCTCCCTTCGAACTTGTCTTTGGCGCGCGTCCACGCGGCCCTATGTCTTTATTACACGATCTCATCACTGCCGATGATATTAGCGATGAAACTCAATCCTCATATGAGTATGTCATTGCTCTTAGACAAAAGATCATTGAGGCATGTAAGCTAGCAACTGCTTCATCAGAAATTGCTAAAGAGAAGGCAAGGCAGTTTGCTAACAAGAATAGATGTCTACGACAACTTTGTCCAGGTGACAAAGCATTCGTCCTACTCCCCAGTAGGGAAAATAGACTTCTTATTGCATGGAAAGGTCCGTATGCAATAGTCTCTCGGATTTCCGATGTTGACTATGTGGTCGATATTGATGGAAAGCATAAAACTTTCCACATAAACATGCTTTCGGAATTTCACGAACGTCCGGACTATTTGCTGCCTATTTTCCAGGCAACGGATGATGCTCCTACACCTCATGGTCATTACTCATCCCTGTCTGTCATACAGGATGAGGAAGCTACCTTCTCTGATGTCAATCTTCCCCTTCCAGTGGTTCCACTACATTCCACGGAATCTTGGAAAAACGTTTCTGTTTCTCCTAATCTTTCTGGTGACGAACATCGACAAGTCTCGTCGATGTTACAAACATTTCAGGATGTTCTCACTGACATTCCTGGACACACAGATGTCATAGAACATGACATAATTCTTACCGACAGTAATCCTATTAGGGTTAGGCCTTATCCTATCCCTATACACTTTCAGTCGCAAGTGGAAAAGGAATTGGATGAAATGATTCAATTAAATATAATTGAACCATCAACTTCACCATATTCTTCTTCCATGGTTATTGTCCGGAAGAAAGATAAGAACATACGAATTTGCGTTGATTATCGCAATTGAATCAGGTCACAAAGTTCGATGCTGAACCGATGCCTTTGTTAGAAGATCTACTGATTAAACTTTCTAATTCTAGATTCTTCACTAAACTTGACTTGTCTAAAGGTTATTGGCAAGTGCCTTTAGCAGAGCATGCCAAACCTCTTACTGCTTTTTCTACATCTAGGGGTCTATTTCAATGGAATGTTATGCCTTTCGGTCTTATGAACGCCCCTGCTACTTTCGTTCGCATGATGCGTCGAATTCTTTCACATCGTTCAGATGTCATCGCATACTTAGATGATATCTGTCTCTTCAGTGATACCTGGGAAGATCACTATTTAGGTTTATATGACTTACTGTCCACTCTACGTGAGAATAATTTGACAGCAAAACCTTCTAAAGCTTTTGTTGGTTTTGGTGAAATCTCTTTCCTGGGTCATCGGGTTGGTCATGGTCTCTTGAAGACAGAAGACCACAATACTTCCAAAATACTGAACATCTCTGTTCCTAAAACGAAGAAACAAGTTAGGAGTCTCTTAGGTTTAATTCAATTTTATGGGAGATTTATTCCAAATTTATCTTCGATCATGGCACCTCTCTCAACATTGTTGAAGAAAGGTTCGCCTAATCTGGTCCGTTGGTCTCAAGAATGCCAATCTTCCTTAGACCAGATCAAGAATATATTTTCATCTCCTCCCATCCTAAGATTACCTACTCTTGATAGGACTTTTGTTCTTCGGAGTGATGCTTCATCCACTGGGATTGGAGCAGCACTTATGCAAGAATATGCAAATACTCTGCATCCTGTTATGTACATTTCTAGAAAACTAAATGCGGCAGAGAGGAACTACTCGGTTTTAGACCGTGAGTTGTTAGCTATGGTTTGGTCAATTCTCAAACTACAAAGATTCCTCCTGGGCGCACATTTCATTCTAGAGACTGATCAAAAAGCTCTTACAGCTATTCAGACTAAGAATTTGAAGAGTTCGAGATCCACTCGATATGCTATTGCTCTTCAACCTTTTCACTTCACGGTACGAGCTATCCGTGGTGCGGATAATGTGATGGCTGACATTTTGTCTAGATGCCCACATGATTCCAACTAATATACTTCTGTCCTATATTTATATATATATTACAGAGTCATAACACACCTATATTACTACAATAGATTAGCACATCTGTACTCACTTTATATGTACACATACTATCGTGCTTTGTTATCATCTTCTTCTGTTTCATTTTTTAAGATGATAGAGGAGGACTGAGTAGTTAATATAGGGCCGTAAGTTTACTAAACAGCCACAATTATTAATAATGTATTGTACCTTATGAAGCATATTAGTTGTTAATTAGCGTTATATTGCTTGTACTTTCTCAGAATGTCATTGATGAGCTGAGGACTTACCTTACTATTATCAAGCATGACGAGTTCTACATTGTGTACTTACCCTCGGAACGTCAGAGGATGTGTCCTGCATCGTCATGTACTTCAATTTCACTATGTACTAGGGTCATTACATGTCAAATAATGTACTATTTAAATTTTTCTATCAGATTTGTACATCCATTTTTAAGACAATATTAGATTATGCTATTTAAATATGTCTATGGTAACTTGCATACGTATATGGTGTTTACATGCTAGCGTGATGTGTGTTGGTGACACCTCCCCGATATGAATAATTTTTTGAGACATATTTATTTTTCTGTTGAGGTATATTCTCACCAGACACTCTATATTTAGCCTCATGTTAGGCAATTTAATTAATTATCCGCGCATAATTCGTGCGTTTTGAGCCGCTTATCGCATGCTCTTGGATATTAAAAAAAAAAAAATATGTTCCACATTTTTTTTTTTAATCGGGAGGTGGTGGTGATATGTTGCGTGTGAAATTCTCGCAACATCGTTTTATGTACAATATATATTTTGTAATGAAAGGGAAATAATCATGTGGAATTTATAGTCACTTTTCATGGTAAGCAGTTGTCTTCTCGCGTTGGTGTCGATGGTTGTTAAATTTGTTAAGCGTTCTTGAATCGTGTCCATGTATGGACTTGCTAGGCCGCTTTTCTCAGAAAAGCGGTTGGCAACCTGTTGGTTCTCCTTATAAGGTAATCATTCTTAAGCTGGTTCTTTGAAAAGGTCCTTACGTCTTAAGTTTTCTGAGCTGTGTTGATTCACGCTGGACTGCGCATGTCTAAGTCTTGGGTCTTTGTCGAACGATTTCCGCCCAGCTGTGAGAGAGCGAAGATTTCGGTAGCGAAAGAGACGTCTCCTGTGAGAGCGTCTGTGTTATTTATTCTGTCAGGAATGTGAAGTCCTTTTATAGATTGCTCATTTATTTGAGATGACATTTCTATTGTAATTCAATTCACCTGGAGTCGTATAAGTTCTGTGGTTATTTCCTGAAGGCAAGGTAAATTACATTTACATTAACTTTATCGATATCTGTTCGTGAGTGACATTTGATTCGTAGCCTGTCTTTGAAAGTCTTCATCACGAGATGTTTTCTCAGCTCACATATTGCTACATTGTACCGCATCGGGTTGATGCATGTCCCAAGGACTATTACTTGCTACTTCGCTACATGAACTAGGTTTGAAACCTTTTGTTATCTAGAGGATTTTTTGAGGACATTATTTATACTTCAGAAGACGTGTCTGTCTTGCTGAAGTCAGATTAAGGAGAGTGAACTGATCTCATACATCTGGTTATCTCCTGGCTAAGATAGAAAGGGATGGAGAATTTTCCCGACTACATTACAGCCTTATAATGTATCGACATGCCTGTGAATCATCTTTACTATGATGCTGTCTACCATCCGTTGCTGTTATGACTATGTTGCTGTGATAATGACTGTCTGATGTACCTACATATTCGCGTATACATTTTGTCACTGTGGCGTCCACAATAAATGATACAGAAAAACGTCACTAGCTGTTACAAGCATCATTGACTTTATACGTCGTGAGTTAACTGACGTCCTTGTGTGGATTGCCCTGTTTTGCATGATCATTGTTTGACTGTACATCATCTCCACACTATACAAAACCAGACTGCGGGTACCATCCATCATCATATAATACCACGCATCAATATATATATATATATATATATATATATATATATATATATATATATATATATATATATATATATATATATAGATATATATATGAGTAATCGACAAATAAGAGAAGACTCTAGGTCAGAAATATGTCTACGACTATATAAGAAAAAGACGATGGTCATATATCGGTCATGTCCTACGAATGCAAAACAACAGAATACCACTACAGGCGCTCACTTGGGTTGCTGAGGGTAAGAGGAAAAAAGGAAGACCAAAAGAAACACTCAGAAGAACAATAATAAGAGAAGGAAGAACGTTGGGATTAAACAATGTGCAAGAGCTAAGAGGAGTGGCGTCACAACGAACAACCTGGAGAGCACTGGTTTCTGCCTTATGCGCCGTGTTTGGTGCTTAAAGAATTTATTATTATTATATATATATATATATATATATATATATATATATATATATATATATATATATATATATATATATATATATATATATATATCGGTGCCATGTGGCCAGTTGCTAAGAACGTAGAGAAGATACGTGCAGCAAAGAGGCCAAGGACGAAGAAAGAAACACGATCGTTCTTATCACTGTGTGCTTATTACCAGAAATTCATCAAAAACTTCAACGGTTTGACTGCACCCCTTACTGACCTTACGAAAAAGGGGCGACCTAAGAGAATTATCTGGGATTCCAAGTGCGAAGACGCTTACGTCACGCTCAAGAAACAACTGTCTGAATATCCAATTTTGCGACTGCCTGATATTACCAAACCCTTCATATTGCGAGTCGACGCATCGGGTCAAGGCATCGGGTCAACTCTGCTTCAGGCAGGTGACGATAATCCGAATCAGCTATTCCCAGTGGCATACGGCAGTCGGAAATTGAATAAAGCAGAACAAAACTATTCCACAGTGGAAAGAGAATGTCTGGCACTAGTTCTTGGTATATGGAGGAACCATGAATATCTGTACGGAGTAACATTCACGGTGCAGACCGATCATGCTCCACTGGCGTTTTTTGGGGCTAATAAGGAATTTAATGCGCAAATAATGCGCTGGGCACTGCTGCTAAGTGTATATTCCTTTAAAGTCGAATACATCCCAGGAAAAGAAAACGTCGGAGCAGACTTCATGAGTAGGAATTGGACAGAGAGTGAAGATAACAGTCACCCAGAAGCTACTGATATAGTAAATCTATTTCCATAAATTGGATATGAAGTGGTTTCATATCTTTAAGCGGGGACGTCTGTGACATATTATGAAAATAGTTTTCATCTATCTATTTCTATATCTACACTTTTCATTTACCTAACTTTCACCTACGCCTGTCTTGTTAACATAAAACAATCCTACACTCAGAGATCTGTCTCTTTTTCTATTTAGCGCGCATTTATTGCGGTTCGCTATTTTCTTTGATGTATGGTCTCGAGCAGACCTATTAGCTAACGCTGAGCGGGGTATCTGTAATTTATTCTTAACACCAGCGATTGAAAATCGTTGGATATGATCGATAGCGATCAAGAGCGGATAATTTGGAAGCGAGGTGAGACCAATTTGTTATTACCTCCCTTGAAATACGTTCGCTAGTAAAGTAATTAAACAGGGCGGTAAATAGTGTGATTTTACGATCGAAGAAATCTCGCACGGTCTGGTCAATTACGTTACGCCTGATCTAAAGAGAGTGGAGAGGAAAAGGGTCACAATTTCTTTAATCATAATTTCAGCAGAATTTCCCCGTATCTAACATATGGCAGAGAGTTTTTTCGGTTTAATACAATTCTTTGATTTCAGAAAAAAGTAGAACCTCTATAAGTTGACCACCCAAGGGACTGTGGTCTACGAAGGTGGTCAACATACGGAACGAGGCCTATTGTTCTGATACTTTACTTCCTTGAACAGGTTATATTGGAGAATACAGTATCATACGAAATCGCTGGCTACACATCAAATCAAATCATCAACCTGGGCATGGTTTTTCCACAGAAAAAATGACTTCAACTGTCATTATTCTTATTACAAACATAAGCCTGAAACACTCTCTTCTTTTACAGTCAACTACCTGCATTTTCCCTGTGTCATCGTCGCTTGCTTCTTCAACTTGACCAGCTGCTTCATGCACTGTTATGCTTGTCTGTACTTCGGTCAATATCGCTTGGAAAATTTCTTCTGGGTCAGGTTCATTACAGGTTGCCACCTCATCATCCATTGCAACAAAACCTTCAAAATCTACTCCTTCGAATTCTGCCATTGGCGATGGACTGTCCAATGGGGCTAAAACGTCATGCTCTTGGGTTGTGACAAATCCACATTTCTTGAAACACTTCTGTATCGTTTCCGGCTGAACTTTATTCCAAGCAGAACTGATCCAGAGGACAGCATCCAGAGCGTTAACTGATGCAGCGGATGAAGTTGCTTCCACAGGCGGACCACAGATCTGTGTTTTAGTAATGACCCACTGCAGGAGCTGGGCCCGGTAGTGCATTTTAAATGTTTTGATGATGCCTTGGTCAAGAGGTTGGGTTTTTGAGGTCGTGTTTGGAGGCAGAAATTTCAGTGTCACGTTTGTGAGATGTTCCACTTGTGGGTGGCCAGGACAGTTGTCTACTGTCAGTAGAATAGACCGTTTCTTTTTTCTTCATTTCTCGGTCGATGCCCCTTACCCACTCCTCAAATAGGGCGCCAGTCATCCATGCGGATTTGTTTGATCTCCAAGTGACGGGGAGGTCTTTGGGCTTCAGGTTCTTGCAAGCGCGTGGCTTTGGCGATGTACCAATCACCAAGGGCTTTAGTTTCTCTCCGGTTG
Organism: Oreohelix idahoensis; assembly: GCA_024509875.1. Classification (NCBI taxonomy): domain Eukaryota; kingdom Metazoa; phylum Mollusca; class Gastropoda; order Stylommatophora; family Oreohelicidae; genus Oreohelix; species Oreohelix idahoensis. Next base: position 34,847 of record JAMPIV010004168.1, read on the forward strand.
AGCTAGCGCAAAGCATAACTGTGAAACGTTCTTTGGAAAGTTTTCCGCTCTTACATTTGTCACCCTTCATGGCGAGGCTCCTGTCAGGCATCGCCTTGAAAAAGAGTCCGCACTCGTCAGCATTAAAGATATCGTCGTCTTTGAAGCCTCTGGCGAAGTAAGGAAACTTTTTGATGAACTCTTCCACAGCTTCTACTGGAACTTCATTGGATTCACCACACAACACTTTCTGGGAGATCGCGTGTCGCAGTTTAAATTTCTCGAGCCAACCACTTGATGCTTGGAAATCTTCTGCCACCCCGAATTCCCTTGCAAATTTTTTAGCAACTTCTTGAATCATCGGCCCGGAGATTCGGGCGTTAACTGCCCTCATTTGTTTGAACCAGTTTAATGTGGCTTCATTGACTTCATCTAGGGGAGTTTTCCTCCTTTTCCGCTGTAGATCTCCGCTTTCCTTACCACATCTCTCCAAGTACTCATGTTTACGTTTTTGGATGTTGCTAACTGTGGTCTTGCTAACCCCAAAATGTTCTGCCGTCTTTCTTTGGCTGCTGCTTTCCAGAAAATGTAGAAGATCAACCTTTTCCTTCATTGTCAGCTCCTTGAGTTCTTTCCTTTGGGCCATCAAAAAGGTTAGGTTAATTTTGTCAACGATAAAGTGTATAAAACACAGTCTGAGAGAGAACTTACAGTTTAGTAGTTGAATTACTATCAACCGGCAGGGCAGTCATAGCAAGAATGAAGATTTTGCTTAGAAGTTGGTCTTTTTATACTGCATGTTTGCGAAAAAATCAAAGAGGTTAGGTTAATTTTCTTTGTCGGCAAGCATCATTCGAAAAGCGGTCAGAAAGCCTGTGCCGACAAAATTCAAAGACACTGATTTTTTTTAAAAACTGGTCAAGTAATAGAGGGTAAATTACTATTGTGTGTCATAGTCCAAGTGGTCAAGATACAACTTACAGAGGTGGTCAACTTATAGAGGTCGTCTTCCATTGAGTACATGTGGTGCGTGTCCGGTCTATGAAAATGTGGTCAACTTTGGGAGGTGGTCAATGTAGGGAGGTGGTCAACTATGAAAGCAGGGTAAGGATAGGATTAGTTTGATAATTTAAAGTTACTATTCTATTATGTTAAGTATTTGTATTTTTTTCTCCTTTACACAGTATTTGGTCAAACCCTAAACCTTACCAGCGGCTTCCATATGAATCTGAGACTAACCTTTTACCAAAAACATTCTGATATAAATATCAGGTTTTCAAGATGACCTGTCTGGCCTCGTGTTTTAAACCCAGAAAGAGACAGAGTACCAACCAAAAGAATATTAAGAATAAATTGTAACTGGACTTATAGAATATCCATATTTCTCTTCCCAAGTTCATATACATTCAGCCTGTGGTGGCGACATAATCAAACTTTGACATTACCTGAATAACAACCACAGTGTTGTGAAGAAGATTTATCATGAACAGATTTATTTACCTGATACTCGATTTAACGATTGAAGATTCCAAGCTAATGTACACTGTGAACATTAGACCTCTTAATTATTTTACTACCTGGACAAAAATTGAAGTTACATAATCAGCCTCCTACTACCAGTAGCGAATCAAGCGTTTACCATCATTTGAATTAATTAGTCTTTGGAGAAACTGGGACTTGATTCGCGAATAACCAAACCTTGGATGGGCTATGTGTACCTTACGATTGTTCCAGATGTTGTGAAAGCACCTATTAGATAAGAGTGACTGGTTGTGATCACAGGTCTGTCAGAGCGTGAGAAAGCAGGGATAAATAATTCTTTCATTGTATAACCCATGTACTAACTTTGTATTTTTCAAATGCAAGTTTTGCTAATGCTGTCCCTTTCAGAATAGATTAACGTATAAACTCTGTTCTTTATTGTAGAGGGAAATCCTAGACCATAGTGTAAACACCTTTGACTCTTTGGGGGTTAATAACTTCTCTTCTAACGGGATCTTGTCTGAACAGAAGGAGGGAGGATTACACCTATGAGTCTAACTCTTTAATTAATTCATTAACTTATGTTTAACTGTATTTGATTGATATTCGAAATTTAATTCTGTGTGTGAAGTTCTTAATGATAAATAAAATTTACATAAACTTTATTTACGTGTGTTGGTCAGCTTGTCCCAAAAGATCCCTATTGCATAGTTATAGTTTTTACGTCTGTGCGTCAAATTGTAGTCACTTATCTGTGTGTGTATATATGTGAGTGGTTGAATATATATATATATTTATAGGGAGACTGTCTGATCTAAGAATCTCAGTCGTAACTGATAGGCTAGATCAGAGGTGGCCAAACTACGGCCCGCGGGCCAGATCCGGCCCGCCAACAAGTTTTGACCGGCCCGCCAACCTGTTTTGGCCGGCCTCTTATTGTTGATTGAAAATTACAGTATACTCCGACCACTGTGCTGAAAAAAATATTACAAAATAGCACGCACAGGCACCAGAAACAAAACCAAAAAGACCCAAAATGTACGATTAACATCTCCCTACCTCCCACAACACCACCAACTCTCTTTCTCTCTCTCTCTCTCTCTCTGTCTCTCTCTCTCTCTTTCTCTCTCTCTCTCTCTCTCTTTCTCTCTCTCTCTCTCTCTATCATACCAATTGAGCTCTACTAGATAGTGCATATAAAACGGAAATGATAACGTCAAATCTCTGATCGTGTACGTAGACAGACGAAGACAGTGTCGGTACCTACTTTGATAATGAGAAGCTGAAAGCAATGACAGATCTTTTCTGCGGTCGGAAGTCTCTGAGATCCAATGATGTTGCTTTGTCTTTAGCATCAGTATGGGAAGGTGGGAGTGGGGGTGGATGGTATGTAGATTTCTATAGGAAGGAGTTGAGGTGCACAGTTGGTCTTGTGAAGTGTGTTAAGTATAAATCAGCCAGTGACACTTCTGGGCTTGTAGCTGTTGTGCACGTTTTCATGTATAAGAGTTTGCATTTGTAAAAATGTTTTCTAAGTATAGAAAAGTGGACAGTGAAGATCGCGCATTTAAACCAGAATGGGAGTTCGATTATTTGTTCATTCTCAATAAGGATAATAAACCTCAGTGCTTAGTTTGCGCCAAAGTGTTAGCCGTAGTGAAGGAATATACGTCACTACATCACAAATCCTCAGAAAAACAACGACGAGCATAGCAGCGAGTCGAGAAAGCTTGAGATTGAACAACTCAAGAAAAAACTGAATCAGCAAAAGAGTATATTTAGTCATGTAAATAAGATTCAGGAATCATCGCTCATGGCGTCCTATGTGATTAGTTATGAGCTTGCAAAAGCAAAAAAGCCGTTTACTAATGGAGAGTTTGTGAAAAAGTGTGCAGTTCAAATGGCAGAAGCGTTCAATGAAGAAAAAGTAGTAAAAGAATTTCAAAATGTACCTCTTTCAAAACAAACCGTAGCTAGAAGAACAGAAGATATTAGTTTGCATTTGTCCCAGAACTTGAAATCTTTAATTGAAAATTGTCCATACTTTTCACTGGCGATTGATGAAAGTACAGACATCACAGACACTAGCCAGCTTCTTATTTTTGTTAAAGTGATCCAGGAAGACTTTATTGTTTCTGAAGAATTACTGAAAGTTTGCTCTTTGCATGGTACAAGTAAAGGGGATGACATATTTTCTGCAGTTCAAAATGCCATGGAAGAATATGGTGGGTTTGAAAAATACTCTGCTGTGTGTACCGATGGTTGCAAAGCTATGGTTGGGAAAATACTGGTTTTGTTGGACTTTTGAAGCAAAATAAAATTGACGTGCCTACATTACATTGCATAGTTCACCAAGAGGCCCTTTGTGCAAAATCCATAAACCTAAATGACACTATGGCTACTGTAGTGAAAATAACGAATTTGATCAGAGGAGGACACAGCTCTCTAACTCACAGGAAGTTCCTTGCATTTTAAGAAGAAGTGGATTCTGTTTACGGTGATCTCCTGCTTCATGCTGAGGTGAGATGGCTTAGTCGAAGAAAATGTTTAATAAGATTTTGTGAACTCAAGGATGAAATATTTGACTTCCTGCGAGACAACTTACCATGTTCATTTGATCTTCAAAATAAACTCAAAGATATTCATTTCATTCAGCACTTGGTATTTCTCACAGATATAACACAACATTTGAATGTACTGAATTTGCAGTTACAAGGAAAAAGGCAAACCATTGTTCAAATGATGGGCTATGTTGATGGCTTCAAAAAGAAACTGAGCCTATTTAGTCTGTCTTTGCAAAAGAATGACCTGTTTCATTTTCCTTGTTGTAAACAGCTGTCTGAGAAAGAGAGTGTTAACTTCAGGAGGTACACAGATGACATTGAACAGCTGATTTCTGAGTTTGATTGTCGATTTTGAGATGTTTCGTCCACAAATGGAACTTTTTAACAACCCATTCAAGTGCACAGTGGATTCTCAGCCAGCAGAACTACAATTACAGTTATGTGAACTCCAATGTGACCCATTCATCAACACAACAGAAGCAACTGGAGATGATTTGTGGAAATTACTACCAAAGGAACGTAACCCACTTCTGAGAAAATGGGCCCTAAAAAGTACATATCTTTGTGAGACAACATTTTCTGCCATGAAGCTTATCAAATCCAAGACCAGAAACATATTAACTGTATTATCCCATGTTCTCAGAATTGCTACGTCACAAATGGAAGTAGACTTCAAATCACTGGTGAAAAGTTTTGATAAGCCACATTCTTCACAATGAAATAACACACAAATGTACGGTTGAAATAAATAATTACATGTCATATTACAAATTACAAAACAAATTAAAACAACAGATTCATTATATTCTTTTTTTACAGTAATTTCAGTCCGAAGACTGGTATACATGTCTTGGCAGATGGGCAGTACAGTAGTTTGCCGTTGCTTTCTGTATGTGGTTCATTATATATGTAAAACTAAATCTCAGAACGTTATTTTTTAAGGATTTTATAGGTCTGGCCCTCTGGTGTTACCCTTTACCATAATCTGGCTCCCGGCCAACCTTAGCTTGGCCACCACTGGGCTAGATAGATTATCTATCAAATCCAGGGACAGACTTTACCTTTCACCATTTCACTCGTGAAAATCTATTTCTTTACCTTATCTCCCACTGAGCTATCACCTGTTCTAGTTCTATTCAGACGGGACCATAATTGATCTTAAATTCCTATCGAAAAATCTACGACAGGCCCGCCATGGACCATTACGGTGGAGCCACATGCACTGATTATAGTTTTATGTCAAAATGTAGAGAATGTTTAGAGATACTGTACTGTTTTATTTTTAATGCAATTTAGTAGCATATCTTCCTAATATCTAGCTTGGTTTGGCTTGGTTTGGTTTGGTTTGGCTTGGTTTGGTTTGGTTTGGTTTGGCTTGGCTTGGTTTGGCTTGGTTTGGCTTGGTTTGGTTTGGTTTTAAAGATCATCTTCATTGCACACTGTAGTGGATTGATGGTATTGTATGATGGTGATATTACTAAGTGTGATGCATGAGGTCAGCTGTGAAGGCTCCTGAGATAAAATGTAGCTGTGAATTGTCAGAAGGCCCTTCTTGCTACCACTACGACCTCACACCTATCTTTTTTACTGATGAATGTGGCTACGTTAAATGTCTAGGGTAATGATATGTAATGTGTTGTGGTAGTTTACATACACACACACAGATATTTACTAAGTCTAATAATATTAATAAATGTTATAATACACTGAACTAACTCAAGTGTGTAAAATTTGGATAGTAATTTTCTTTAAATTTATTTGTTCTGAACCAAGGTTTTATTTTGGCCAGAACATATGAAAGGTTTTGCAATTATGAAAGAAATGCATGAATATGACATAATAAATGCAAGGTGTGTACATATGTATGTTACTAGACTAGTTAATATTACTACTGTTTATAGTTGTAATCTATTTGGGAGAACACTTAATGGATGTGCTGTTGGGGTGGCCTCATCACTCCCTGTCTATGGTGACTACACATTGTCCAGTTATTTGATGGAAATTTTATGGGTGTGTTTGCAAATAATTGAGTTGGTGAATTCTCAGCAGACCAGACGCTCACGTAGCTTGAATGTGTAGCTCTGGTGCTGAGATCTGGTGGCCCCACCTCTCCGTGCTTGGGGGCAATATCAGAAGTCTGGTGGCCCCACCTCTCCGTGCTTGGGGGCAATATCAGAAGTCTGGTGGCCCCACCTCTCCGTGCTTGGGGGCTATAATAGGCTGCTCTGACAAAATGTTACTGCACGGGTCCACTCTTGTAATATTCAACAACTCATTTGACACCGCATTGGTGCCAACTGAAACTCACAGTTCAGAATTATGAATATAGAACACAGTTAAATGCTAGCAAAACTCAGCTGAGCTGCTGGCCTTAGGATGGCGTCCCTCTAAATATTTCAATAGCTTCTGGGAATTACACCACTTAATAATTCACTGTGTCTACTAGGACAACTTATAATGAATGACACAAAATGCGCGTCTGAGCGCCGATAATATATTCATCTATGGCCAATCACTGCCTTTTCTTTTCCAAATTCAAATATCCTACCAAAAAGTCATTTCAGTCATACCTCAGTCAAGTATGCCTTATTGTCTGTTGGTCCGTCCGTCTCTACTTGCGTTTCACAAAAAAAAACACACTTGTTTTTTGAACCAACTCTGCCTTCCCCTACACAATTTTGCCTTTAAAGTTATTTTTAGCCACAATTCACCATCCCACCCCGTCTCTTCATTCCAACTAGATTTTAGCACTTGCGTCTTCAAGGCCACAATTTTCTGAAAATTAGTGACATGTTTTATTTCAATGCAGACGCTCGCTGATATGAACATAAATAACACATAAGGAAGGGAAACCCGAGGCCTGCAAACAGTAAATCAATATTAGACAAACATAAAGGTATGTTTTCAGGCACTCGCAAGAAACAAAGAAGTAGAACACTTGGACAACAGAAAAACAACAGACGTGAGTGGCTTACCCAGGGTTCGAACCCCGTACCTTCCGTACGACAACTCCGCCTAGCTATCAAGCGAATCACACTGACCCCACGGCCAGCTAGGCATCCCCAAAAAAGATGCTTTGCTGGCTATTTATCAGTACGAAACACACAAGATAACACCGGAAGTATACAGTGGGCAACTCAGCCCTTAAATGACGCAATCACTTCTGTTGTTCTCCTATTAACAGTATGTGTCAGTCCAAACAAGACAAAGACCTTGATACTGGGTCCAGTAAATAGTAGAAGACTTAAGGACATTAGTATAGAACAGAGGGTAGGTTTCTGGTATTGTATAAACATAAACCCAGTATCAAGGTCTTTGTCTTGTTTGGACTGACACATACTGTTAATAGGAGAACAACAGAAGTGATTGCGTCATTTAAGGGCTGAGTTGCCCACTGTATACTTCCGGTGTTATCTTGTGTGTTTCGTACTGATAAATAGCCAGCAAAGCATCTTTTTTTTGGGGGATGCCTAGCTGGCCGTGGGGTCAGTGTGATTCGCTTGATAGCTAGGCGGAGTTGTCGTACGGAAGGTACGGGGTTCGAACCCTTGGTAAGCCACTCACGTCTGTTGTTTTTCTGTTGTCCAAGTGTTCTACTTCTTTATTTCTTGCGAGTGCCTGAAAACATACCTTTATGTTTGTCTAATATTGATTTACTGTTTGCAGGCCTCGGGTTTCCCTTCCTTATGTGTTATTTATGTTTATACAATACCAGAAACCTACCCTCTGTTCTATACTAATGTCCTTAAGTCTTCTACTATTTACTGGACCCAGTATCAAGGTCTTTGTCTTGTTTGGACTGACACATACTGTTAATAGGAGAACAACAGAAGTGATTGCGTCATTTAAGGGCTGAGTTGCCCACTGTATACTTCCGGTGTTATCTTGTGTGTTTCGTACTGATAAATAGCCAGCAAAGCATCTTTTTTTTGGGGATGCCTAGCTGGCCGTGGGGTCAGTGTGATTCGCTTGATAGCTAGGCGGAGTTGTCGTACGGAAGGTACGGGGTTCGAACCCTGGGTAAGCCACTCACGTCTGTTGTTTTTCTGTTGTCCAAGTGTTCTACTTCTTTGTTTCTTGCGAGTGCCTGAAAACATACCTTTATGTTTGTCTAATATTGATTTACTGATATGAACAACACAGTCTTTTGTCAATATCTTTCTTATTATCTATCCGTCTGTATAAATGAAAGCATATTATTTCACTGCTCAAGATGGGCCATCCGGCCAGCTAGGTTTTATATTCCTAACATTATTATTAAGAAAAGTTACTTTTCAAATATTTTCTAGAATCTTCTGGAATGCGTTCATCCCTGCATTCAAATAAACGGACTAAGTTATCGCAAAAGCGTCCAAGAAATGACTGTGGCGTATAATATCTAAGGTCCCTTTTGTCGATTTCTTTACTTTATGTCAACTTGGGGAACGTGACTTTTTCCTCCTTTCCCCACCACTTGCGTCTTTTAGCCTTGCTAGTTTCAAGCACGCGTTCAGTCAGATTTTTCCTTTTGATCTCCGTTCTCATCCCGTTCCGTTTTGCCGTCAAGTCTAACAATTTAATTTCCATGGCGGGTGATGACCCGCGGCGTGGGCGATCATGTATTCTAGTAGCTTACGCATTAGTTTTTATCCCTACGTTGTATCATTGGAGATATTTTAACGTTGTATCATGGTTAATTTATGACACATCTCCCCACTTGAAAACATGCCTACGGCAAGTTCTAAAACCAGTGATACACATAGATAAAATCTCTCCTTACGCCTGCCATTACTCTAATTTTGATCACAGGGGTGCCGACTGAGGAAATCTGCACCGACATTCAATTTGCCTGGGATATATTGGATACTAAACTGATAAGGTTGAAGCAATAAAGACCACCTCAGCAATCTTGCGTTTTCATGCTTAGCCTGAGATAAGAATACGAGAGGCTGATGGTCCGTCTCGACCACAAAAGTCCTACCATACAGATAGATTTGAAACTTCTTTATGGCCCAGATTAACGCTAAACATTCTTTTTCGCTTGTGGAGTATCCTTGTTCCGCCTTATTCAATTTGCGGCTTGCATAAGCGACTGGTTTCAGTTCCCCATCAGGTGAAGATGATCTTTGCAACAAAGCCGCTCCGAGTCCTACATTACTTGCATCGGTTCTTAAGACAAAGTCCTGTGTCAAATCAGGTAGTTTGAGAATAGGCTTGCTAGTGAGTTTTTCCTTTAAGTCTTGGAACGCTAATTCACTTTGCGCAGTCCAATTAATTTTATCTGGAAGTCCCTTGCGAGTCAGATCAGTCAGAGGAGCACAAATAGAGTTAAAATCTTTGATATATTTTTGATAAAATCCGCATAACGACACGAATGATCGCACATCCTTTTTTGTTTGTGGTCTAGGTGCTCTCTGCAGTTTTTCCAAGTTCTTGGGATCAGGGGTCATGCTACCCTGATATACAGTGTGTCCCAAGAATTCCAACTCTTTGCATCCAATGCAACATTTTGTTGGCCTAGCAGTCAAGTTCGCCTCCCTAAGCCTATTAAATAACATTTCTAGAGCTTCAATGTGTTCTTCAAATGTCTCTGTGGCGACGAGAATATCATCCATGAAATTCGTTTTACATGGGTTATTCAGGGGATCCAACAATTTGCGCATCATCCTTGAAAATACACTCGGAGCATTTTTCAGTCCGAATGGTAGCATGTTGAATTCATAATGTCCATCCGAAGTGCTAAAAGCCAAATAAGGTCTCACTTCAGGCTTCACTGGGATCTGGTAATAGCCTTTACTAAGATCCACCTTTGAAAAGTATTTTGCCTTGTTCAGTCTGGCAAATAACTGTTTTGTGTCTGGTAATGGATCCACTTGTCCTTCTGTGACAGCATTCAGTTTCCTGTAATCTATGCACAGTCTGTGTTCCCCAGACGGTTTTCTCAACAATACGACACTAGAGCTAAAAGATGATTCACTGTGTAAAATAATCCCCTCCTTCAACAAATAATCTATTTCTTCCTTCAATGCCTTCTCCTTCGCGAACGGAATAGAATAGGCTCTCATACAGATTGGGTTTGAGTCTACCAGTTTCATGTCATACTGTAGCAAATTTGTATGGCCTGGTTTATCTGTTAATACATCTGTATGTTCCTCCAGAACCTGTTGAACTCTCTCCCTCTGGTTTTTAGTCAGGTGCTTACTGACTTTTACCTGTGCTGCTGTTTCACAAGGATGTAATGGGTATTCATGTGAGGTGAGTGGTTCCTTTTGCATTTGAGTTGCGATAGCTAAGGTCAGTAAGGGGGTGCTTTCCTGGAGTGGTCTGTCCAGATACTTCTTTAACAGGTTTACATGATAAACTTTCTCCTTCCCCTTTTTGTCAATTTTATAGTTTGTTCTAGACACCTTCTCTAGAACCGTATATGGACCTTGCCATCCAATTTGTAATTTATTCTGGCTACCGGGTAGTAGAAGCAGCACCTTCTCTCCCACTGCCAGTTCTCTGTCCTTTGCCTTCCTATTAAAATATGCTGCATGTTTCTTCCTGGCTTGTTTCAAATTATCATTTGCCAGTTTCCATCCAGCTTTCAAACGAGTGGTCAGTTCGTTCACGTATTGATAAGATGAGGTAACAGTCTCTTCTGCCTTCTCCTCTGTCCAGGTTCTTAATAGGGCTTCTAATGGACCTTATATTGGCCTCCCAAATAGCAGAGTTGCGGGAGCCATCCCGGTTGAACTATGTGGTACCTCCCGGTACGCAAACAATGCGGCGGGCAGGAATTGATCCCACAGATCCGGTTTTTCGTGTGCCAGCTTTCTCAGGATAGAAATGAGAGTCCCGTTGAACCTCTCTACCTGGCCGTTCCCTTGCGGATGGTACGGACTACAATGAAAGTGTCTGGCTTGAAATAGCTTAAAAACTTCTTCCGTTAGTTTCCCCTTGAACTGAGAGCCATTATCCGTCAAGATTTGATGCGGGAATCCTAATCGGGTAAATATTGTAAGTAGTGCCTCTGCTACATGTTTTGAATCAATTGATGGCAGGGCTACCGCCTCTCCCCACATAGAACAAGTGTCCAACAGAGTAAGGATGTAACTGTTCCTCCTCTTGGTCCGAGTGAGAGGTCCTACAATATCCACTGCCACCCTCTCAAAAGGTGTTCCCACTATGGGCATTTCCCCTAGAGTTGCAGGAGCAGTCCAGTGCTTTGGAGCTACCCTTTGACATTCTGGGCAGGATTTGACATATCTTTTTATATCCTCCGTTATCCCTGGCCAGAAGTAATGACAAGCTATACGCTGTCCTGTGGCGCTGATCCCCATGTGACCACTGAAGGGAATCGCATGCCCGAGTTCCATCACTTTATCCCTATATGAAGTGGGAAGAACCAGCTGGTTGTGACCATTTGTTCCAGTTCCGGCCTTCCTGTATAAGAGTTTGTTCTTCATAAAATATTCCCCCTTGCTCGGAGGTGTGTGGCATTTGGGCAATTTTTTAAAACATGGCTTGAGTGTCCTATCCTCAGCCTGCGCCTTCCTCATCTCCTCTGGATGAGCATTTATAGGTTCACCTTCTCCTCCTTCTTCTGTGACCTGGTCTGAACTGTCGCCATGATCACAGGTCTCTCGGGATTCCCCAAGAAGACGTATCTACACCCCAATATCAGAGGGTAGATTGGTTCATCTATCACTGCTGCTCTGATTTCTCCTTCCACATAGCGAGTTTTCACCGTTATCCTTGCGATGGGAAGTGTCATGAGTGGTATGTCCTTAGTTGCCCCTTGTATTTCCACTGTTTCTGTGGTATACTGACTTGGGTCCACTAGGCTAGACTTCACAACTGAATCATAATCCAAACCTGTATCATAAAGGCACCTTATGGTGACCCCATTACAAATAACATCCTCACAAACTGGGGGGTGATAAGGTTCCTGCTGTCCCTTAGGATTAACCTTTAATCTTTGAGTCCCCGACTTCATTGCAGCAATGTTTGAAGGTTTCCTTCTACAAAATTCGGTGTTATGGTTATCTTTCTTGCACCATTTACACCATCTTTTTCCTTGGTTAAACGGTTTTCTTTCATTGGATTTTTGGTCATTGAACTGTGAGTTTCTGTCTCGGTAGTCATTTCTTGGCCGTTCAAAGTTTGTCCTACCTTTATTTCCTTGCTCTCTATTATCAAATTTATTAAATTGCTGTGGAGCTTTAAAATTGTCTATGTGCTTCTTTTTAGCACCACTTACCTCTGCCTGGGCTGCCTGATACCTCTCAGCGACATTTAAAACCTCCCCCAACTTCTCTGCACCTTGTTCCATGAGAAATTTTCTCATGTCTGGAGCCATGGACTCTCTCAATTGCTCAATCATGATCATTTCTTTAAGATCTTGGGTCTTCCCCAGAGCAGTCCATTTCTCCAAATAGGTTTCCAGTCTGGCAGAGAATTGGTGGTATGTCTCCCCAGACAACAGTTTGGCATTTCTAAATTTCTTACGATAAAATTCACCATTTTTTTCGTACCTCAATAACAAAGCCTGCTTTAACATGTCATAATTCTCCTGGTCTTCTCTGTTCATTTTTGCGAAGACTTCATAAGAAGTACCTCTCAGTCCCTGTGATAGCTTTAAACTCCACCTCTCTCTCTCTAACCCATATGTAGTAGCTAATAACTCAAAACGTCCTAGGTACCTTTCTATGTCATCGTCTTTCTCAACAAAATGGTCTAAATGAAACCCCATAGCTGATGTTGAGGCTCCCAGACTGGGCGTAGCATCTGAGGCAAAAGGGCTGGCACCATTTTCAGGAGCCTGGCCTTGTAGCTCCAGCTCCCTGAGTCGTAATTCGTGCTCCCTCTGCAACCTTCTATCTTCTGCCTCCCTTTCGGCAGTCAATCTTTTATCTTCTGCCTCCCTTTACTGTCGTTTTTCTTCTGCCTCAATCTGCAGCCTCTTAATTTCTTTTTCAGCGTCTAACCTCTTCTCTTCAGCTAACCTTTCAGACTCTAATTTTCTTTCAGCCTCTTTTTCTAATCTTCTTTCTTCCCGTTCAATATACTTATCACATTCAGCCGTTACATATTGAATTAAAATCTGACCATCCATTCCCATCTCCTTTGCCGTCAGCACAGCAGCTGATCTGAATTTGGCCAGCTCCGCCATACTTTTTAAACAAATCTAGCAATGTGCAAGATAAAATTTCCAACCACTAAAGTACTTCTAATTACTCTAGTCTAAAATAATTCTAATTAATTAATTAACTACCACTGGCTGTGAAGATTCACCAACTTTTATTTTCAGGGACACTTTTAATTTTAAGGGACACTTTTAATTTTTATAATGTGTTCCCCTAATCTAATTCTCCCCCCAGGAGATCCTAATATACTTGATAGGCTAATTATCCCGGACGAAGAGACCCCAATATATGTAGTGGATTGATGGTATTGTATGATGGTGATATTACTAAGTGTGATGCATGAGGTCAGCTGTGAAGGCTCCTGGGATAAAATGTAGCTGTGAATTGTCAGAAGGCCCTTCTTGCTACCACTACAACCTCACACCTAACTTTTTTTACTAATGAATGTGGCTACGTTAAATGTCTAGGGTAATGATATGTAATGTGTTGTGGTAGTTTACATACACACACACAGATATTTACTAAGTCTAATAATATTAATAAATGTTATAATACACTGAACTAACTCAAGTGTGTAAAATTTGGATAGTAATTTTCTTTAAATTTATTTGTTCTGAACCAAGGTTTTATTTTGGCCAGAACATATGAAAGGTTTTGCAATTATGAAAGAAATGCATGAATATGACATAATAAATGCAAGGTGTGTACATATGTATGTTACTAGACTAGTTAATATTACTACTGTTTATAGTTGTAATCTATTTGGGAGAACACTTAATGGATGTGCTGTTGGGGTGGCCTCATCACTCCCTGTCTATGGTGACTACACATTGTCCAGTTATTTGATGGAAATTTTATGGGTGTGTTAGCAAATAATTGAGTTGGTGAATTCTCAGCAGACCAGACGCTCACGTAGCTTGAATGTGTAGCTCTGGTGCTGAGATCTGGTGGTCCCACCTCTCCGTGCTTGGGGGCAATATCAGAAGTCTGGTGGCCCCACCTCTCCGTGCTTGGGGGCAATATCAGAAGTCTGGTGGCCCCACCTCTCCGTGCTTGGGGGCTATAATAGGCTGCTCTGACAAAATGTTACTGCACGGGTCCACTCTTGTAATATTCAACAACTCATTTGACACCGCATTGGTGCCAACTGAAACTCACAGTTCAGAATTATGAATATAGAACACAGTTAAATGCTAGCAAAACTCAGCTGAGCTGCTGGCCTTAGGATGGCGTCCCTCTAAATATTTCAATAGCTTCTGGGAATTACACCACTTAATAATTCACTGTGTCTACTAGGACAACTTATAATGAATGACACAAAATGCGCGTCTGAGCGCCGATAATATATTCATCTATGGCCAATCACTGCCTTTTCTTTTCCAAATTCAAATATCCTACCAAAAAGTCATTTCAGTCATACCTCAGTCAAGTATGCCTTATTGTCTGTTGGTCCGTCCGTCTCTACTTGCGTTTCACAAAAAAAAACACACTTGTTTTTTGAACCAACTCTGCCTTCCCCTACACAATTTTGCCTTTAAAGTTATTTTTAGCCACAATTCACCATCCCACCCCGTCTCTTCATTCCAACTAGATTTTAGCACTTGCGTCTTCAAGGCCACAATTTTTTGAAAATTAGTGACATGTTTTATTTCAATGCAGACGCTCGCTGATATGAACAACACAGTCTTTTGTCAATATCTTTCTTATTATCTATCCGTCTGTATAAATGAAAGCATATTATTTCACTGCTCAAGATGGGCCATCCGGCCAGCTAGGTTTTATATTCCTAACATTATTATTAAGAAAAGTTACTTTTCAAATATTTTCTAGAATCTTCTGGAATGCGTTCATCCCTGCATTCAAATAAACGGACTAAGTTATCGCAAAAGCGTCCAAGAAATGACTGTGGCGTATAATATCTAAGGTCCCTTTTGTCGATTTCTTTACTTTATGTCAACTTGGGGAACGTGACTTTTTCCTCCTTTCCCCACCACTTGCGTCTTTTAGCCTTGCTAGTTTCAAGCACGCGTTCAGTCAGATTTTTCCTTTTGATCTCCGTTCTCATCCCGTTCCGTTTTGCCGTCAAGTCTAACAATTTAATTTCCATGGCGGGTGATGACCCGCGGCGTGGGCGATCATGTATTCTAGTAGCTTACGCATTAGTTTTTATCCCTACGTTGTATCATTGGAGATATTTTAACGTTGTATCATGGTTAATTTATGACACACACGGACAACTCCATCAGTGCTCCTATCTCATCCGTTAGTTGGGTGAAGGAGGATCTCAGCACAGTGCACGAGCTCCGCAGCACCGGTGAGGATCTCAGTGTGTGTATACAGGAACCACACATTCTATAAATACTCGTATTTTTGTAGTGGGTAGGTTTCCTAGTTGTTAAATTTTGCCAGGACAACGGCCGTATGGCCTACTCTTTACGATTTCCGATGGATAGTTAACGTGCGCAACTTACATATGTGACATACTATTTTCTTCGCCCTTATCCGAGAAGGCTAGGCATCAGATCTCACTACCCAGGAGATCACAGTATGGCATCACTAAGAACAACAAAAATTCCCATCAGTTACAGTCTCTGTACTGGGAGAAAACCCGGTACCTGTAGAATTAGATGCAGAAGCCATACCTCTTAGCCACTACGACTCGCCATGTCGAGCTTGAAATAATCTTCGTTCATCATGTTTTTTTTTTTCATAGCTGGAAGTGGGGACACGAGTGTGGGACACCTTGTGAGCACGGAGCCCAAATGGGTCAGGTAAAATCGGCCAAAGGCCGGCCTTGACCCTACGGCAATTAACTGCCAGGAGACTATTTTTACCTTTAAATTGTAATAAAGTTATTCTACTACATTAATCTAAGGTTATATAAAAGGTATCTAAAAACGCAAAAAATGCAAGAGTCTGGGATTTAATCAAGAAACATGACAACAAATTCTTCACAAGAACGCAGTTGACTACGGAATAATGTAGCAAACAGCAGCTTTTTTGTAACATACGTTGGATATCAACAACAACCCAGAACGCTACTCAATGTTTACCCGGAGGCTAATACCAGGTCGGGTAACTCATTGACGCTCCCGTGGAAACAGCTCATTACATCTACGTGTTCCCACATTCCAAACACACATCCCTAGGGATAATACAGGGATATCATTGGCGCCTAAACGCTTGCAATTAAATCGCTAAAACTTAATTCCAGACCTGACTTTCCACCAGGCGTAGGCAGGGATCGGGCGCCGACGTTACTGTAAACAAAATCGTATAAACATACCTCGCTTTCTTATTCGACAAGAACAGCGGTTCCCAAACTTTTCCAGTTCTGTAACCCTTCTTTGCTTTTAGTAAACCTTTCCTTACCCCTTATTCTATTTAAGGGAAAATAATTTACCGTGTGTGTTCACTTAAGAAAATAGATAAAGAAACTGATAATGTTTTTTTTTTTTTTTCACAGAGAAAACTTAATTCAGTACAGAACTACATTTTTTTAGTATCACAAAGTTGTTAAGTCAGAACACAGTCTAACAAATTGGTGAGATCATTGATTCTGTACTTTTCTTTCTTTTTTTGTTTGTTTTTAAACAGTTTTATTCTTGGTACAGTTTTTGAAATAAATACCAGCTTATTATGTTCATCCTACAGTTTATCTCCTTCTTTGCTTTTGATTGTGAACAGACTAGCCGCTCTCTCCTTTCTCAAAATTTTTGTCACTAACACTATTACGTTTGGAATAATTCAGTACAATAATATTGTTATTTACCAACTATACCCCGTACCATTCTTTTGCACGCTAATCGTACCCTCTAAGGGATATGCACACCCCAGGCTGGAAACCTCTAGACTAGAACATGATGTTTTCAGACAACTATAAATCCAGCGCGAGCGGAAATAAAGCATTTAAAAAAAACAAAAAAACAAACAAACAGACAACGCATAAAAACGCATAAAATAAAACGCAGGAAACAACACTTTCGAACTGCAACAACAAAAACCGCCAAATTAATGTTAAACTAATTCTTCCTCAACAAGTAGAGCAAATTAAACAGCAACAAAAAGTCTACAAAAATAGATATATGGATTGTAAAGTAGATACATGGAGTCAGCAAACTCTAAAGAAGATCAATGAAGGTGACAGTGATGAGTCTATAGTGGTTTGTTAACAATTTAAAAACAAACAAATGAACAAACAAAATATAATGGATATATCTTGGAAATGGCGAATAACCTCAGGTGGGGTTAACGAAAGTGGTGCAAATAAAATTAAAGTATGTAGAAAAGCAAATACGGCACCAGATTACCATTTTGTATTACCCAAATAAAGATAAAACTCGGAAGATATACAAAAACATGTAAAAACGTCAGTTTCATGTGGAATACCACAGATTTTAAGAAAGCGAAAACAAAATTAAGGCTACAATATCCAATGAATACAAGATTCATCAAAAACTTTAAAGCAAAGAAATATAAACCATGGGAACAGAAAAAAAAAACAATGTCTAGCAATCAGATATTTCTTTTCCGACTACCATGGGCCCTTGAAGTATGACACAGCGATGGCCAAGACAAAGACGGATTGAGGAAGTAGTCATCACATCGTCTACAGGAATAGTCTGTTAACGTCCCTATATAATCTTATGATTCTGAACACCACAGTCAAAATTTAACTATAAGTAATGAACTGTAGTTTCTGTCCTTCCCCCAGACGTGTCTTTAAAGTACCCCACAGTGACACTATAAATAGCACATAAGGAAGGGAAACCCGAGGCCTGTAAACAGTAAATTAATATTAGACAAACATAAAGGTATGTTTTCAGGCACTCGTAAGAAATAAAGAAGTAGAACACTTAGACAACAGAAAAACAACAGACGTGAGTGGCTTACCCAGGGTTCGAACCCCGTACCTTCCGTACGACAACACCGCCTAGCTATACAGGCGAATCACACTAACCTCACGGCCAGCTAGGCATCCCCAAAAAAGGATGCTTTACTAACCGGTCATCAGTGCGAAACACAAGACAACACCGGAAGTTTACAATGGGCACCTCAGCCTATTAATGACGCAATCACTTCTGTTGTTCCTCTATTCTGCAGTATATGTCAGTCCAAACAAGACAAAGACCTTGATACTGTGTCCAGTAAATGATAGAAGACTTAAGGACAGTAGTATAGAACAGAGGGTAGGTTTCTAGTATTGTTTATACATTAATAACACATAAGGAAGGGAAACCCAAGGCCTGTAAACAGTAAATTAATATTAGACAAACATAAAGGTATGTTTTCAGGCACTCGTAAGAAATAAAGAAGTAGAACACTAGACAACAGAAAAACAACAGACGTGAGTGGCTTACCCAGGGTTTGAACCCCGTACCTTCCGTACGACAACACCGCCTAGCTATACAAGCGAATCACACTAACCTCACGCCAGCTAGGCATCCCCAAAAAAGGATGCTTTACTGACCGGTCATCAGTGCGAAACACAAGACAACACCGGAAGTTTACAATGGGCACCTCAGCCTATTAATGACGCAATCACTTTATTTCTCACGAGTGCCTGAAAACATACCTTTATGTTTGTTTAATATTAATACACTATAAATAGGTTTTGCCGTTCGCAGATGTTGTCTTTCATAGAGTATTATTTTCTATTATCTTCCTTTTCGCTCCTGATGGAGCATGGCGCTACCACTGCAGCTGGTCCCCTTGCACGAAGTTTGCGCCAAGCATCCACACGCTCTTGCAACTCTGGTTTATGTAGCAATTAGTTTCACGTGATGAGATTGGTCAGGAACTACACGGGGCTTTAATTGAGGAATCCCTCATGGTAAATGTACTATTCCAATGGACAGAAAGGATGACAATGGACAGAAAGGATGACAATGGACAGAAAGGATGACAATGGAAATAAATGCTTGCAATGGACCAAAAGAATGAATTGTCTGAGTATTCAGACAAAAAGGATCTCAATGAACAGAAAGGATGGCAATGGACAGAAATGATAGCAATGGACAGAAATGATAGCAATGGACAGAAATGATGACAATGGACTGAAATGATGACAATAGCAAGAAAGAATGACAATGGCCATAAAGGATGACAATGGTCAGAAAGGAAGGCAATGGTCAGAAAGTAAGGCAATGTTCAGAAAGAATGACAATGGACATAAAGGATGACAATGGACAAAAAAGGATGGCAATAAGACATAAATGATGACAATGACCAGATATGATGACAATGGCCAGAAATGATGACAATAACCAGAAAGGACGACAATGGTCAGATAGGATGGCGTGAT
Source organism: Oreohelix idahoensis (assembly GCA_024509875.1). Classification (NCBI taxonomy): domain Eukaryota; kingdom Metazoa; phylum Mollusca; class Gastropoda; order Stylommatophora; family Oreohelicidae; genus Oreohelix; species Oreohelix idahoensis. Next base: position 54,286 of record JAMPIV010004168.1, read on the forward strand.
AAAGGCTTATGGTCCATAGTGAGCTGCAGGATAATGATGAAGATGATAATTGTCATGTATTACCATTGAGCTGCCAAAGGAGCACAGACCTTCAACAAATACACCTGTAGCCTTATTGTCTGAGTTATTACCTTACAGGTAAAAGTAGTTCCAAAGCAGATAGTGCCGTAGGGGAGTAAAGTGTTAGAGATTTCACTATACTAAGCCCAGCATCGAGAGATGGGGTGACCAGTTTCCTTCCTCGCTGCATTTCCTTCCCTAACTCACGAGCAGAATCAAGTACCCATTTACAGCTAGGTGGACTGGAACGTGACGCCATCATGTTTCGAAAGCACACCTTTGCACCGAGAGACCAGCACTCTAACCGCTTTGCCAATCGGACGCTCAATTATGTTTAGACTTCCTATTTCTTTTAAGTTTGGGGGTGGCTAAACGTTTCTACTGTGTGGTATAGCCAGCTTCAGGCCCAACCCTCATTAACCGCCTTTTTTTCAACATGAATGATTATGATTTTAAGTTAACCATTTTTATTGGGCGACCACAAATTGCGTGTCTCTACTACTAGTAAGTAAAAGTATCTTTACCACTGGCAAGGCAGGATGACAAAAAAAGTAACGGTAAAATTACACATATAAATAAAAGTAACAAGTCAGCACTTCATGCCTCACGAGCCACATGAAGTGTCACGATAAGTTCATTATTCTCCCAAGAGCCGTTTGGTACGTTTTTTTTTTTTTTATTTTTTTTTTTTTTTTTTTTGGTTATACTCAGATTTCCTCAAATCCTCACTTTTAACGCCAGAAAACACACTCGCTTCCTGGATATTACACTTAAAACACTTCACAATAATCGGTATCCAATTTACAAGGATTTTACCAGTCAAACAATTAATCAATCATTCAATCAATACACTTTAGCTCCCAAAGACGCCTCCAACATCCACATTCCAAGTCCTCCTGTCACGTGCCATCAGCTTAAAGTCTTTCCACATCTTTCTCTTTAATGCCTCCATTTCTTCCCTCCATCTGTTTTTGGGCTATCTCAACCTCTCTTACCATGGGGATTACAGAATAAGAACCGCCTTGTAATGCTATCAACAGATTCCCTCCATGTATGTCTTGTCCATCTCCATTGTCTTCTTCTCGTTTTTTTTCCCACTGGCTGATTCTTGTCATCTTCTTCACTTTGGTTATCTTGTTGCGTCATTTTTACCCTTATCGTGTTCGCAAGCACCCAGTTATGTTCGTATGTAGCTTATTTGCTTGTTTTTGTTGCTGTCAGTGTTTGAGAGCCATACAATAAGATTCACTTGACATTTAAGTTCCGGATCTTTATTTTGGATTTACTTGGGTCACGCCATAAGCCTCCTTACCAGAGGGTTTTCCTCCATCTTAGATGGCTGAAGTGCATTATTTTCTGTAGGTTAACGGGTGGATTTCATTTATATTATAATATATTTTCATATGAATGTATGTATTTGCAACTTCTTTTAAAATAGCCCGTTGGGAAACGAATTGGCACGTACTTTAATGGCTAGGTAAAACCTAAAAATATGCCGGAGACAAATAGAGGTAATGGGCCTTTCCTTTGTTGAATAAACCACATTGATCACAACCATCATGACAACATCTTTGTGTTCCTCCATGAAAGCTTTAAGCACAAACAAAAACTAATGCACACAGGCTCTGTGCAGACGCCAACACTGCCACAGTGGCCAGGTTTTTCCCCTCTATGTTTACAATTACGCAAAGTTTATGACCAACAACCCACGGCAGATTTGTACGATCTCGTCATGAAAATCCGGAACTCATTCTCTGGAACTCTGTTTAGCTGATGAGGTTCCTGCCATCTACCGGTGGTTAATTTACTAACAAAGTAGTTCGAACATTCATCTGAACGCGGCCTTTACCTGTGGTATTAAGAACCCAGCTCAGTGGTCTATGGTTCGATCCCCAGATGAGGTGGGATTTTTTTAGGCCGCAAACGGCTCCTGGGTCGACCCAGCCCCAAATGGGTACCAGAGCAACTCTGGGAAGGTTAAGGCGGCCAGCGTGATGCTGACCACACCACCCCTAGTGTGCCGACGGTCAAGAAAATATGGGCCTAACACCATATTCCCAATATGCCTCAATGGGCGTGTGTCGTGGAATATTCTAATCCACATATATAAATTAAAAGGTAAATATAAAGCCTAACAAATAAATCTAATAAAGAAAAGAGCAATGGTAAAAGAACAGTGCTGTCACAATGACAGTACTCGAAATCCCCTTTGTTTTATGCTTCGTCTGCAAATTGTAACGCTTTCACGTTGATAGTAAAAGCCTACTATATTATTACCCGCTTTCTTCAATGAAACGTGTGCTGTATTTCTTGGAAAAAACATTGAGATACCAAGCTGATCAATGACCTAATTTAAATATTTCATTCATTCCATTTTATACACGGCGTAACTAAAGACAGATGGACTAAAGGATAGAGAGGAGGGAGAGGCATAAAGCCGAACACGTGCAACACAAAACACGCGTCGCGCGATACACAATTACTACTATCACGCGTGTAAGGCCACATGCACTAACTTTTTCAGACGGACAGTGATAAATTCACTACCCTTCCCAGAGTTAGGTTTTAAAAAACCTGGGAAACGCTTATTAGAAAAGATAACATTATATGGGTTTACGTTTGAAAACATTACAGTACCCAGACAGCACATCTTCGAAACAGGAGGTAGAAGAAATTGCATATTTTGAACGCAGCCACTTAGCTCTATTAAATATATATATTTGGGTTCCTTAGGGTTTGCTGACAAAGAATATGTACAACGTTATGCAAATAGTCTAGGAATTAACAAGTTATAGCCAAAATAAAATGATGGTGCTGTCAGACAACACCCAAAATCAGAATCGCTCAGTGGTAGATTTTTTTTACACCACCATTGTACGGGAAATGGGCCACAAGTTACATTTGAACTGATTGGCTGGAATGATATGTAAGGCTAAACACGATTAGTCGGGCTATAAATACTATCTTTGGTTGTTAGGGGAGACGTAGGAAGTTAAAATTTTTTCAAACACTTGTCGAAACGTGGCTCCATTGGCCAGACTCGCTGATATACTCACTTAGGAGCGTTAGTTCGAGACCACTAGTCAAATAAGCTTGATAAAGCAACAGTGCGTTGAAGCCAGCTCATATTTTTGCTAAATAAAAGCCTGGAACATAAGCAGATGGGAATTTGTGCCAGTAGTTGTGCCAGAATTCATTGCTAATCAACGTATCTGTGTTTGTTTCCATGAATTGTGGTAAGCTTGAAACATTCAGTATCTTTTAATGAAAATTGAATGTGAATTGTTAATTTATGCCTGTATATATGTGTAGTTCAGTAGCAAACATGATGTAAAGCCTATAATGCTCCAGCCTGAACAGAAGGTGTCGGAGGAAAGTAAAACTGCATGGAATGGCCAAACAGTACACGGACACCTAGATTATTGATTAGACAGAAATAATGCTGGAAGTGCAGAGGCGTAGTAACCATTAAGGAGGTAAATACTGGTATAAAGTATTTCAGATGAAGCTGACAGTTGGCCTAACGCTCTGAACTCAATGTTTGTGATGTATTGTGCTCAGTGTAAAAAGAGAGTATAAATTAGTTATGAAGTAGAAGGTACATCCTTCTTGTTTTCAGGGACCGTGGTCTTGATGGTATTGAGCAGCACCTGGTCAGAGCTTTGCTGAATCCAGAGTCGGACAGCATACTCCTTGGTCCATTTAGCTATCAGTGAGGTGTCTCCAGAGCCCAGGGGAGAAATCGAGCAGAGAGTCTTTTCCTGCCGCCATCACACAAGATAAGCTGATGTGGCCAGCTGAGCTCAAAATTATGTACCCCCAGCTTAAAATGACCTTGTAAAAATAACATTAAGAGGGGAATTAAATTGTTTTAATATCAGGAACTGAGAACATCTCCAATACTAGTCCCAATAAAGACAAACTATTGAAGTCATGATGACAAATACCAACAGAGCTTGAACAAAACAAAACCAGTATTACCTCATATTACTACTACACAACTGACACACATAGGATACTTTTAATAATATATGTCATTACCATATTCATATTGATAAATTTTGTACATATAACTTGTAAGTAAAATTGATTGTGATTCCTGGTTCCCTTTGTATTTGAATCAGGACACATATTCATTCATAACAGCAATGAATACATATTGTTATTTGAAAAGTTATCAGTGACTCCTTTAAGATATCCTTTAGAGTGTTATATGTATGTGAGTGTCACAGTGTTGTCAAGTGTGGTGGAATAAATTAAATTGTTTATCTGTCTGTTGTTGTTATGACTTACACTTCATCATACACATACCCTAGACATACAACGTAGTCATCACACTATTCCAGAATAATTCTGACTGAGGTATACATATGTGGCAGCAAGCAAGGTTATATATAATACACTACTCTTATTAGATATATATACCTTCACAGCTGATCTCAGTCAGTACACTAAGTCCCCTATAAATATTTATAACATCTCACTTCACCACATATATTGGGGTCTCGCTCTTGGGATTTTGAATCTTTCCCTATTAAAAATATTGGGGGTAATTCACTTCAGGGAATATAAGAATTAAAAGGTATCCTTGGGTGGAATTAAATAAGGTTGAGCTCACGGTGCCTGTGTTGTCCATTAGATATATATTTAGAAATTAAATTGTTGGTTAGACATTGTATAAACTTACCTGATAGACAATGGCGGACCTGGCCAAGTTTCGATCTGCTGCTGTTCAGACTGCAAAAGAGTTAGGATTAGATGGGCAAGTTATGGTTGCCTATGTCACTACGGAATGTGACAAATTTATTGAACGCGAAGAAAGAAGATTAGAAAAAGAGGCCGAAAGAAAGTTAGACGCTGAAAGGGAAATTAAGAAGTTACAATTTGAGGCTGAGGCTGAGACTAAGAGGCTGCAGATTGAGGCTGAGGCTAAGAAATTCGAGAAAGGGAAGAGAAGAAATTAGCTGCAGAAAGGGAAGAGAAGAAATTAGCTGCAGAAAGGGAAGCAGAAGAAAGAAGATTGACTGCAGAGAGGGAAGCAGAAAAGGAGGAGAAGAGATTACAAAGGGAACATGAGTTACGACTAAGGGAGTTTGAGTTTCAGGGCCATGCTCCTGAAAATGGTGCCAGTCCCTTTGCCTCTGATGCCACTGCTAGCCAAGGAGCCTCAACCTCAGCTATGAATTTTCATTTAGATCATTTTGTTGAGAAAGACGATGATATAGAGAGCTACCTAAATAGGTATGAACTATTAGCTACCACGTATGGGTTAGAGAGAGAAAGGTGGAGCTTAAAGTTATCTCAAGGACTTCGTGGGGCAGCTTATGAAGTTTTTGCAAAAATGAGCAGAGGTGATCAGGAAAATTATGACATGCTAAAGCAGGCTCTTTTGTTAAGATATGAAAAGAATGCAGAATTCTATAGGAAAAAAATTTAGGAATGCTAAACTACTGTCAGGTGAAACCTATCACCAGTTCTCTGCACGAATAGAGACATACTTGGAGAAATGGACTTCTCTGGGGAAAACCCAAGATCTTAAGGAAATGGTCCTTATAGAGCAATTAAGAGAGTCCATGGCTCCAGACCTGAGAAAGTTTCTCATGGAACAAGGTGCAGAGAGGCTGGGTGAGTTGCTAAATGTTGCTGAAAGGTATCAAGCAGCTCAAGCAGAGGTAACAGGAAATAAAAAGAAACAAGTGGATAACTTTAGGGCACCACAGAACTTTAATAAATTTGATCCTAAGGATCAAAATAAAGGTAAGCACCAATTTGATAGGCCACGGTATGAAAATAAAAATAAAAACCCACAATTCGATGAAAGGAAATATGATGAAAGAAAATCTTTCAACCAAGGAAAAAGGTGGTGTAAAAATTGTAAGATGAACAATCATGACACTGACCATTGTAGAAGGAAACCTCCTCATTTTGCTGCTATGACATCGGGGAAAAAGGAAAAGAAGGGCAAACCTGAAGAATTACAGGAACCATACCACCCCCCAGTGTGTGAAGATGTCATCTGTAATGGTGTCACTATAAGATGTTTATATGATACCGGTTTAGATTACGATTCCGTTGTGAGTTCTCACCTGGTGCAGGCCGATCAATACACCACAGAAACAGTGGAGATTCAAACTGCAACCAAGGATGTAGCTACCATGACACTTCCCGTCGCCCGAATAAAAGTGAAAACGCGATATGTGGAAGGAATCATAAAAGCAGCAGTGATAAATGAGCCAATCTACCCTCTAATATTGGGGTGTAGATATGTCTTCTTGGGGAATCCCAAGAGACCTGTGATATTGGCAACAGTGCAGACCAGATCACAGTCAAAAAAGGAGGAGGATAATCCCATAAATACTCACCCAGATGAGATGAGGAAGGCACAGGCTGAGGACAAAACACTCAAGCCATGTTTCAAGAAGTTGCCCAAATCTCATACACCTCCAGGCAAGGGAGAGTTTTATATGAAGAACAAACTAATATATAGGAAGGCTGGATCTGAATCCAATGGTCACGGACAGCTGGTCCTTCCCACTTCATATAGGACTAAAGTGTTGGAACTAGGGCATGCGATTCCCTTCAGTGGTCATATGGGAATCAGCGCAACAGGACAGCGAATAGCTTGTCACTATTTCTGGCCAGGAATAACTGAAGATATCAAACGATATGTAAAATCCTGTCCAGAGTGCCAACGAGTAGCACCTAAACATTGGACTGCACCAGCAACTCTGGGGGAAATGCCCATAGTGGGAACACCCTTTGAGAGAGTTGCCGTGGATCTTGTGGGACCTCTCACCCGAACCAAGAGAAGGAACAGCTACATTCTGACTCTGGTGGACACTTGTTCTATGTGGGGAGAGGCAGTAGCCCTGTCATCGATTGATTCTAAACATGTGGCAGAGGCATTGCTCACAATTTTCACAAGGTTAGGCTTTCCCAATCAAATCTTGACTGATAATGGCTCTCAGTTCAAGGGGAAACTAACTGAAGAAGTTTTCAGGATCTTCCAGGCCAAACACTTCCATTGTAGTGTGTATCATCCCCAAGGGAACGGCCAAGTGGAAAGATTTAACGGCACATTGATGTCGATCCTGAGAAAGTTGGCACACGAAAAACCAGATACATGGGACCAGTACCTGCACGCCGCCCTCTTTGCTTATCGGGAGGTACCCCATAGTTCAACCGGTATGGCCCCGGCAACATTATTGTTTGGAAGGCCAATAAAAGGTCCACTCGAAGCTTTGTTAAGAACGTGGACTGATGAAAAGGCAGAGGAAAACATTACATCTTCATACCAATATGTGAATGAGCTGACCACTCGTTTAAAAACTGGTTGGAAACTTGCCAATGAAAATTTGAAACAAGCCAGGAAGAAACATGCTGCCTATTATAACAGGAAAGCGAAAGACAGAAATTTGGCTGTGGGAGAGAAAGTACTGCTTCTTTTGCCCGGGAGTCAGAATAAGTTACAAATTGGATGGCAGGGTCCATATACAGTTTTAGAGAAGGTATCTAGAACAAATTATAAGATAGATAAGAAGGGGAAAGAAAAAATCTATCATGTGAATCTCCTGAAGAAATATTTGGAAAGAGAACATCAGGAAGAGACACACTTGTTGACCTTGTCCATCGCCATGGAGATGAAAAAGGAACCACTTTCATCATTTGAGTATCCATTACACCCCTGTGAGACAGCAGCACAGGTGAAAATCAGTACACATTTAACGAAAACTCAGAAAGAGAGAGTGCAACAGGTTCTAAATAATCATGCAGAGGTGTTAACAGACCGACCAGGGCATACAAACCTATTGGAATATGATATGAAACTGATAGACCCCACACCTGTCTGTATGAAACCATATTCGATTCCGTTTGCTAAGGAGAAAGCTTTGAAGGAAGAGATAGACTATCTGTTGAAGGAAGGAATTATTTCGCACAGTGAATCTTCGTATAGTTCCGGTGTTGTACTCTTAAGGAAGCCCTCTGGAGAACATAGACTCTGTATAGATTACAGGAGACTGAATGCTATTACAGAAGGACAGGTGGATCCATTGCCGGATACAAATCAGCTGTTTGCCAAACTAAATAAAGCTAAATATTTCTCCAAAGTGGATCTGAGTAAAGGATATTATCAGATTCCAGTAAAGCCTGAGGTTAGACCATACCTAGCTTTTAGTACTTCAGAAGGACACTATGAGTTTAATAGATTGCCATTTGGATTGAAGAATGCGCCTAGTGTCTTCTCTAGAATGATGAGAAAATTATTGGACCCTCTGAATAATCCATGTATAACAAATTTCATGGATGATATCCTGATAGCAACAGAAACATTTGAGGAACACATTGACTCTCTGAACATGCTGTTTAATCGACTTAGGGAGGCAAATTTAACAGCCCGACCAACCAAATGTTGCGTTGGATGTAAAGAATTGGAATTTTTGGGACACACAGTTTATCAGGGAAACATGACCCCTGACCCAAAGAATTTAGAGAAACTACAGAAAGCCCCGAGACCACAAACCAAGAAGGACGTGAGATCCTTTGTCTCATTATGTGGTTTCTACCAGAAGTATATCAAAAACTTTAATTCCATATGTGCACCGTTAACTGATTTGACACGTAAAGGACATCCAGATCGCATTACATGGACACCACAATGTGAAATGACTTACCAAGAATTGAAGGAAAAGCTCACAAGTAAACCCATTTTGAAATTACCTGACTTAAGTCAAGAATTCATAGTAAGGACGGATGCAAGTAATATTGGGTTAGGTGCAACTCTACTACAGAAATCCGATGCATTGGATGGGGAATTAAGCCCAGTGGCATATGCTAGCAGAAAATTGAATAAAGCTGAAATCAATTACTCAACTAGCGAAAAAGAATGTCTTGCAGTAATATGGGCAATAAAGAAATTCAATATTTATCTGTATGGGAAGGCCTTTAAGTTGCAAACAGACCACAAACCTTTATCGTTTCTAGCACAGGCTAGGCATGAGAACTCCAGGTTACTCCGATGGTCTTTACTTTTGGCTCCATATAATTTTAGCATTGAGTATATATCTGGAAAAACAAATTTGGGAGCGGATTTTTTAAGCCGCCATCCGTGTGATGAGAATCACCGTAAACCCCAGAAATAATAATAAATTTCTCTATGTGTATATAGAATAAAGGACTGACATATAATGTCTGTTTTAAGAGGGGAGATGTCGTGGAATATTCTAATCCACATATATAAATTAAAAGGTAAATATAAAGCCTAACAAATAAATCTAATAAAGAAAAGAGCAATGGTAAAAGAACAGTGCTGTCACAATGACAGTACTCGAAATCCCCTTTGTTTTATGCTTCGTCTGCAAATTGTAACGCTTTCACGTTGATAGTAAAAGCCTACTATATTATTACCCGCTTTCTTCAATGAAACGTGTGCTGTATTTCTTGGAAAAAAAACATTGAGATACCAAGCTGATCAATGACCTAATTTAAATATTTCATTCATTCCATTTTATACACGGCGTAACTAAAGACAGATGGACTAAAGGATAGAGAGAAGGGAGAGGCATAAAGCCGAACACGTGCAACACAAAACACGCGTCGCGCGATACACAATTACTACTATCACGCGTGTAAGGCCACATGCACTAACTTTTTTTTTCAGACGGACAGTGATAAATTCACTACCCTTCCCAGAGTTAGGTTTTAAAAAACCTGGGAAACGCTTATTAGAAAAGATAACATTATATGGGTTTACGTTTGAAAACATTACAGTACCCAGACAGCACATCTTCGAAACAGGAGGTAGAAGAAATTGCATATTTTGAACGCAGCCACTTAGCTCTATTAAATATATATATATTTGGGTTCCTTAGGGTTTGCTGACAAAGAATATGTACAACGTTATGCAAATAGTCTAGGAATTAACAAGTTATAGCCAAAATAAAATGATGGTGCTGTCAGACAACACCCAAAATCAGAATCGCTCAGTGGTAGATTTTTTTACACCACCATTGTACGGGAAATGGGCCACAAGTTACATTTGAACTGATTGGCTGGAATGATATGTAAGGCTAAACACGATTAGTCGGGCTATAAATACTATCTTTGGTTGTTAGGGGAGACGTAGGAAGTTAAAATTTTTTCAAACACTTGTCGAAACGTGGCTCCATTGGCCAGACTCGCTGATATACTCACTTAGGAGCGTTAGTTCGAGACCACTAGTCAAATAAGCTTGATAAAGCAACAGTGCGTTGAAGCCAGCTCATATTTTTGCTAAATAAAAGCCTGGAACATAAGCAGATGGGAATTTGTGCCAGTAGTTGTGCCAGAATTCATTGCTAATCAACGTATCTGTGTTTGTTTCCATGAATTGTGGTAAGCTTGAAACATTCAGTATCTTTTTATGAAAATTGAATGTGAATTGTTAATTTATGCCTGTATATATGTGTAGTTCAGTAGCAAACATGATGTAAAGCCTATAATGCTCCAGCCTGAACAGAAGGTGTCGGAGGAAAGTAAAACTGCATGGATTGGCCAAACAGTACACTGACACCTAGATTATTGATTAGACAGAAATAATGCTGGAAGTGCAGAGGCGTAGTGACCATTAAGGAGGTAAATACTGGTATAAAGTATTTCAGATGAAGCTGACAGTTGGCCTAACGCTCTGAACTCAATGTTTGTGATGTATTGTGCTCAGTGTAAAAAGAGAGTATAAATTAGTTATGAAGTAGAAGGTACATCCTTCTTGTTTTCAGGGACCGTGGTTATAGCAAAAATTCTGCAGGCGCGTGACTTTTATATAGGCGCAATCTGCAGGCGCGCGGCGCAAGATGGCGGACTTGAGCTAACAAGGGGGAGATAAAAAAGATGGCGGATTTGAGTTAACAAGGGGGAGATAAAAAAGATGGCGGCTTTGAGCTAACAAGGGGAGGAGGGTCAAGATGGCGGACTTGAGCTAACAAGGGGAGGTTATTTGGGGCAAGATGGCGGATTTGAGATAACAAGGGGGAGATAACAAGAGGGCGGGATGACTTTTTATATAAGGAAATACTCATTACGCAGGTGGAGCAGCAGGCGGGATGACTTTTTATATAAGGAAATACTCATTGCGCAGGTGGAGCAGCAGGCGGGATGACTTTTTATATAGGAAAAATGTGCAGGGGCAAGATGGTGGGATGACTTTTTATATAAGGAAATACTCATTGTGCAGGTGGAGCAGCAGGCGGGATGACTTTTTATATAAGGAAATACTCATTGCGCAGGTGGAGCATCAGGCGGGGTGACTTTTTATATAAGGAAATACTCATTACGCAGGTGGAGCAGCAGGCGGGATGACTTTTTATATAAGGAAATACTCATTGTGCAGGTGGAGCATCAGACGGGATGACTTTTTATATAAGGAAATACTCATTGCGCAGGTGGAGCATCAGGCGGGGTGACTTTTTATATAAGGAAATACTCATTGTGCAGGTGGAGCATCAGGCGGAGGGTGATGACTTTTTATATAAGGAAATACTCATTGTACAGATGGAGCAGCAGGGGTTGGTACATGACTTTTATATAAGGAAATACTCATTGTACAGATGGAGCAGCAGGGGTTGGTACATGACTTTTTATATAAGAAAATACTCATTGAGCAGGTGGAGCAGCAGGCGGGATGACTTTTTATATAGGAAAAATGTGCAGGGGCAAGATGGCGGGGTGACTTTTTATATAAGGAAATACTCAGTGTGCAGGTGGAGCAGCAGGCGGGATGACTTTTTATATAAGAAAATACTCAGTGTGCAGGTGGAGCATCAGGTGGGGTGACTTTTTATATAAGGAAAATGTGCAGGGGCAAGATGGCGGGATGACTTTTTATATAAGAAAATACTCATTGCGTAGGTGGAGCATCAGGCGGGATGACTTTTTATATAAGAAAATACTCAGTGTGCAGGTAGCACCAGGCGGGATGACTTTTTATATAAGGAAATACGCAGTGTGGAGGTGGAGCAGCAGGAGAAGTGGATAACTTTTTAATATAGTAATATGTGTTTATTGAGATAACAAGAAGACGATAATAGGAAGAGGATAATAGTTAGACTTTGAGATTTTTAGATAACAAGAAGACGTTATTTATAGACATATATTAATTCTGCAGGCGTGATACAGGGGTAAGATGGCGGGGTGACTTTTTATATAAGGAGAAAAATGGCGGCGCGCTGCAGGCGCAAGATGGCGGGATGACTTTTTATATAGGGAAAATGTACAAGGGCAAGAGGGCGGACTTGAGATAACAAGAAGGTGGTATATAGCGCAAGATGGTGGGGTGCTTTTTTTTATATAAGGAATTGAGGAGGAGGCGAGGAGGAGACCCATGAATTTTTTATATAGAGATATGTTTAGATAACGAGAAGACGTTATTTATAGACATATATTAATTCTGCAGGAGTGATACAGGGGCAGGGATGATATTTTTGTGTGATGTGGTATGGTTTTGGGGGTGGAAGAGAGATATTTTAGATGTTGAGGGGAGATGTGGTGACGTTGTCAGGATGCATCTGTGTACATTTTTGGGGGTGTAGCAGGCGAGTGGACCAGCATTGAGAGGTGGGAGTGAAGAGACATTGGTGACGAGGTACGGGTGTAATGTAGCAGGTGGGGTTAGGTTAGGGGGGATATTTTTGTTTGATGTGGTATAGTTTTGGAGGTGGAAGAGAGATATTTTAATCTGTAATGTAGCAGGTGGGGTTAGGTTAGGGCGGAGTAGTAGGGTGTGTGTTGTGGAATTGTTTTGTTATGTGTGTTGGTGTGTGTGTGTTTATATGTCTACATCCGCGTGACTTTTATATAACGAAAATGTGTTGGAGGAACGTGGAGGAGGAGAGGTCTTGGAATATAGTAATATATAAGTTCATTAATGGCGGGCGTGTTGTGTGATGATTATTTTACAAACAGTTATACGTACATATTACAGATAGGTAGCCGATATTACAACAGTTAGATGGTATTTAGTTATACATATATAGAAATATAAAAGAGAAAACACTAGATACATTTTATATATTTATTGACAAAGTTAGTTGATCTATGGGTGACATATAACCGCACTTCTTTTCGTATACCCCTTGGAGCTCTCAGAACACAGGTGGTTCGGTTTACTTGGCGAGTCTGTCAATGCACGTTTTGTCTTGTTCGTTCAACGAGGGGGTCAAATGGGAAGATTTCCCTTTTAGTCTTCTAAGTTTGTCACTGCTGGGTTGACTTTTGTCAAACTTTTTTTGGCGCAACGTGTGGTGCAAATCTGCCTCCCGCTCGCAGCATAACGAAAAAGAGACGTTGGATGGGCGGGTTTTTGCAGAGGTGTTTTAACGTGACACCAGGTACGGAAATCACATCTTTGAACATATCTACCCCTAGGTCCGCGTAAAAAACTAACGTGTTGTTCTAACGCTGTGTGTGGCTAGTGATGAGAATATAAGACGCTGAGAGGTGAAGTTTGGTCGTAGACAACTACTCACTAGGAAATGCCCGTGAGGTGGTAGAAATACCCCCTCGACACGATAGAAATATACCCTCGAGATGATATAAATATACCCTCGACACGACAGAAATATACCCTCGACACGACAGAAATATGTATGTGTAATGATAGAAAATATGACCTCGACACGACAGAAATATGCCCTCGACACGACAGAAATATGTATGTGTAATGATAGAAAATATGACCTCGACACGACAGAAATATGCCCTCGACACGACAGAAATATGTATGTGTAATGATAGAAAATATGCCCTCGACACGACAGAAATATACCCTCGACACGACAGAAATATGTATGTGTAATGATATAAATATGTCCTCGGCACAACAGAAATATGCCCTCGACACGACAGAAATATGTATGTGTAATGATAGAAAATATGACCTCGAGACGACAGAAATATACCCCCGAGATGATAGAAATGTGACCACTGGTTTTGGGGGAAAACTTTAGATATCACCCACCAAAGGATTTTCGCACGTGTAATAAAGGGGGGTCTCGATAAAATTTACTCTCTCGACCTTCACTCAGCTCTCCAAAGGTTTAAGTATTGCATCACTTCTTGGCATGTTCACCTAGTTAGTGGGAGCCGTCACCTACAAAGAGGTATGACCCCACCTGCATGGGGTGGTCCTGGAAACAGTCTGTAGCAGTGCAGTCTGGCTGATCGAGTGCGGCTCGCAATGGGAAGGCAAAAGCGGTCCCTAAACAATGTCGGGTTGTAGTCGGTTGTGTCGATCGAGAGGTGGAGATATCACAGCTTAGAAGGGAGTTTTGAAGCGAGTTGAGGTTTTGTGTTTTCTTTTGTAGTGGTGTGGGTGAGGTCGGGAGGTTTTTTGTGTGATGTATTGTACCGGTAGTGTGTTTGGTTGTAGGTATCTTAATTGTGTGGTGTAGTTTGTGGGGCTGTCGAATCGTGGGGTGTGCTGGGGTATGGTTTTTTTGTGTGTCGGTATTTTAATTGTTGTATCTACAATATGTATAGATCAGAGTGAAGTTTTAGAAACCAGTACTAGTTCTACCATCGAACTTGCGTCCTGGTAGTGTGTGTGTTGTTTATTTTACATATAGACAGGTATACATATACAAGATGTTACAGCAGTTATACGCTAAATAGTCAAGCTAAAACACTAGTCTCAAACGCATTGTAGGTCGCTTGACACCTGCCCAGCCTTATTTGCTCACTAACAACAACTTGCTTAATGAAAAGCTAATCGATTGTGTTATAGCGGCTTTAAGCTAGGTTGTGAAACGGTTTGAAACACGATTCGTGGTGACAGATGGTTACATACTCAGAAACCTAATCGATACTCAACGTGCTGTTGAACAAATATTCAGTGTTAGCTTTCTCGGTTTGATAGACTCGGTCACTATTTATTAGCTGTAATTCTTTAAATAGTCTTGTTAAGGTATTATCTCTATAATATTGCGTATGCGTAAGCAATAACAGGAGATTTTGTGTGTGTTTTATTAGGTATAGATACACTACGCAAAAGTGATCTCACCAGAACTTTGTTATCTATGTAGATGTGTCGTAGTCTAGTTACAAACAGCAAGGTGGTTTAGAAGTAACTTTATCATTTTTATTGGAAGAAAATTGTGTTTTTTATCGTTTACATGTTTTGTAACAAATTTGATTGCTCCAAAACTTTCACACAATTAGGTTACTACTTGACTTGAGAAGAAGGTCTTTTTATAAACACTCTTGAGTGAATTCCCATTTTTTCCTATCCGCTATAGAATAAAGAGGAAAATATATTTTTTAAAAGTATTACCTGTTATAGAGGCAGATGAGTAAGGTTCGGTATGATGGAGGCGGTTTTGGTTTTGTGTTGTGTTGTGTGTGTAGTGGGTCACGGGGTAGTTTTCTTTATTATTTATATTATAGCATGAGTAATAAAATCTACTTACCCCAATGTTCAGTTAATGTTATGTAAATGAACCGTAAACACTCGCAGTCTCCAACATAAAAAATATTGGGAAAGACCACACTGAACAAAAAACAAATAGACAATTTATTGAACACACCCGTAGAGATATATCTTGCAGGTAGACTAAAGTATGGCGGCAACTAAACACGTACTTAGCGTTACAATCTGTAACTGATTCATGGTCGAGACCAGTTTCATACATTTTAAGAAAAACCCAACAACCACGTATTTGTACCCTCACTAGAAAGAAAGAAATCGGATCGATGACCCGTGCAAATCAGCGATCGTGAATTTCTGTTCACGTCACTACGGTAAAATACAAACCATCAATAGTAGAAAACTTATAAAAGAAATATTCCTACGTTCGTGTGTTCGAATCACCGCCAGCTTGCATCAATTTTTTTATTCAACCTATAGATAAATAGATCAACCGTCAAATACTTCTTTAAAAAACACTTTCCCTTGGTAAAAAATAATACCCCTTCTCATAAAAATACTGCCCCTTGTCAAAAAAAATGTCGCCCTCTTCGTAATCAAAGTTCTTCCTATTGTCAAAAAAATGTCACCCCGTGACAATTAAATTTCTCCCCTTTACTTCCCCTTGGTAAATACTTACAGTTGCGGTCTTCAACACGCGCCCCAACGGTTTAAGCACTTCATCACTTCTTATCATGTTATAAATTATTCTATCCAGACACTTTCCTTTCTCTCACACGATCACCTTGTGATAAAAATATTTCTTACCCCTTACTTTCACATTGTCATCACTATCATCTCGGCTCAGACAGGACTATAAACATCTATTACCTACCCGATAAAAGCTACGACAAACGTTATCTACCAGTTGTAATAGCATATATAGTCTGTTGTAACGGAACATCGGATAATTTCTTGTTGCCCTAAGACGCCGCAAGGCGTAATGGCCACAGACTGCTTGGTCGGTCGACGGGTAAGGATGGAAGAAGAAGAAGAATAATAGTATGATGTAGAAAAATACTACCACGGTCTTACATACTCTCTGTATGGATGTGTATGACATGAAAATCTATTTCTTTTATAAAAAATTTTAGTACAAATGTGTTTCTGCGAAAAACCGAAAGCTAACGGTTCGACGGTGAAACCGACTATCCGTGTTACGCCAATGTTTAATTACACTACAGGTGTGTTTGGAAAAAACAATTAAACAAAGCCGACTGCATTCAGAAAGATCGAGTGAGAGACGCACGCGTGTGTGTTTCAGAGATCTGCGCGTACGAGGTCGATAGACAATTTCATTACGGAGGATGTTTCAAACAGCTATGTTTGCTAAATCGAGCCCTTGTCGAAAATATGAGTTATTTTACATTAGATCTGTTTCTCATTCGTATCCAAATATTCAGTGTTAAGTCATTATTTCTATAATAGTGTGTGTATTCGTAAGCAATAACAGGAGGTTTTTGTGTTTCTCAAAGTTTAGATACACTACCCAAAAGGGATTTCACCGGGTAGACGAGAGTATGACACCAACTAGATACGGCTTTAGTGTTACACTCTATAACTGATTCATTTTCGAGACCATTTTCAAACATTTTAAGAAAACGCAACAACCACATGTTTGTAACCTCACTAGAAAGAAACAGGCGTGATGGCCAGTGTGAAACAGCGCGCGTAAAACTTGACTCGTTTTAAAATCCTCGTAACATAGAGGGTGCCGTTAGGACTAAATATAGCTAGCTAGAAAAACGTAATAAAATAGCTAACAGGCAGAGTTTTCTTTAGTATTGGTAGACGAAAAAAACTTATCTACAACGAGATTTATATGTGTAAGACTAACACTGTTACTTATTTCTGTTCACGTCATTGCAGACAACCTCAAAACACAAGAGCTCAATAGTAGAAATTTATTTAAAAAAAACGTTCCCTCGCTCGTGTACGCGAACCCCCCTCCCCGATTTTTTTTTTTTAAGGTTTCACTTTTTTATTTTTTTATTTTACAAGTGCGACATCTGGTGATAGGTTTTATATAGTCTCACAATCACCAAAGTTTTTTTTTCGCACGTGTAACAAAGGCTGATCTCGTCGAGAAGTGGGAGTGCAATGTTTGATAGAAGTATATAGTTAATGGTCTCTTTTAAAAGAATACTTGTGTTAAAGAGGAAAATATAAAAATCGGATATATGTCATAACCAGACTAAAATATGACGCCAACTACATATTCATTAGTGTTACAGGTTACAATCGAGACAATGCCGAGGTTAGTTTCAATCATTTTAAGAAAAAACCAACACGCACGTGTTTTTTTTACCACGCGTTGTTAAACTCGATCGATGGTCGGCGCTCGCGATTTTAGTTAACAAGAAGACGATATATTCATATAATAGGAAGATATATTTAGACAATAAGAAGACTTTGAGACAATAGGAAGATGAGAATAGGAAGAGGTTAATAGGAAGACGATATATTTATAGATAACAAGAAGACGATATATTTATAGATAACAAGAAGACGATATATTTAGACAAACAATTAGACGATATAGGTAACAAAAGAAGTATACACAAGGTATGTGTGATGCACCGCACACAACCCGGGAGGGCAGACCCAGTTTTTAACTCGGGGCACCAGAGGAACTCTGGAACGGTTAAGGAGGCCAACCCGATGCTGATTACAGCATCGGGCCGGCTGACTTAACAACACGTGCATCACACATACCTTGTGTATACTTCTTTTGTTACCTATATCGTCTAATTGTTTGTCTAAATATATCGTCTTCTTGTTATCTATAAATATATCGTCTTCTTGTTATCTATAAATATATCGTCTTCCTATTAACCTCTTCCTATTCTCATCTTCCTATTGTCTCAAAGTCTTCTTATTGTCTAAATATATCTTCCTATTATATGAATATATCGTCTTCTTGTTAACTAAAATCGCGAGCGCCGACCATCGATCGAGTTTAACAACGCGTGGTAAAAAAAAACACGTGCGTGTTGGTTTTTCTTAAAATGATTGAAACTAACCTCGGCATTGTCTCGATTGTAACCTGTAACACTAATGAATATGTAGTTGGCGTCATATTTTAGTCTGGTTATGACATATATCCGATTTTTATATTTTCCTCTTTAACACAAGTATTCTTTTAAAAGAGACCATTAACTATATACTTCTATCAAACATTGCACTCCCACTTCTCGACGAGATCAGCCTTTGTTACACGTGCGAAAAAAAAACTTTGGTGATTGTGAGACTATATAAAACCTATCACCAGATGTCGCACTTGTAAAATAAAAAAATAAAAAAGTGAAACCTTAAAAAAAAAAAAAATCGGGGAGGGGGGTTCGCGTACACGAGCGAGGGAACGTTTTTTTTTAAATAAATTTCTACTATTGAGCTCTTGTGTTTTGAGGTTGTCTGCAATGACGTGAACAGAAATAAGTAACAGTGTTAGTCTTACACATATAAATCTCGTTGTAGATAAGTTTTTTCGTCGACCAATACTAAAGAAAACTCTGCCTGTTAGCTATTTTATTACGTTTTTCTAGCTAGCTATATTTAGTCCTAACGGCACCCTCTATGTTACGAGGATTTTAAAACGAGTCAAGTTTTACGCGCGCTGTTTCACACTGGCCATCACGCCTGTTTCTTTCTAGTGAGGTTACAAACATGTGGTTGTTGCGTTTTCTTAAAATGTTTGAAAATGGTCTCGAAAATGAATCAGTTATAGAGTGTAACACTAAAGCCGTATCTAGTTGGTGTCATACTCTCGTCTACCCGGTGAAATCCCTTTTGGGTAGTGTATCTAAACTTTGAGAAACACAAAAACCTCCTGTTATTGCTTACGAATACACACACTATTATAGAAATAATGACTTAACACTGAATATTTGGATACGAATGAGAAACAGATCTAATGTAAAATAACTCATATTTTCGACAAGGGCTCGATTTAGCAAACATAGCTGTTTGAAACATCCTCCGTAATGAAATTGTCTATCGACCTCGTACGCGCAGATCTCTGAAACACACACGCGTGCGTCTCTCACTCGATCTTTCTGAATGCAGTCGGCTTTGTTTAATTGTTTTTTCCAAACACACCTGTAGTGTAATTAAACATTGGCGTAACACGGATAGTCGGTTTCACCGTCGAACCGTTAGCTTTCGGTTTTTCGCAGAAACACATTTGTACTAAAATTTTTTATAAAAGAAATAGATTTTCATGTCATACACATCCATACAGAGAGTATGTAAGACCGTGGTAGGTATTTTTCTACATCATACTATTATTCTTCTTCTTCTTCCATCCTTACCCATCGACCGACCAAGCAGTCTGTGGCCATTACGCCTTGCGGCGTCTTAGGGCAACAAGAAATTATCCGATGTTCCGTTACAACAGACTATATATGCTATTACAACTGGTAGATAACGTTTGTCGTAGCTTTTATCGGGTAGGTAATAGATGTTTATAGTCCTGTCTGAGCCGAGATGATAGTGATGACAATGTGAAAGTAAGGGGTAAGAAATATTTTTATCACAAGGTGATCGTGTGAGAGAAAGGAAAGTGTCTGGATAGAATAATTTATAACATGATAAGAAGTGATGAAGTGCTTAAACCGTTGGGGCGCGTGTTGAAGACCGCAACTGTAAGTATTTACCAAGGGGAAGTAAAGGGGGAGAAATTTAATTGTCACGGGGTGACATTTTTTTGACAATAGGAAGAACTTTGATTACGAAGAGGGCGACATTTTTTTTGACAAGGGGCAGTATTTTTATGAGAAGGGGTATTATTTTTTACCAAGGGAAAGTGTTTTTTTAAAGAAGTATTTGACGGTTGATCTATTTATCTATAGGTTGAATAAAAAAATTGATGCAAGCTGGCGGTGATTCGAACACACGAACGTAGGAATATTTCTTTTATAAGTTTTCTACTATTGATGGTTTGTATTTTACCGTAGTGACGTGAACAGAAATTCACGATCGCTGATTTGCACGGGTCATCGATCCGATTTCTTTCTTTCTAGTGAGGGTACAAATACGTGGTTGTTGGGTTTTTCTTAAAATGTATGAAACTGGTCTCGACCATGAATCAGTTACAGATTGTAACGCTAAGTACGTGTTTAGTTGCCGCCATACTTTAGTCTACCTGCAAGATATATCTCTACGGGTGTGTTCAATAAATTGTCTATTTGTTTTTGTTCAGTGTGGTCTTTCCCAATATTTTTTATGTTGGAGACTGCGAGTGTTTACGGTTCATTTTTACATAACATTAACTGAACATTGGGGTAAGTAGATTTTATTACTCATGCTATAATATAAATAATAAAGAAAACTACCCCGTGACCCACTACACACACAACACAACACAAAACCAAAACCGCCTCCATCATACCGAACCTTACTCATCTGCCTCTATAACAGGTAATACTTTTAAAAATATATTTTCCTCTTTATTCTATAGCGGATAGGAAAAAATGGGAATTCACTCAAGAGTGTTTATAAAAAGACCTTCTTCTCAAGTCAAGTAGTAACCTAATTGTGTGAAAGTTTTGGAGCAATCAAATTTGTTACAAAACATGTAAACGATAAAAAACACAATTTTCTTCCAATAAAAATGATAAAGTTACTTCTAAACCACCTTGCTGTTTGTAACTAGACTACGACACATCTACATAGATAACAAAGTTCTGGTGAGATCACTTTTGCGTAGTGTATCTATACCTAAAAAACACACAAAATCTCCTGTTATTGCTTACGCATACGCAATATTATAGAGATAATACCTTAACAAGACTATTTAAAGAATTACAGCTAATAAATAGTGACCGAGTCTATCAAACCGAGAAAGCTAACACTGAATATTTGTTCAACAGCACGTTGAGTATCGATTAGGTTTCTGAGTATGTAACCATCTGTCACCACGAATCGTGTTTCAAACCGTTTCACAACCTAGCTTAAAGCCGCTATAACACAATCGATTAGCTTTTCATTAAGCAAGTTGTTGTTAGTGAGCAAATAAGGCTGGGCAGGTGTCAAGCGACCTACAATGCGTTTGAGACTAGTGTTTTAGCTTGACTATTTAGCGTATAACTGCTGTAACATCTTGTATATGTATACCTGTCTATATGTAAAATAAACAACACACACACTACCAGGACGCAAGTTCGATGGTAGAACTAGTACTGGTTTCTAAAACTTCACTCTGATCTATACATATTGTAGATACAACAATTAAAATACCGACACACAAAAAACCCATACCCCAGCACACCCCACGATTCGACAGCCCCACAAACTACACCACACAATTAAGATACCTACAACCAAACACACTACCGGTACAATACATCACACAAAAAACCTCCCGACCTCACCCACACCACTACAAAAGAAAACACAAAACCTCAACTCGCTTCAAAACTCCCTTCTAAGCTGTGATATCTCCACCTCTCGATCGACACAACCGACTACAACCCGACATTGTTTAGGGACCGCTTTTGCCTTCCCATTGCGAGCCGCACTCGATCAGCCAGACTGCACTGCTACAGACTGTTTCCAGGACCACCCCATGCAGGTGGGGTCATACCTCTTTGTAGGTGACGGCTCCCACTAACTAGGTGAACATGCCAAGAAGTGATGCAATACTTAAACCTTTGGAGAGCTGAGTGAAGGTCGAGAGAGTAAATTTTATCGAGACCCCCCTTTATTACACGTGCGAAAATCCTTTGGTGGGTGATATCTAAAGTTTTCCCCCAAAACCAGTGGTCACATTTCTATCATCTCGGGGGTATATTTCTGTCGTCTCGAGGTCATATTTTCTATCATTACACATACATATTTCTGTCGTGTCGAGGGCATATTTCTGTTGTGCCGAGGACATATTTATATCATTACACATACATATTTCTGTCGTGTCGAGGGTATATTTCTGTCGTGTCGAGGGCATATTTTCTATCATTACACATACATATTTCTGTCGTGTCGAGGGCATATTTCTGTCGTGTCGAGGTCATATTTTCTATCATTACACATACATATTTCTGTCGTGTCGAGGGCATATTTCTGTCGTGTCGAGGTCATATTTTCTATCATTACACATACATATTTCTGTCGTGTCGAGGGTATATTTCTGTCGTGTCGAGGGTATATTTATATCATCTCGAGGGTATATTTCTATCGTGTCGAGGGGGTATTTCTACCACCTCACGGGCATTTCCTAGTGAGTAGTTGTCTACGACCAAACTTCACCTCTCAGCGTCTTATATTCTCATCACTAGCCACACACAGCGTTAGAACAACACGTTAGTTTTTACGCGGACCTAGGGGTAGATATGTTCAAAGATGTGATTTCCGTACCTGGTGTCACGTTAAAACACCTCTGCAAAAACCCGCCCATCCAACGTCTCTTTTTCGTTATGCTGCGAGCGGGAGGCAGATTTGCACCACACGTTGCGCCAAAAAAAGTTTGACAAAAGTCAACCCAGCAGTGACAAACTTAGAAGACTAAAAGGGAAATCTTCCCATTTGACCCCCTCGTTGAACGAACAAGACAAAACGTGCATTGACAGACTCGCCAAGTAAACCGAACCACCTGTGTTCTGAGAGCTCCAAGGGGTATACGAAAAGAAGTGCGGTTATATGTCACCCATAGATCAACTAACTTTGTCAATAAATATATAAAATGTATCTAGTGTTTTCTCTTTTATATTTCTATATATGTATAACTAAATACCATCTAACTGTTGTAATATCGGCTACCTATCTGTAATATGTACGTATAACTGTTTGTAAAATAATCATCACACAACACGCCCGCCATTAATGAACTTATATATTACTATATTCCAAGACCTCTCCTCCTCCACGTTCCTCCAACACATTTTCGTTATATAAAAGTCACGCGGATGTAGACATATAAACACACACACACACCAACACACATAACAAAACAATTCCACAACACACACCCTACTACTCCGCCCTAACCTAACCCCACCTGCTACATTACAGATTAAAATATCTCTCTTCCACCTCCAAAACTATACCACATCAAACAAAAATATCCCCCCTAACCTAACCCCACCTGCTACATTACACCCGTACCTCGTCACCAATGTCTCTTCACTCCCACCTCTCAATGCTGGTCCACTCGCCTGCTACACCCCCAAAAATGTACACAGATGCATCCTGACAACGTCACCACATCTCCCCTCAACATCTAAAATATCTCTCTTCCACCCCCAAAACCATACCACATCACACAAAAATATCATCCCTGCCCCTGTATCACTCCTGCAGAATTAATATATGTCTATAAATAACGTCTTCTCGTTATCTAAACATATCTCTATATAAAAAATTCATGGGTCTCCTCCTCGCCTCCTCCTCAATTCCTTATATAAAAAAAAAGCACCCCACCATCTTGCGCTATATACCACCTTCTTGTTATCTCAAGTCCGCCCTCTTGCCCTTGTACATTTTCCCTATATAAAAAGTCATCCCGCCATCTTGCGCCTGCAGCGCGCCGCCATTTTTCTCCTTATATAAAAAGTCACCCCGCCATCTTACCCCTGTATCACGCCTGCAGAATTAATATATGTCTATAAATAACGTCTTCTTGTTATCTAAAAATCTCAAAGTCTAACTATTATCCTCTTCCTATTATCGTCTTCTTGTTATCTCAATAAACACATATTACTATATTAAAAAGTTATCCACTTCTCCTGCTGCTCCACCTCCACACTGCGTATTTCCTTATATAAAAAGTCATCCCGCCTGGTGCTACCTGCACACTGAGTATTTTCTTATATAAAAAGTCATCCCGCCTGATGCTCCACCTACGCAATGAGTATTTTCTTATATAAAAAGTCATCCCGCCATCTTGCCCCTGCACATTTTCCTTATATAAAAAGTCACCCCACCTGATGCTCCACCTGCACACTGAGTATTTTCTTATATAAAAAGTCATCCCGCCTGCTGCTCCACCTGCACACTGAGTATTTCCTTATATAAAAAGTCACCCCGCCATCTTGCCCCTGCACATTTTTCCTATATAAAAAGTCATCCCGCCTGCTGCTCCACCTGCTCAATGAGTATTTTCTTATATAAAAAGTCATGTACCAACCCCTGCTGCTCCATCTGTACAATGAGTATTTCCTTATATAAAAGTCATGTACCAACCCCTGCTGCTCCATCTGTACAATGAGTATTTCCTTATATAAAAAGTCATCACCCTCCGCCTGATGCTCCACCTGCACAATGAGTATTTCCTTATATAAAAAGTCACCCCGCCTGATGCTCCACCTGCGCAATGAGTATTTCCTTATATAAAAAGTCATCCCGTCTGATGCTCCACCTGCACAATGAGTATTTCCTTATATAAAAAGTCATCCCGCCTGCTGCTCCACCTGCGTAATGAGTATTTCCTTATATAAAAAGTCACCCCGCCTGATGCTCCACCTGCGCAATGAGTATTTCCTTATATAAAAAGTCATCCCGCCTGCTGCTCCACCTGCACAATGAGTATTTCCTTATATAAAAAGTCATCCCACCATCTTGCCCCTGCACATTTTTCCTATATAAAAAGTCATCCCGCCTGCTGCTCCACCTGCGCAATGAGTATTTCCTTATATAAAAAGTCATCCCGCCTGCTGCTCCACCTGCGTAATGAGTATTTCCTTATATAAAAAGTCATCCCGCCCTCTTGTTATCTCCCCCTTGTTATCTCAAATCCGCCATCTTGCCCCAAATAACCTCCCCTTGTTAGCTCAAGTCCGCCATCTTGACCCTCCTCCCCTTGTTAGCTCAAAGCCGCCATCTTTTTTATCTCCCCCTTGTTAACTCAAATCCGCCATCTTTTTTATCTCCCCCTTGTTAGCTCAAGTCCGCCATCTTGCGCCGCGCGCCTGCAGATTGCGCCTATATAAAAGTCACGCGCCTGCAGAATTTTTGCTATATAAAAGTCACGCGCCTGCAGCGCGCCTGCAGCGCGCCTGCAGAATACTACCATATATATACCTTCACAGCTGATCTCAGTCAGTACACTAAGTCCCCTATAAATATTTATAACATCTCACTTCACCACAGCGTGTACCGGGTCCTTTAAAAAAAAAAAGAAATTAAGAACCCGCCTGTAAGTAAGTGTTACTGATGGAACAAACAACAAATGTTGATTCATGGAGTCAGGTTTTCTAACTTCCCAAAAATAGAAGAGATTAAAACGTGCACAAAGATAGACAGATTACGATATTGTTGTAACGTGGATCTTCTTTAGTTACGCTAATTATAAATAACGGAACAAATATATTTGAAAGTGGTTTTCTTTAAATCTGCATATTCCCATATACACGCTCACTATGCCCATCACTGTGTATTAATAACTTAAAAAAAAAACAACAACAAAAACTTATAACTTGTTTTAAATATTGCTTTACATCAGTAAGCGGACTGCACAATTCATTCTCCGCTATGGAAGACAGCTGATAGCATGTCAAGTTACTCCTTGTTCTGGAATCAACTAGGTAAAAGAAATATAGGGTGATATAAAAACATACGGAGAACGGAATTAACGACAGCCACGAAAATAACATCATGAGACAAAAACTGACATTCAAAACAATCACTCACACACAGAAAAAACGAGTCATAAAGTGTTACATATACTTCTTATACTGTATGGTGTAGAAACATAGACAATGAAGAATCCGTAGAAGAAGGAATCGAGGTCCTTAAAATGTAGATGTATAAGAAGGCTGGGGCGCATCTCATGAAAAGAGAAGAACATAAATAAATAGGTCCTAGAAAACCTAGAAATGACAAGCGAATTCAAAATATTTTCGCCATGCAGTAAGACATAAAACCTTTCTGAAGACCATAATAGAAGGAAGAATATAAGACAAACGTGAATCATCAAGAGAACGCTATAAATGGGAAGATAACATAAAGAGAACGCTATAAATGGTAAGATAACATCAAGAGAACGCCATAAATGGAAAGATAACATCAAGAGAACGCTATAAATGGGAAGATAACATCAAGAGAACGCTATAAATGGGAAGATAACATCAAGAGAACGCTATAAATAGGAAGATAACATCAAGAGAACGCTATAAATGGGAAGATAACATCAAGAGAAGGCTATAAATGGGAAGATAACATCAAGAGAACGCTATAAATGGGAAGATAACATCAAGAGAAGGCTATAAATGTGAAGATAACATCAAGAGAACGCTATAAATGGTAAGATAACATCAAGAGATGGACAAGAAAGATTCTCAAAATGTACCACCAAGACAAGAGAAAAGACAATGTTGCAGATCTACTGCAGCCGACCTTCGGTGTGAAGATATCAGCTGATCTGATTTAATGAAAAGAATAAACAAGACATAGGAATGCCTTGAAGGGATGGCAATGGACATAGAGGGTGGAGTGAATCTGCTTAAGTCCTATACTCCACTGGGTGCTGAGGGATTGTGATAGTGATACACACAATAATTGATACATCGAACTCAGCTACCGTTCACCCACGTTCTTAGATTTACACATCTATGCGACTAGCCACTAACTTGGCTATGCACTTGTTAGAATTATTGTGTGAATTATGATTCGTTAGTCTAGATTAGGGGTCCTAAAAGTGATCAATATCGACCCCTAAGGGTCGATAACTACATCCACTGGGTCGATAAACGCCAGAGAGTCGATGGTGGGTGGATTAATGTTTTGGGATCGAAAGTTGACAAGCATAATGTGACTCGATTTTACATCTGGAAATACAGCTATAAAATACCACAGCTTTGTGTAGCAGTTAAGCCGTTTCTCCGAACATTCTCGTTAGTACATGGTTGAAGCTAATTTTAGCCACGAAAATGCAGTTTTATCAAAGCAAAGGAGCAGACTAAACCTGGAAGAGCATGATGACTTACGAATAAAACTCACCAATCTCCAACCAGCTATCTGTGCCATTGGTAATACTCATCAGCCATATCCTTTCCATTATTGAATTTAACAAGTAATATTAATTTATGTGCCTATATAACACTTCATTATTTTATTAATTAATTTTTTTGCCTGGGGTCGACTAAGGACCAACGATTCAATGAGAGGTAAAGACTCAAATAAGTGTGGGGACCCCTGGCTAGAAGTAGCTTGGAGTGTTGCGTGATATACATGTGTTCACTAGAAACCTCTGCGTGGCTAGTTTTGTGTGCATTAGTAAATATTATTAGAAAAATACCATATGAACAGTTGAAGACCTTACTCACTTGACCATCCATTTATTGAAGCAGCCATCGACTCATTCACTCACGCACACATTCTGTATTCACTCTCTATCTCTGACGCACATTCATCTCTAGGTTTAGCTATCAACCAATTCATTCACTCACTACAGTAATCACCTATTAAGCAAAAAAAAAAAATACAGCCACGGCCATTTATTTATTCTTACACACGATCATTTATCTTCTTACACACGATCATTTATCTTCTTCTTACACACGATCATTTATCTTCTTCTTACACACGATCATTTATCTTCTTCTTACACACGATCATTTATCTTCTTCTTACACACGATCATTTATCTTCTTCTTACACACGATCATTTATCTTCTTCTTACACACGATCATTTATCTTCTTCTTACACACGATCATTTATCTTCTTCTTACACACGATCATTTATCTTCTTCTTACACACGATCATTTATCTTCTTCTTACACACGATCATTTATCTTCTTCTTCGTTGACCTTTAAACTCACCAAGGAGCACAGGTCTTCAACAAACTTATGCCAAGTCTTCCTGTCACGTGTCAGCTGCTCAATGCCTTTCCATGACTTTTTCATCTCCTTCATGTCTGTCTCCTGTTGTCTTCTCCATGTGTTCTTTGGTCATCCTCCACCCCTCTTACCATGGGAGTTTCAGAACATGGACTGCCCTGATATGCTATAAATAGGTTTTCTCAATATGTGTCCTATCTATCTCCAGCGTCTTCATCTCATCTCATGTTCCACTGGATCGTTTATTCACTCATCATTAATTCATTCTCTCTCTCTCTCTCTCTCTCTCTCTCTCTCTCTCTCTCTCTCTCTCTCTCTCTCTCTCTCTCTCTCTCTCTCTCTCTCTCTCTCTCTCTCCTCCTTGTTTGTCGTTTCCCGATCTTTTTCCTATAGCAGCAAACGAAATTAAATCCTCATTAAAAGATAAGAACATCTTCAAAAGAAGGATGAGCTCGCTTATCACGTTTTCACTTAAACTGCTTCCCATCTTTCTCTGAACACACCCCTCAGGCAAACAAACACATATAGAAACACATTGGCTGTGTAGTTTGAATCAATAACACACTTGGCAAGATTCGGCCGATTGTATGAGGCCGAATAATACACAGCAATTCTCCTTCGCGTGTACATTTTGCCTTTAAAAAATAGACAATGAATGTGTGTGTTTATGTTTTTTTAGTCTTGGTTCTGTTATGAATCTGACAACGATTTTTGTTATCATTATTTTAAAATCGCCTGCCAATGTAATAAAAGTAATAAATACTAGTTGTAGTGATGGTGGTGGTAGACGTAGACAGAAGTAGAAGCAGCATTATATAAGTGAAGGTTTAATAATGCCTGTGTAGTAGTAGTTGTTTTGATTAACTAGTGGCAGTAACAGTAGCGCTAGTAGTAGTGGTGATAGTAGTAGTAGTGGTAGTAGTTGTAGTAGAAGTAATAGTAGTAGTGGTAGTAGTAGTGGTGGTGATAGTAGTAGCAGTGGTAGTAGTAGTAGTAGTCGTCGTAGTAGTAGTAGAAGTAGAAGTAATAGTAGCAGTAGTGGTAGTAGTAGTGGTATTAGTGGTAGTAGTGGTGGCAGGGCCGTAGATAGGACTTTATTAAGGGTGGGGTTTTAATACACAACAATTTTTTTAAATGCACTATTTTGGGGTAATGTTCGCCTTTAGCCCCACCGATGTCCTATTGTAACTTTTCGTTTACTTTGTACATCGACTTTAAGCAAACATTCGTACGATATCCATATCGACTTTTAAATCGAGATTTAAAGCGGGAAACGCTATGAATTTTGCGTTTCTGTCGCTGCAGCATACTTGTTTGTGCCGCGTACTTGTTATATATATATATATATATATATATATATATATATATATATATATATATATATATATATATATATATATATTTATATATATATATATATATATATATATATATATATATGAGCGTCCGATTGACAGAGTTGTTACAGCGCTGGTCTCTCGTGGCTAAGGTGATGGGTTCGATTCATGGTATTATCGCGCTCCAGTCTACCCAGCTGTAAATGGATACCTGACTTTGCTCTTGAGTTAGGGAAGTAAAAGTATCGAGGAAGGGAACTGGTCACCCCACGTCTCGATGCTGGACCTGGTATTGTGAAGTCTCTAACACTTCATTCTCCTACGGCAGTATCTGCTATGGGACTATCTTTACCTTGTTATATATATGGGCTCTTTAATAACACTGACTAACAAAAAAAAATTTATTTTTTCTTTCTCTAACATTTCTATGTTTTTCTGGTCAATTTTAATGCGCTGTTTTTAAATCTGCAAACCGTTTTTCTCTATCAGGTCGGGATCTCTAGAAATACGCAATTCAAGTTTTTTAACAACGCATACAGTATTACAACATCATTCATACAAGAAGTGTAACAGTTATGTAGGCTTGAATTTCTTTGCAGTCGACTTTCGTCGGTGAATGACATGTGGTACATCGCGATGAAGCATCCAACAATAATCGGCAAGCATGGTCACACTACACCGTCCTTGATAGCGTGACTCCATTACGGCGATATCTTGATGGAATCGTTCTCCACGTTCATCGCTGACTTCGCCAAGGTTGTCAGGGAAAAAGTCAAGATGCGAATCGAGCAAATGGATTTTGAGGGACATGTTACAGCCCATAATTCTGTATGCATCTATGCACTGCTTAACAATATGCACATAGTCGACAGATTTGTGATTTCCCAGAAAGTTATCGATGATCGATTTGAATGCCATCCATGCGCGAAGTTCACTACCATGTAACAAGTTCTCGAATTGTTTGTCTGCAATAACTTTCCTAATCTGAGGTCCTACAAAGATACCTTCCTTTTATCTTTGCATCGCTAACTTGCGGAAACTTTTCTCGAAGATAAGTGAAAGCTTTGCTCGTTTTATCTAACGCTTTTACGAAATTCTTCATGAGCCCCAACTTTATATGTAACGGTGGTAAAATGATGCTGTCTTTGTTAACTAATGGCTCATGTATTACATTTTTATGCCCGAGCTGCATACGATCCCTGATAGGCCACACCTTTCTTGCATAATGTTCCTGTCTGTTGCGGCTGTCCCATTCACATAGGAAGCAACAAAATTTAGTATACCCAGTCTGCATGCCCGTGAGAATTGCAATGACCTTTAGGTCTCCACAAATCCGCCATTGGTAGTCATTGTACTTTATTTTTGCCAAAAGTATAGCCATATTGTCATAAGTTTCTTTCATATGAACAGAGTAGGCGACTGGAATTGATGAAAATAAATTTCCGTTATGCAATAACACGGCTTTTAGACTAGTCTTGGAAGAGTCGATGAAAAGTCGCCATTCGTTGACTATGTGCTCATGACCGAGGTGCACCATTAGACCGTTTACATCTTTGCAATAGCAAATGCCATCATCCATCTCAAAGTATTGAACAAGTTCTCTGTGTCTACGACGAAATTTAGATATCTGAGTATTGGGCGCTAAAAGATTCCATTCTTTGAGTCGCGAACCGAGTAATTCCGCTTGTCCTTTGGTAAGAGCGAGATCACGTATTAGATCTGACAGTTCTGAATGGTTAATTAAGTGAACACCATCATTCACCGGTATATAATCCGAGTCAGAATTAGTTTCTAAAGCAGATAAACTATCACTTTCTGATGGTTCATTCACGTCCAACGGATATTGTTCTGGTGGAAATGGGATTGGACATGTGATTGGATCATGAGGCACTGGTTTCGAAACCAATTCAATATTTGGATAAACCACAGACTTTCTAGTTTTAAAAGTGAAACCATGGATATTTGTCAAGCAGAAGTAACAATCAGTAGCGTGATTTGTCGGTTCACGCCATATTACTGGCACTCCAAAAGGCATCGACTTATGCTTCGGCGATTTTCGTAACCAACCTGCCAATGTATTTGCACAAGTCGAACAAACTGCATTTGGCTTCCAAGATTTATTTGCATCATCAACTTTCGAATCGAAATAACGTTCATATGCTTTCTTTAGTAATGGTGTAAAGTTTTTCTGGTGAACACGATCGGTAAAATATCCGCACACGTAACAGAACAGATCAGCCGAATTTCTACAACTTCTAGAAGCCATATTTCGCTCAGAATTATTTCAAAATACAGTAACTATTTGAAAAATAGCGTAACATATGTCATGCATCTTTTAGCAGTATAAAAAGTAGAATTATTTTGCATTTTATTAATTTTTTAATAAGTTATATAGTAAAAATGAAACGGAGCAAATAACGGTTTCCCAAAAATATATTTATTCCCAAATATCTTAAGAACCCGACGTGATAGAGATAAACGGATTTCAGATTTGAAATCAGCGCAAGAAACTGACCTAAGAACACTTATTCTTATATAAGAAAGAAAAATGTTGTTTGTCAGTGTAATTATAATCACAGTGTTTTATACATTGATTATAATTATTACAGAGAGTCAGAGGTAAACCAAAAAAAAAAACACACACACACACAGACAAGATAACTAGATACAGAACTGAAAAAGAAGAGGACTTCGTGGAAAGACCTCGCGCGAAAGGCATCTGACAGGAGGATTTGGCATGTGTTTGTTGAAGGCCTATGCTCCTTGGGGAGCTAACAGGTATCTTAAAATATTTCTGTATGTTTTAAAGTCAATACATGTCATTATCTTACAAACAAATTAATTATATTTATTTATTTATTGTGTAACGTTGTGATTATAATTATTGACTGTCGTGACCACCGGAGGAACATCATTTATGCTATTGGTATTTCGTACGAATGTTTCCTTACTTGTAAACTCCGATTCCAAGTACAAAGTAAACGAAAAGTTACAATAGGACATCGGTGGGGCTAAAGGTGAACATTACCCTATTTTGGTACCGGTACAGTATAATTTCCCCCTCCCCCCCGTATCTACGGCCCTGAGTGGTGGTGATAGTAGTAGAAGTAGTGGTAGTGGTGGTAGTAGTAGTTGTAGTAGTAGTAATAATAGTAGTACAGGTAGTAACAATAGCGCTAGTAGTAGTTGTAGTAGTAGTGGTGATAGTAGTAGTAGTGGTAGTAGTAGTAGTAGAAGTAATAGTAGTAGTGGTAGTAGTAGTAGTAGTAGTAGTAGTGGTAGTAGTAGTAGTGGTTGTAGTAGTAGTAGTAGTAGTAGTAGCAGTGGTAGTGGTAGTAGTAGTAGTCGTAGTAGTAGTAGAAGTAGAAGTAATAGTAGCAGTAGTGGTAGTAGTAGTGGTATTAGTGGTAGTAGTGGTGGCAGGGCCGTAGATATGACATTATTAAGGGTGGGGTTTTAATACACAACAATATTTTTAAAGCACTATTTTGGTACCGGTACAGTATAATTTCCCCCCCCCCCCCCTTTCCCCCGTATCTACGGCCCTGAGTGGTGGTGATAGTAGTAGAAGTAGTGGTAGTGGTGGTAGTAGTAGTTGTAGTAGTAGTAATAATAGTAGTACAGGTAGTAACAATAGCGCTAGTAGTAGTTGTAGTAGTGGTGGTGATAGTTATAGTAGTAGTGGTAGTAGTAGTGGTAGGAATAGTAAGTAGTAGCAGTAGAAGTAGAACTAACAGTAGTAGTAGTGGTAATAGTAGTGGTGGTGATAGTAGTAGTAGTAGTGGTAGCAGTGGTTGTGATAGTAGTAGTAGTAGTGGTAGTAGTAGTGGGGGTGGTGGTGGTGGTAGTAGTTGTAGTAGTTGTAGTAGTATTAGTAGTAGTAGTACAGGTAGTAACATCAGCAGTATTAATAACAATATTATGGAAGTAGAAGTAAGAAATGACGGGGTTCCAATCAATTAAAAAAAAAAGGAATAATAGAGGGCATCATACAACAATGTGAATCTACTGGCTGCAGAATCATTTAAAAAATGCAACATGACAGCACAACAGTCCACAGCAGGAGAAGTGCTCGGAAAACCTGTAATTCACGCAAAGTGCGATGCTTCACAACAACTGCAATAAAAAGACATAGGATGAAGAATATAATGAGAAAGATCCAGTAAGAAGGATGAATGAATGTACAGGAGAGGAAAAAATGTAGGCACAGTGAGAGCGAGGGGGAAACGAAAAACAAAGATTCGTAAACGAATGGCGTGTGTAAGAAGGAAAAGTTGGAAGAAATATGATAGAAGATGTAGCGAGATTTGGTACCACTTGCTTTGTTTGTGAAAAAAATGTGTCACACACACACACACACACACACACACACACACACACACACGCACGCACGCACGCACACACACACACACACGCACACAGAGAAAGAGAGAGATAAGAGTGCAGGGACAACGCGGTGGGACTTGCTTTGAAGTTTGAAAGTGTCTGAACAATTTGCACTTCCTCTAGCCGACCAGCATTGAAGAAGGTAGGGATAGCGAATATATGAAACATGGCCGACATTAAAAGTTTGCATTAGCTGGAAAGAGAATCTAAATCTACAAGAGCAAGCCTGGTTGAAAGACATTTAAATAATAATAATTCACCAAAGGAGATAGAGTATGAATGATATCCAAAAGGATATTATTCAAATATAAATAGTTTTAAAAATAATTGATATTTTTCATGATCTTTGAAAATTTATTAATAATACATACCTCCACGGATTTCTATAAAACATGGATAGAATGAACGCTTCATATGGGGAAAATGAAAGGATACATAGGAAGGAAGGAAGGATATAGGTGTGTAGTGACCAGAAGAGAAAACAAGTACAGAAAAAGCACAGATCGCCTCAAACCAAGAGATTAAACGAAAATCTTTATCGAACTTCAGACGGTGCTTTCTCGTACTGGAGAGTCGCCCAAATATAAGGCACATGGCGCGTTTAAAATCACACACACCAAATCCAGAAGCCAGAGTGAGAAACTGGAAGACAGTATCTGCAAGAAAAGTTTTTTTCACGCTGCATGCAGGGCAGATAGACTTCAACAAATACAGCCTCACCGTGCGCTTATTAATCCTAAGAGGGTATGTAAGTTTATTAAAGATATATGTGTGACTAATATTATTTTATTTCAGATTTTGTTTACGATTTGATGGTACCAGATATAATAAAAAGGGTATACAAGAAGCCAATGACGCTAACCAGCGATCGATAACCTCCACCGGCATTGCCAGGAAGCATAACAATTAATTTGTTAGCCATATATATAGCATGGCTAAGTTCTTGCCTGGAAGCTTACGACATACCAGCAAGTACATAAGTGACTTGACATCCATAAGTGGAAGGCAAAGGTTGTATCATACCCATGTATCATAACATGTGATTTATTCATGTATTTTGTTATCTTCTGCACAGTAGACATTATCTTATAATGCTATATATGTAACATACTACCATGAATCATTCATTTATATACAAACACTGAAGACATGGTCGCCTCATGAACGTTAGTGGTTAGTGAGCTTGTTAAAACACCATGGCCACCTATTACCTTTTGTTCCAGGTTTTATGATCGTTCCTGATCGAGCTCATGATCAAGTTCGTGATCGAGTTTAAACTAAAGATTTGAGGACCTTTGATCCTGCTAACTGAAGCCTAGTGGATCACCCGATCGCCAGCGCAGTGAGGTAACCATTAAAACAGCGCTGCACCCTAGATAGATAGATAGATAGATAGATAGATAGATAGATAGATAGATAGATAGATAGATAGATAGATAGATAGATAGATAGATAGATAGATAGATAGATAGATAGATAGACTGAGGAAGTGTCGCACTGTATTTTTACTTCATCATAGTTTTTTTCAGTTTTTTCCATTTTTTAACTCCGTATTTGGAAGATTCCAAACACACGACAGGGCGCCTTCCATCACCTTTGTGCCCCGGGCCATAGCCCGAGTTGGCGGTATCTAAAACCGACCATGCTCAGTACACATGAAGAGATATATCTTAGAAAGCAGACGGCGGGGTTCAAAGAGATTTAATAATAAATTGAATATTGAGACATTATTAGAACCACACCACTGATGAAGTATGCTGAAAGACCTATGATAATGAAGTTGAATTAGTGGCGTGACTAGAGTAAGAACTTTAGCATTGGCCCAGGGCGGTAAATTTCCAGGAGGATGGAAAATTGAGTTTCCCGAGCAAAGATTCGTTTTCATTTTGCTGCCTTTGAGCAACTGGTAAATATTTTAAGTAATTCTGCTATATTGGCTGACTTGTCTACCTAACCATCGCGAGATATTAAAAACTGCCAATTTTCCAGAAATAAGGCAGGTCTGAGACCGTGTGATCAAAAAGGAATCAGACGTGGGTATCAAAGCTGTCGTTAATTAAAGGCCCAAAGGTTTAACAGGGGAGTTATCGTGCGGCAGATTACCTCCTGACGTCACTTCTTTGGATGTGATGGGGAAACAAAGTTTACCAAAGCATCAGTTAAAAAGCGGCCAGAAAATAAAGGCGATACATCTCCAAATGACTGAACATTGTGACAAATGCATAAGTGAAATACGGTACGGTATTACCCCAAGCCTTATTCCCCCTCATTAGGGGGTCGGAGTGGCTAAGTGGTATGGCGTCCGTGTCTAATGCTATAGGTACCGGTTCGCTCCCAGTACAGGCAATTTAATTGATGGAAATTTTTTTTTCTTCAGAACCAGTGGTTCCTTATGATGTTATACTCTCTCTCTCTCTCTCTCTCTCTCTCTCTCTCTCTCCCCCCCCCCACACCTTAATGTCTGGGTAGTAATATCGGATGCCTAGCCTTCTCGGATAAGGGCGACAAAATAGGAGCAAGTTGAGCACGTTAACAATACCTCGGCAGTTGGAAATCGTAGGGTAGGACTACGACAGCTGCCCTTAGCAAATTAAAAAAAATTAGGAAACCTTCCCTCTCAAAAATATTTATAAAATGCGTGATTCCTGTATTCCCACATTGGGATCCTCGCCGGTGTTACGGAGTTCGTGCACTGTACTGAGATCCTCCTTGTGTGATCTAAGGGAGGAGATCGGAGCACTGATGGAGAAGTGCGCGTGCAATGATGATGATTCTTAAAACCAAACCAAACCTCATTCTTGGTCTAAATCGAAAAATAGTAGCACTCCCTGTCTGCAACTCTTCACGGCATAAAGAACAGAAGAAAAGTATTTAATATTGGCTTCCAAGGTATCTACCTGCGCGCAAGATTACTCTTGGCAGAGATGTAGATAGAAGATTAATGATACTTCTACCTAAGGGAGCTTTCACAGATATTTCCAGAAGTCACGAACAATGAGGCATCAAAGAAGAGTTGGCCACTCGGAAAGCAGCGGCTGGGAGACTTTTTCAGGCCATAAATCGTGGATTCCTCAGCAAGAAAGAGGTTGGTAAGAAAACGAAGATGGCTGTATACCGCTCCACCTATGTCCCAGTCTTGACATATGGATGCGAGTCTGGGCAATGACTACAACCCACAAAAGCCAGATCCAAACCTCAGAAATGAGGTATCTGAGGAAGGTGGTTGAAGTAACAAGAAGAGACATGGTCCGCAACCAGACGATCCGTCAAGGCCTAAAATCCCATCCGCTGCAGACCCAAATAGAACAGTCCCAACTAAGATGGTTTGGCCATGTCTGCAGAATGGGAGAAGATCGGCTACCACGACAAGCATGGGAAACAAAGAGCCAGGGATCCAGACCTCCAGGACGACCCAGAGTCCGCTGGGAGGACAACATTAGACAATCTTTGAAGGACCGAGGACTAGAATGGAACCAGGCCAGGAAGAAGACAGCTGACAGAATGGTCCGGCGCTCTCTCTTCCAAACCTCTACACCTCACGGTAGAAGGGGAACGACTAAGTAAGTAAGTAAGTACTACGTTACTCGGGTAATATATGTTTAGTACGAGGTCGGCCAATAATATTTCGCCTCACTTCAAATTCCACCCAATCCCCTTCATCGTACTATCTTAGCCTATCTTTCACCTAATTTTTTCCCCCAAAAATATGCCATCCAATCTAAGCAGATATGACTTGACCTGACAGTATCTCCGATTCTCTATGTATTATCCCCAATATTTGATTATCTAATTGACTATTTATGTAATTGATAACATATTCTTAGTCAGCAAAGCCACAGGTACACGAATATATGATTTTTATGGGGCTAAGCGGCTTGGTTCAAAATTCTATATTTTTTCCATGTTAGTTGTTGATTTTTAAACTACCTCCCGTTCAATTCTTTTCTCATGTACTTTCAAGCTAATTACGAGAGTTTATGTCATTCGCAATAAGAGATAAGCGTGTTTCCCTGACCGTAGTGTCCACTTTTTCTAACTTTTTCATCGTAATTTGAAAAACCGCCTAAGGCAATACTAGCAAGTAGTTTTATTTTTAGAACAATGTGAGACGTGATTTGCGTTGGGTTTTCTCCGTTTCCCCTCCCCTCTACAATGTATTTAGGCAAATACTTAGTTGACCTAGGGAAGTGGAACGTTTGTCTCAATGACGAATTTGAAAAGTAGGGTACCCTTTTGGTTCGGCCATTGCGTTATCAAATAATACGCTGAAGGCGTAGGCGACAACTTACGATTCTCGCCGAAAATTTTAGTACTTTCTTATCTTTGACTTTATGCACTATACTGTTATATCCTAATTTAGATATTGTATTTAGAAGTTTACCACATATCTCCCCACTTAGAATAGACTATCATATGTCAGTTCCTACTTTTAAATACACATAGATAAATTTACTACCCATCGTTGGTCATGTCCTCAGAAGAGACCCCGATGCCATCACAAGAACAGCTATGCTTTGGACCCCTGAAGGAAAACCAAAAAGAGGCCGACCAAAAACAACCTGGCGGAGGACTGTGGAGGCTGAGATGCAAAGAATGAACCAGAGTTGGGGCACTGTACGAAGGATGACCACCGACCGAGCAAAGTGGAATCAATTTGTTGTTGCCCTACAAGACGCCACTAGGCGTGATGGCCACTGACTACTTTGGCGGTCGGCGGCTAAGGATCAAAGAAGAAGAAGAAGAAAGAAGAATGCCTGGTGACTACTCTGATGTTCATCGCACGGATGTCTGCTTAAAAAATCGGCGCCTACATTGGTTTTGCCTGGAATATATTCTATGGTAAACTGGTATGGCTGTAAGAGCAACGACCAACGTAATAATCTAGCATTTTCATGCCTTGCTTGTGACAGACACACGAGTGGTTTATGATCTGTTTGGATCTTAAATGATTTACCATAGAGATAAATCTGGAACTTCTTTATAGCCCATATGACCGCCAAACATTCTTTTTCACTTGTTGAATATTTTTGTTCTGCTGTGTTCAACTTACGACTAGCATAAGCTACTGGGGTTAATTCCCCATCAAGTGAAGTTGACCTTTGTAATAGAGCTGCACCCAAACCTATATTACTAGCATCCGTTCTCACAATGAATTCTTGACTCAAGTCAGGTAATTTCAAAATAGGCCTGGTTGTGAGTTTTTCCTTCAACTCTTAGTAGGCTAATTCACACTGCGCTGACCAAGTAATTCTATCTGGATTTCTTTTGCGCGTTAAATCAGTCAAAGGAGCACATATGGAGTTAAAGTTTTTAATATACTTTTGGTAGAAACCACATAGTGAGACAAAAGATCGCACATCTTTTTTTGTCTGTGGTCTTGGTGCTCTTTTCAGTTTCTCCAGGTTCTTGGGGTCAGGGGTCATGTTTCCCTGATGTACTGTGTGTCCCAAGAATTCCAGCTCTTTATATCCAACACAGCATTTCGTCGGTCTAGCTGTCAAATTTGTCTCTCTAAGTCGATTAAACAACATATCCAGAGAGTTAATGTGTTCCTCAAATGTTTCAGTCGCTATGAGAATATCATCCATGAAGTTGGTGATGCATGGATTATTCAGGGGATCCAGTAACCTTCTCATCCTCGAAAACACACTCGGTGCATTTTTCAGCCCGAATGGCAACATGTTAAATTCATAATGTCCTTCCGAGGTGCTAAAGGCTAAATAAGGTCTAACCTCCGGCTTTACTGGGATCTGATAGTAGCCTTTGCTCAGATCCACTTTAGAGAAATATTTAGCTTTATTCAGCCTGGCAAACAGATGATTTGTATCAGGTAATGGATCCACCTGACCTTCTGTGACAGCATTCAGTTTCCTGTAATCTATACACAGTCTGTGTTCTCCAGAGGGTTTTCTTAACAGAACCACACTGGAGCTGTAAGGAGATTCACTGTGCGAGATAATTCCTTCTCTCAACAGATAATCTATCTCCTCCTTCAAAGCTTTTTCCTTAGCGAACGGAATCGAATAGGCTCTCATACAGATTGGTGTGGGGTCTATGAGTTTCATATCATACTCCAATAAATTTGTATGCCCCGGTTGGTCCGTTAACACATCTGTATGATCATTCAGAACCTGTTGAACTCTCTCCCTCTGATTTTTCGTTAAGTGGTTACTGGTTTTTACCTGCTCAGCGGTCTCACAGGGATGTAAAGGATATTCATGAGAGGTGAGTGGTTCTTTTTTCATTTCCATTGCAACAGACAAGATCAGTAGGTGTATCTCCTCCTGGTTTTCTCTTTCCAGATATTTTTTCAGGAGATTCACATGATATATTTTCTCTTTCCCTTTCTTATCTATCTTATAATTTGTTCTAGACACCTTCTCTAGAACTGTATATGGACCTTGCCATCCAATTTGCAATTTATTACGGCTGCCGGGCAGTAGAAGGAGCACCTTCTCTCCCACAGCTAATTCTCGATCCTTCGCTTTCTTATTGTAATAGGTAGCATGCTTTTTCCTGGCTTGTCTCAAATTTTCATTGGCAAGTTTCCAGCCAGTTTTAAAACGAGTGGTCACCTCGTTCACATATTGATATGATGAGGTAATTTTTTCTTCTGCCTTTTCATCGGTCCATGTCCTTAACAATGCTACTGTTGCGTGCATATTTTGACGCACATATTACAAAAATCGATATGGCTATTTAATATGGGAAAAAATATAGACATTCATCCATTTGTGTATGAAAATGCTGTCTATGGGTAAAGCGAGGTAATCCATGTTTGATTCACACTTTTGATTATAGGAGTAAGCGTTCTTGATATTGATACGGCGCACGGATATTGCTCTTATGTTTGTACTTATTTTTTAGGGCCAGAAAATAAATTAATTTGCTTATTATGTTTATGGCCTGAATTCATATGTATTACATATTATTAGTACAAGTAGAATCAGTCCTATATTGTATATTTTGGATGGGTAGGCGGGACTAGATTCTTGTTATTCCGCTCTGGCGGAAGTATGAGTTGTCTTGACAAGTCGTGATGAGTTCCGATGTACCGTGAATGGCGGGTACGCATTTTTCAAAGGGCTGGTAGATTCTTAAGGAAAAATTAGTTATGAAGTGGTTTTCTTCTACAGGAGATTGTGTCTCTACTGGAGTTTGTGTTAGAGACTCTCCTAAGGTACGGTACAATGTATAATTCGGACTCCATGTATTGCCAGACCCTATTTTGATGATCTCAGGTCGGTTAGACCTAGCTGGAATTTTGTGCTTCGCAACGCTAGGGTCAATTTTGTATCGACAAAGATGACAGGTTTTCCTACAGCGGTTATGGCTACGTGAATTAACCTAATTACCGTAGAGCTGTATGGAAACATTTATGAAACTATCTATATGCCCATTATAAATTAACTGTGGCTTATATTCACCTTCCTACGAGTGAGTGAGCGGCAACTCAGGGAGGCGGCCATGTTAGATTCCTGTCATCATATTTTCTGATTACTGTCCAAAGAACGGGGCATGTATCTTATTACTTGGACAGTGACAAAGAGATCTCAATCTTGATAGAAACCCCCTTTTCGTGGTTCCATAATATACTACAAACTATGGACGTCAAGCAACTTCAGTTATTTACCGATCTGCCTTCACTGACGCGTTTAGTCAGATAGGGGATGCGGCCATAATGTATCATGACATTGAACTTTTGATGTACTACCTATTATTCATGAATGTGTCATGATTTCGAATCTGCTATGTATGCCTACAAATTGATGCGTCAACATAACCATGATGTACTCGTATGTCCCAGTGTGTACGTCTGAATAAATTGTGTAAACAAAGATTCCAGCAGTCTGCATTGGTGCCTTGTAGACAAATGTATGAGTGATTATCTTGGTCAGCACACGAACAGTACACCATTCGCGTCAATCACAGTCTACACTTCTACTCCATGCACATATCATCCTGCGTCGGTTGAAGTGACCAAGCTTAGGGCCTGCTTCCCCTGGAGCCTTAGAGGGAAACGACTATTTACAGCTGCCTTTGCCTTCCCTAACTCAGGACTAGGGTGAGTTACCCATTTACCGCTGGGTAAACATGGAGCATGCCTGATCTCAACAACTCTGTACACTGCTTCACAGACTGACACTTACAGAGCGTGCGAGTGAAAACCATGAAACTTTACAGTGGAAAGAAATAAGTTTTTACAGTGGTGGCCAGATCCCTGGGTCCAGCCTACGCAGTTTTGTGTTGAGAATCACAGTTTGCCTTAAAAGAACATTTGTTTGACCACATCAACATCGATGTCAGCTTGACCTGTATTGCCAATAGGATGCTGTATCTAGGTCAGCGCTTGTTGACAGTTTTTCGGTACATACGGTATTACACATGACAGTTGTGTCAAGTGTAGAAAATATCTGGAGCAGTATTGTTGACATTTCTCAACGTACAGAAGAATCACGGTGTTGTTGAACTGTGTAATAGTTTAAAATTAAATCTATTACTCAATAAAGTGGCAAGTTATTAGTATTAAAATAAACTGTGCCTACTTTACAACACTATACCTGTAACACATTCCATTCATGATATAAATTATATTGTATGCTATATGCTATTTATGCTTACATGTTATTTGTTTATATGTGTAGGTGTTTATATGTTGCGGGCCTGGATGGGAGGTGACTAGAACAGGAAATACCGAGTGATATTGGTCTTGTTCTGGCGTTCTATAGGGAGCAATTTCTTAATTGAAATTTGCATGCAACATAGTTTGCAAATATTTGGTTAGTTGTGACGACTGTTTCATATTTGTATTTGTAACATTTTTTCTGTTCTTTATTTTTGTTTGATTTGTTTGTATAATTGTAGGTCTCATCTTTCCTTTCATTTCAGTTTTTTACACCCTTATGTTTATACACTGTGGCGTTATTTGTCTTGTTATCTTATTGCAGTTATCATCACGGTTTCTGTGATCATTTTTTTTCATTTCTCCTATTTAATTTAATTTGATCTCTGCAAATGTGTTCATATTGTCTTTTCTTGTTTGTCCTTTGTAATGTCTTCAGTTGACATATGACATAGGAGTTATAGTGGTATACACTGATAGTATAGTACAGATCAGTACTTTATGATTATTTTCCACAGGTACCCAAGTGATCTTTGATTACATTGAGGTATACAAGACATTTGTAAGGCTTGTCTCCCACAGTATTTAAGATACAGTTATTGTTGTCCACAGGTACTCAAGTTATCATTGGTTATTATAAACCATACAAGAGTGCACTAAGACTAAGTCTATGGTATAGACTTGTCTCCCATTAAAGTGAAAGAGGGTAATTTATTTACTTTTTCAGGTTTCTGATTTAAGAAGACAAGATGTCTACATTAGATTATTTTATTGCACAAGGAAAATCCCTTGATAAGACTGGGAAAGACTTAGAACAATGGGCGGTTGCTCAATATGACAAAGCATTAGCTGCTGAAGAGAGAAAAGCTGCTGCTGCTGCAGAGGAGAGAAAAGCTGCTGCTGAAGAGAGAAAAGCTGCTGCTGAAGAGAAAAAAGCTGCTGCTGAAGAGAGAAAAGCTCTGGCTGAAGAAAAAAGATTAGAAAAAGAAGCTGATAATGCTGCTGAACTAAAGAAATTGCAGATGCAAGTGGAGGAAAGGAGATTTGATGCAGAACAGAAAAAATTAGAAGCTGCTGCTGCTGCAGAACAGAAAAAATTAGAAGCTGCTGCAGAACAGAAAAAATTAGAAGCTGCTGCTGCTGCAGAACAGAAAAAAATTAGAAGCTGCTGCAGAACAGAAAAGATTAGATAGAGAAGCTGAAGAGAGAAAAGCAATAAGAGAACATGAAT
The DNA here is from genome assembly GCA_024509875.1 of Oreohelix idahoensis. NCBI lineage: Eukaryota > Metazoa > Mollusca > Gastropoda > Stylommatophora > Oreohelicidae > Oreohelix > Oreohelix idahoensis. The sequence goes on from JAMPIV010004168.1 coordinate 98,130, forward strand.
TTGAGTTAGAGAAATTAAAATTGACATGTATGAATAATGTTAATCAGGCATTTGGTGGTAATGGTAAACCATTTGTGTACAAGGTCAAGGTACCAGCGTTCAACTCTGCCAGTGATGACATAACATTTTGGCTTTCTAGATTTGAACGGGCTTGTCGAGCTCATAATGTTGACAAATCACAGTATGTGAATCAGTTGTCTGAAAATCTAAAAGGGGACTCTCTGAGTAAGTTATATTTTGTTGAAGAGGCCGACAAGGACAATTATGATGTTGTTAGGGCAGCTTTGATAAAGAGATATCAGCTGTCTGAGGAAGGTTATCGTCTTTTGTTTAAAACAATGAGACCTGAGGTAGGTGTAGAATTCTCAGAATTCATCTCAAAAGCACGAATTACACTTTCACGATGGATTGAATTATCCAAAACAGAGAAAACATTTGATGGTCTTACAGATTTATTGCTAAGAGACAAGGTCATGTCTTCTGTAAATAAATCATTCCTAGAGTTCTTACATGAGCGTAAATCTAGTACATTAAAGCAAATGGAAGAATATTGTGACCACTATGCCACGGCACACCCTGACATGATTCTTAGTAACTCTAACATTAAAGAGAGTATGCCAGTTGCTTCGGCAACAGAATATAATCAGAATTACTCACACAAATTCCAAGGAGCTAAAAATAAATTTGATAAAAAGGTTAATTGGAATAAGTATCAAAACCAAGATAACCACTCAAATCAGAGTTCTTCTTTGAAGAACTGGAATCGGGCAGATAATCCTCGACACGCGAGGGGTACCCATAATGTTAGACATTCTCGGAAAGGGAGTAGCTATAGGAACTACCCAAGTGCTTCATGGAGACAAAAGAAACAATATTACAGGGATACTCAATATAATGAGCGTGATGATTATGATCATGAATATTATGATTCAAACCCAAATAGGGGTTATAAAAGGGGAAATAATAATTATAGAGACAATTATAACCGAGGTAGATCACAACACAAAAGACATGGTAAATCGTATTACCAGGCTAACTCTGCACAACAGGAGTTCCACGACACCGGTAATCAGAATAATGATAAAAAAGACTCCAATAGTGTAGCAAATTCCGCTTTCGATTTTGCTAGAGCATCTGAGTGTTCGCAATGCAAAACATTATTCGATCCAACCACAGTTTCTACTTTAAGCTGCGGTCACCCGCTTCCCGCGCTCCATGCATCAATCGCGCATAATGGAAGGGGTGCTCTTGTCTTTAATAAGGGCCTAATAGATGGTACTCCGGTATCAATTCTTTTCGACTCGGGGTGCACTACCATCGGAGTGAGGCAATCACTCGTAAATCCTTCTCGAGCTACAGGCAATATAGTCAAATGTGTAACATTTGGTGGCACATTGGAGAAGTACTCCACTGCCATTATCAATATTGCTACGCCTTTCTTTACAGGAGAGGTGCAAGCATGTCTCTTGCCGAATCCGATCGCTGATCTTATCATCGGTCGCATTCATGGAGTGAAAGAATGCACTCCACAGCAAATTTCTAATTGGGAAAATGTTAATATGCAATCTGCTAATGCAGTAATCACTAGGGCTCAAGCTCTTAATATGCCACAATCTTCACATTCTGAAGATAATGATGCGCAGATCCAAGATGATCCCTTGGAGATTTCCCATGATTCCTTTATCAAACAGCAGGAAGATGATCCTACTCTAAAGAAATTCTTTACTCTGGCAACAAAAGGTGATCCGAATAAGGATACAAATCGTAAATCTTGGATTACGATGAGGAATGGCGTACTTGTACGTATGGTACAAGACTCCGCTAAGTCCATTCATTCTCAAATCCTTGTGCCTAAAAATATGAGAGTTAAAATCTTACAGCACGCTCATGATTCGCAGTGTGCTGGACATATGGGTTTTTCCCGTACTAAGGCTAGAGTTCTTCAATCTTTCTTTTGGCCTGCTGTGAATAAGGACATACGAATCTATTGTCGATCTTGTAAAGTATGTCAAGAGATTAAATCCAGAGGTCCACGCCATGATGCACCTATTCAGGCTGCAGACATTCCCATTCGACCATTTCAAAAAAATGGCGATAGACATCATTGGTCCATTTAAGATAAAGTCTGCTAGAGGACACCAATTTATTTTGACGTGTGTTGATATGTGCACACGTTGGCCGGAGGCTGTTCCTCTAAAGAGCATAACTACTGCTGATGTCGCAGATGCTCTTTGGTTAATATTTTCTCGTCTGGGGTTTCCAGCAGAAATATTATCCGACCATGGTACCCAACTCATATCGGATACCATGTCTCAAGTAATGTCGACTCTTAAGATAGAGAGATCGCTGAGTAGTATTTATCATCCTATGTCCAATGGGATGGTGGAACGTTTGAATAGAACTCTGAAAAACCTACTAGGTAAGATAACAGAAGATCACTCTCAGGATTGGGATAGGGTGTTACCCGCGGCTCTCTTTGCATATAGAGAGGTCGCCAACGAACATACAGGATTTTCTCCCTTTGAACTTGTCTTTGGCGCGAAACCGCGAGGTCCTATGTCCTTACTTCATGATCTTATAACTGCTGATAATATTGTCGATGACACAAAATCCTCTTATGAATATGTCATCGCACTTAGACACAAGATTATTGAAGCATGCAAATTGGCAACTGCTTCTTCTGAATTTGCTAAACAGAAGGCAAGGGAATTTGCCAATAAAAAGAGATGCTTGCGACAACTTTGTCCAGGTGACAAAGCATTTGTCTTGCTACCTTGTAGGGAAAATAGACTTCTTATTTCTTGGAAAGGTCCGTACGATATAATATCAAAAGTTTCCGATGTTGACTATATCGTCGATATTGACGGGAAGCGTAAAACCTTCCACATCAACATGCTCACGGAATTCCATGAACGTCCTGATTATTTACAACCTGTTTTCCAGGCAACGGACGATTTTCCAGTCCAACATGGACAGTACTCATCTCTGTCAGTAATACAGGATGAGGAAACGAGTTTCTCGGATGTAAATTTACCTTTTCCAATGATTCCTCTTCACTCTAATGAATCATGGAAAGATGTTGCAATTTCTCCAGAATTATCTCCAGGAGAGCAGAAACAAGTTTCTACTATGTTAGAACAATTTCAGGATGTCCTTACTGACATTCCTGGTCAAACTGATGTCATTCAACATGACATTATTCTTACTGACCATAGTCCTATAAGAGTCAGACCGTATCCTATCCCGATACATTTTCAAGCACAGGTAGAGAAAGAGTTAGATGAGATGATAGAGTTAAAAATTATTGAACCATCCACATCAGCATATTCTTCGCCGATGGTTATTGTACGAAAAAAGACAATAACATACGTCTTTGCGTGGATTATCGCAAATTGAATCAAGTGACTAAATTTGATGCTGAACCTATGCCTTTACTAGAAGAGCTACTTACGAGACTATCGAATTCTCATTTCTTTACTAAACTCGATTTGTCTAAGGGATATTGGCAAGTTCCATTATCCGAACACGCCAAACCGTTTACTGCTTTTTCGACGCCTAGGGGTCTATTCCAATGAAATTTCATGATTTTCGGTCTTATGAACGCCCCTGCAACATTCGTACGCATGATGCGTCGAATCCTATCTCATCGCTCAGATGTCATTGCGTATCTTGATGACATCTGCCTTTTCAGTGATACTTGGAATGATCACTATAATGGGATAAATGAACTATTGTCTATCTTACGCGAGCATAACCTGACAGCGAAACCATCAAAAGCATGTATTGGTTTTAGCGAAATATCTTTCTTAGGACACCGTGTTGGTCATGGGTTCCTAAAAACAGAAGACCATAATACAAGTAAGATACTTAACATTTCTATTCCTAAGACTAAAAAGCAAGTGCGAAGTCTCTTAGGTCTAATACAATTTTATGGACGATTCATTCCGAATCTGTCCTCCATTATGTCACCTCTTTCTTCCTTGCTAAAGAAAGGGTCTCCTAATGTAGTCCATTTGACTCAAGAATGTCAATCCTCTCTGGATAAGGTTAAAACTATGTTTTCTACTTCACCTATCCTAGTATTGCCTTCTAAGGATAAGACATTTATTCTTCGTAGTGACGCTTCATCCACCGGGATTGGAGCAGCACTAATGCAAGAGTACTCTGGAACTCTGCATCCTGTGATGTATATTTCTCGGAAATTAAATGCCGCAGAGAAGAATTACTCGGTCCTAGACCGTGAATTATTGGCTATGGTTTGGTCAATCCTTAAACTGCAAAGATTTCTTCTGGGCGCGCATTTCATTGTGGAAACTGACCAGAAAGCTCTTACGGCTATTCAGAGTAAAAATCTGAAGAGTGCGAGATCAACGCGATACGCGATTGCTCTACAGCCATTTCATTTTTCGGTGCGAGCTATCCGTGGGTCAGAAAATGTGATGGCAGATATTTTGTCTAGATGCCCACATGATTCATAACTGTTATACAACTTTGATACAGTTGTTCCTATGTTGAAATGTGTACACATATGTAATATCATATATTGATTGTAACACTACTTAGCGGTTCATTGATATTTATTCACCGCTGATTTTTCAATGTTTTTTCGTCTTTGATGATCATGATGTTAAGATATCTTAGATGAAATTTATGTATAAACTAATGTGGAAATTATGTCATTGCTAATATTGTAGTATGCGTTGGTGACACCTCTCTGGAAATATTAATACTTAGAGAAGTACCTTCTCTAAGGTCATAAAACTTATGCTTATCATCTGCGCATTGTTATTGGTGCGTTGTGAGCCTATTGTATGTTGCTCCTAGATGTATTTCAAAAAAAAAAAAGTACCATTTTTTTTCCCCGAGGGGTGTGGTAATCTGTTGCGTGCATATTTTGACGCACATATTACAAAAATCGATATGGCTATTTAATATGGGAAAAATATAGACATTCATCCATTTGTGTATGAAAATGCTGTCTATGGGTAAAGCGAGGTAATCCATGTTTGATTCACACTTTTGATTATAGGAGTAAGCGTTCTTGATATTGATCCGGCGCACGGATATTGCTCTTATGTTTGTACTTATTTTTTAGGGCCAGAAAATAGATTAATTTGCTTATTATGTTTATGGCCTGAATTCATATGTATTACATATTATTAGTACAAGTAGAATCAGTCCTATATTGTATATTTTGGATGGGTAGGCGGGACTAGATTCTTGTTATTCCGCTCTGGCGGAAGTATGAGTTGTCTTGACAAGTCGTGATGAGTTCCGATGTACCGTGAATGGCGGGTACGCATTTTTCAAAGGGCTGGTAGATTCTTAAGGAAAAATTAGTTATGAAGTGGTTTTCTTCTACAGGAGATTGTGTCTCTACTGGAGTTTGTGTTAGAGACTCTCCTAAGGTACGGTACAATGTATAATTCGGACTCCATGTATTGCCAGGCCCTATTTTGATGATCTCAGGTCGGTTAGACCTAGCTGGAATTTTGTGCTTCGCAACGCTAGGGTCAATTTTGTATCGACAAAGATGACAGGTTTTCCTACAGCGGTTATGGCTACGTGAATTAACCTAATTACCGTAGAGCTGTATGGAAACATTTATGAAACTATCTATATGCCCATTATAAATTAACTTTGGCTTATATTCACCTTCCTACGAGTGAGTGAGCGGCAACTCAGGGAGGCGGCCATGTTAGATTCCTGTCATCATATTTTCTGATTACTGTCCAAAGAACGGGGCATGTATCTTATTACTTGGACAGTGACAAAGAGATCTCAATCTTGATAGAAACCCCCTTTTCGTGGTTCCATAATATACTACAAACTATGGACGTCAAGCAACTTCAGTTATTTACCGATCTGCCTTCACTGACGCGTTTAGTCAGATAGGGGATGCGGCCATAATGTATCATGACATTGAACTTTTGATGTACTACCTATTATTCATGAATGTGTCATGATTTCGAATCTGCTATGTATGCCTACAAATTGATGCGTCAACATAACCATGATGTACTCGTATGTCCCAGTGTGTACGTCTGAATAAATTGTGTAAACAAAGATTCCAGCAGTCTGCATTGGTGCCTTGTAGACAAGTGTATGAGTGATTATCTTGGTCAGCACACGAACAGTACACCATTCGCGTCAATCACAGTCTACACTTCTACTCCATACACATATCATCCTGCGTCGGTTGAAGTGACCAAGCTTAGGGCCTGCTTCCCCTGGAGCCTTAGAGGGAAACGACTATTTACAGCTGCCTTTGCCTTCCCTAACTCAGGACTAGGGTGAGTTACCCACTTACCGCTGGGTAAACATGGAGCATGCCTGATCTCAACAACTCTGTACACTGCTTCACAGACTGACACTTACAGAGCGTGCGAGTGAAAACCATGAAACTTTACAGTGGAAAGAAAGAAGTTTTTACAGCTACATATGGACCTTTAATATTGTTGACCTATTTTTCCAGGCACCGGTATGGTCTCTTCCTTTAGAAGCATTATAGTGAGGACTTTTCTTCCTAGAATCATCATTCACAAATCGACCACTACCAATTTTTTTCTTGGGGTTTTCTTCCCACTTTAAGTTATGTCTTCAACCACTCCTGGCCAGTAATAAGACATAGATGTCCTTTTACAGGTGCGACCCATTCTCAGGTGTCCACCGTCTTGAACATGTGTTTGTCTCATAACTCGTTACCTATATTTTGAGGGCACTACCAACTGTGCACACTCGTATGATCCTGCTTTATCCACCCTGTAAAGCACTCCATCATCCAAATAGAATTCTCCTTTTCTAGGAGGGGTATGGAGTTTTTGGAGTTTGTCAAAACACGGCTTCAGTGATCTATCTTTAACCTGTGCCTTCCTACACTGTTTACGAGACATAATTTTTGGTGGTTCCTTCTCTTTTTTAGGAGTCGGCCTGACCTTAAGCGTGGCCATTACTACAGGTTTCCTTCTACAATTTTCGGTGTTATGGTTGTCCATCCTACACCGGCTACAATATAATCTACTTTGATGAAAAGGTTTTCTTTCATCATATTTCCTTTCATTAAATTGTGGGGTTTTATTTTTATAGTCATTGCGTGGCCTATCAAACTGTTGCTTACCTTTGTTCTGTTCTCTATGGTCAAACTTATTAAAGTTTTAAGGTGCCTTAAAATTGTCTACCTGTTTTCTTTTTA
>JAMPIV010004169.1:12500-20000 GCA_024509875.1 Oreohelix idahoensis
CCCCCCCCCCCCCCCCCCCCCCCCCCCCCCCCCCCCCCCCCCCCCCCCCCCCCCCCCCCCCCCCCCCCCCCCCCCCCCCCCCCCCCCCCCCCCCCCCCCCCCCCCCCCCCCCCCCCCCCCCCCCCCCCCCCCCCCCCCCCCCCCCCCCCCCCCCCCCCCCCCCCCCCCCCCCCCCCCCTCCCCCCCCACGCCCCCACCCTCCCCGCCCCCCCCCCCCCCCCCCCCCCCCCCCCCCCCCCCCCCCCCCGCCTCCCCCCACCCCCCGCCCCCCCCCCCCCCCCCCCCTCCCCCCCCCCCCCCCCCACCCCCCCCCCCCCCCCCCCCTCCGCAAAGCCCCCCCTCCGGCCCGACCCCCCCCCCCCCTCGGCCCCCCCTCCTCCCAACCCCCCCCCCCCCCCCCCCCCCCCCCCCCCCCCCCCCCCCCACCCCCCCCCCCCCCCCCCCCCCCACCCCCCCCCCCCCCCCCCCCCCCCCCCCCCCCCCCCCCCCCCCCCCCCCCCCCCCCCCCCCCCCCCCCCACCCCCCCCCCCCCCCCCCCCCCCCCCCCCCCCCCCCCCCCCCCCCCCCCCCCCCCCCCCCCCCCCCCCCCCCCCCCCCCCCCCCCCCCCCCCCCCCCCCCCCCCCCCCCCCCCCCCCCCCCCCCCCCCCCCCCCCCCCCCCCCCCCCCCCCCCCCCCCCCCCCCCCCCCCCCCCCCCCCCCCCCCCCCCCCCCCCCCCCCCCCCCCCCCCCCCCCCCCCCCCCCCCCCCCCCCCCCCCCCCCCCCCCCCCCCCCCCCCCCCCCCCCCCCCCCCCCCCCCCCCCCCCCCCCCCCCCCCCCCCCCCCCCCCCCCCCCCCACCCCCCCCCCCCCCCCCCCCCCCCCCCCCCCCCCCCCCCCCCCCCCCCCCCCCCCCCCCCCCCCCCCCCCCCCCCCCCCCCCCCCCCCCCCCCCCCCCCCCCCCCCCCCCCCCCCCCCCCCCCCCCCCCCCCCCCCCCCCCCCCCCCCCCCCCCCCCCCCCCCCCCCCCCCCCCCCCCCCCCCCCCCCCCCCCCCCCCCCCCCCCCCCCCCCCCCCCCCCCCCCCCCCCCCCCCCCCCCCCCCCCCCCCCCCCCCCCCCCCCCCCCCCCCCCCCCCCCCCCCCCCCCCCCCCCCCCCCCCCCCCCCCCCCCCCCCCCCCCCCCCCCCCCCCCCCCCCCCCCCCCCCCCCCCCCCCCCCCCCCCCCCCCCCCCCCCCCCCCCCCCCCCCCCCCCCCCCCCCCCCCCCCCCCCCCCCCCCCCCCCCCCCCCCCCCCCCCCCCCCCCCCCCCCCCCCCCCCCACCCCCCCCCCCCCACCCCCCCCCCCCCCCCCCCCCCCCCCCCCCCCCCCCCCCCCCCCCCCCCCCCCCCCCCCCCCCCCCCCCCCCCCCCCCCCCCCCCCCCCCCCCCCCCCCCCCCCCCCCCCCCCCCCCCCCCCCCCCCCCCCCCCCCCCCCCCCCCCCCCCCCCCCCCCCCCCCCCCCCCCCCCCCCCCCCCCCCCCCCCCCCCCCCCCCCCCCCCCCCCCCCCCCCCCCCCCCCCCCCCCCCCCCCCCCCCCCCCCCCCCCCCCCCCCCCCCCCCCCCCCCCCCCCCCCCCCCCCCCCCCCCCCCCCCCCCCCCCCCCCCCCCCCCCCCCCCCCCCCCCCCCCCCCCCCCCCCCCCCCCCCCCCCCCCCCCCCCCCCCCCCCCCCCCCCCCCCCCCCCCCCCCCCCCCCCCCCCCCCCCCCCCCCCCCCCCCCCCCCCCCCCCCCCCCCCCCCCCCCCCCCCCCCCCCCCCCCCCCCCACCCCCCCCCCCCCCCCCCCCCCCCCCCCCCCCCCCCCCCCCCCCCCCCCCCCCCCCCCCCCCCCCCCCCCCCCCCCCCCCCCCCCCCCCCCCCCCCCCCCCCCCCCCCCCCCCCCCCCCCCCCCCCCCCCCCCCCCCCCCCCCCCCCCCCCCCCCCCCCCCCCCCCCCCCCCCCCCCCCCCCCCCCCCCCCCCCCCCCCCCCCCCCCCCCCCCCCCCCCCCCCCCCCCCCCCCCCCCCCCCCCCCCCCCCCCCCCCCCCCCCCCCCCCCCCCCCCCCCCCCCCCCCCCCCCCCCCCCCCCCCCCCCCCCCCCCCCCCCCCCCCCCCCCCCCCCCCCCCCCCCCCCCCCCCCCCCCCCCCCCCCCCCCCCCCCCCCCCCCCCCCCCCCCCCCCCCCCCCCCCCCCCCCCCCCCCCCCCCCCCCCCCCCCCCCCCCCCCCCCCCCCCCCCCCCCCCCCCCCCCCCCCCCCCCCCCCCCCCCCCCCCCCCCCCCCCCCCCCCCCCCCCCCCCCCCCCCCCCCCCCCCCCCCCCCCCCCCCCCCCCCCCCCCCCCCCCCCCCCCCCCCCCCCCCCCCCCCCCCCCCCCCCCCCCCCCCCCCCCCCCCCCCCCCCCCCCCCCCCCCCCCCCCCCCCCCCCCCCCCCCCCCCCCCCCCCCCCCCCCCCCCCCCCCCCCCCCCCCCCCCCCCCCCCCCCCCCCCCCCCCCCCCCCCCCCCCCCCCCCCCCCCCCCCCCCCCCCCCCCCCCCCCCCCCCCCCCCCCCCCCCCCCCCCCCCCCCCCCCCCCCCCCCCCCCCCCCCCCCCCCCCCCCCCCCCCCCCCCCCCCCCCCCCCCCCCCCCCCCCCCCCCCCCCCCCCCCCCCCCCCCCCCCCCCCCCCCCCCCCCCCCCCCCCCCCCCCCCCCCCCCCCCCCCCCCCCCCCCCCCCCCCCCCCCCCCCCCCCCCCCCCCCCCCCCCCCCCCCCCCCCCCCCCCCCCCCCCCCCCCCCCCCCCCCCCCCCCCCCCCCCCCCCCCCCCCCCCCCCCCCCCCCCCCCCCCCCCCCCCCCCCCCCCCCCCCCCCCCCCCCCCCCCCCCCCCCCCCCCCCCCCCCCCCCCCCCCCCCCCCCCCCCCCCCCCCCCCCCCCCCCCCCCCCCCCCCCCCCCCCCCCCCCCCCCCCCCCCCCCCCCCCCCCCCCCCCCCCCCCCCCCCCCCCCCCCCCCCCCCCCCCCCCCCCCCCCCCCCCCCCCCCCCCCCCCCCCCCCCCCCCCCCCCCCCCCCCCCCCCCCCCCCCCCCCCCCCCCCCCCCCCCCCCCCCCCCCCCCCCCCCCCCCCCCCCCCCCCCCCCCCCCCCCCCCCCCCCCCCCCCCCCCCCCCCCCCCCCCCCCCCCCCCCCCCCCCCCCCCCCCCCCCCCCCCCCCCCCCCCCCCCCCCCCCCCCCCCCCCCCCCCCCCCCCCCCCCCCCCCCCCCCCCCCCCCCCCCCCCCCCCCCCCCCCCCCCCCCCCCCCCCCCCCCCCCCCCCCCCCCCCCCCCCCCCCCCCCCCCCCCCCCCCCCCCCCCCCCCCCCCCCCCCCCCCCCCCCCCCCCCCCCCCCCCCCCCCCCCCCCCCCCCCCCCCCCCCCCCCCCCCCCCCCCCCCCCCCCCCCCCCCCCCCCCCCCCCCCCCCCCCCCCCCCCCCCCCCCCCCCCCCCCCCCCCCCCCCCCCCCCCCCCCCCCCCCCCCCCCCCCCCCCCCCCCCCCCCCCCCCCCCCCCCCCCCCCCCCCCCCCCCCCCCCCCCCCCCCCCCCCCCCCCCCCCCCCCCCCCCCCCCCCCCCCCCCCCCCCCCCCCCCCCCCCCCCCCCCCCCCCCCCCCCCCCCCCCCCCCCCCCCCCCCCCCCCCCCCCCCCCCCCCCCCCCCCCCCCCCCCCCCCCCCCCCCCCCCCCCCCCCCCCCCCCCCCCCCCCCCCCCCCCCCCCCCCCCCCCCCCCCCCCCCCCCCCCCCCCCCCCCCCCCCCCCCCCCCCCCCCCCCCCCCCCCCCCCCCCCCCCCCCCCCCCCCCCCCCCCCCCCCCCCCCCCCCCCCCCCCCCCCCCCCCCCCCCCCCCCCCCCCCCCCCCCCCCCCCCCCCCCCCCCCCCCCCCCCCCCCCCCCCCCCCCCCCCCCCCCCCCCCCCCCCCCCCCCCCCCCCCCCCCCCCCCCCCCCCCCCCCCCCCCCCCCCCCCCCCCCCCCCCCCCCCCCCCCCCCCCCCCCCCCCCCCCCCCCCCCCCCCCCCCCCCCCCCCCCCCCCCCCCCCCCCCCCCCCCCCCCCCCCCCCCCCCCCCCCCCCCCCCCCCCCCCCCCCCCCCCCCCCCCCCCCCCCCCCCCCCCCCCCCCCCCCCCCCCCCCCCCCCCCCCCCCCCCCCCCCCCCCCCCCCCCCCCCCCCCCCCCCCCCCCCCCCCCCCCCCCCCCCCCCCCCCCCCCCCCCCCCCCCCCCCCCCCCCCCCCCCCCCCCCCCCCCCCCCCCCCCCCCCCCCCCCCCCCCCCCCCCCCCCCCCCCCCCCCCCCCCCCCCCCCCCCCCCCCCCCCCCCCCCCCCCCCCCCCCCCCCCCCCCCCCCCCCCCCCCCCCCCCCCCCCCCCCCCCCCCCCCCCCCCCCCCCCCCCCCCCCCCCCCCCCCCCCCCCCCCCCCCCCCCCCCCCCCCCCCCCCCCCCCCCCCCCCCCCCCCCCCCCCCCCCCCCCCCCCCCCCCCCCCCCCCCCCCCCCCCCCCCCCCCCCCCCCCCCCCCCCCCCCCCCCCCCCCCCCCCCCCCCCCCCCCCCCCCCCCCCCCCCCCCCCCCCCCCCCCCCCCCCCCCCCCCCCCCCCCCCCCCCCCCCCCCCCCCCCCCCCCCCCCCCCCCCCCCCCCCCCCCCCCCCCCCCCCCCCCCCCCCCCCCCCCCCCCCCCCCCCCCCCCCCCCCCCCCCCCCCCCCCCCCCCCCCCCCCCCCCCCCCCCCCCCCCCCCCCCCCCCCCCCCCCCCCCCCCCCCCCCCCCCCCCCCCCCCCCCCCCCCCCCCCCCCCCCCCCCCCCCCCCCCCCCCCCCCCCCCCCCCCCCCCCCCCCCCCCCCCCCCCCCCCCCCCCCCCCCCCCCCCCCCCCCCCCCCCCCCCCCCCCCCCCCCCCCCCCCCCCCCCCCCCCCCCCCCCCCCCCCCCCCCCCCCCCCCCCCCCCCCCCCCCCCCCCCCCCCCCCCCCCCCCCCCCCCCCCCCCCCCCCCCCCCCCCCCCCCCCCCCCCCCCCCCCCCCCCCCCCCCCCCCCCCCCCCCCCCCCCCCCCCCCCCCCCCCCCCCCCCCCCCCCCCCCCCCCCCCCCCCCCCCCCCCCCCCCCCCCCCCCCCCCCCCCCCACCCCCCCCCCCCCCCCCCCCCCCCCCCCCCCCCCCCCCCCCCCCCCCCCCCCCCCCCCCCCCCCCCCCCCCCCCCCCCCCCCCCCCCCCCCCCCCCCCCCCCCCCCCCCCCCCCCCCCCCCCCCCCCCCCCCCCCCCCCCCCCCCCCCCCCCCCCCCCCCCCCCCCCCCCCCCCCCCCCCCCCCCCCCCCCCCCCCCCCCCCCCCCCCCCCCCCCCCCCCCCCCCCCCCCCCCCCCCCCCCCCCCCCCCCCCCCCCCCCCCCCCCCCCCCCCCCCCCCCCCCCCCCCCCCCCCCCCCCCCCCCCCCCCCCCCCCCCCCCCCCCCCCCCCCCCCCCCCCCCCCCCCCCCCCCCCCCCCCCCCCCCCCCCCCCCCCCCCCCCCCCCCCCCCCCCCCCCCCCCCCCCCCCCCCCCCCCCCCCCCCCCCCCCCCCCCCCCCCCCCCCCCCCCCCCCCCCCCCCCCCCCCCCCCCCCCCCCCCCCCCCCCCCCCCCCCCCCCCCCCCCCCCCCCCCCCCCCCCCCCCCCCCCCCCCCCCCCCCCCCCCCCCCCCCCCCCCCCCCCCCCCCCCCCCCCCCCCCCCCCCCCCCCCCCCCCCCCCCCCCCCCCCCCCCCCCCCCCCCCCCCCCCCCCCCCCCCCCCCCCCCCCCCCCCCCCCCCCCCCCCCCCCCCCCCCCCCCCCCCCCCCCCCCCCCCCCCCCCCCCCCCCCCCCCCCCCCCCCCCCCCCCCCCCCCCCCCCCCCCCCCCCCCCCCCCCCCCCCCCCCCCCCCCCCCCCCCCCCCCCCCCCCCCCCCCCCCCCCCCCCCCCCCCCCCCCCCCCCCCCCCCCCCCCCCCCCCCCCCCCCCCCCCCCCCCCCCCCCCCCCCCCCCCCCCCCCCCCCCCCCCCCCCCCCCCCCCCCCCCCCCCCCCCCCCCCCCCCCCCCCCCCCCCCCCCCCCCCCCCCCCCCCCCCCCCCCCCCCCCCCCCCCCCCCCCCCCCCCCCCCCCCCCCCCCCCCCCCCCCCCCCCCCCCCCCCCCCCCCCCCCCCCCCCCCCCCCCCCCCCCCCCCCCCCCCCCCCCCCCCCCCCCCCCCCCCCCCCCCCCCCCCCCCCCCCCCCCCCCCCCCCCCCCCCCCCCCCCCCCCCCCCCCCCCCCCCCCCCCCCCCCCCCCCCCCCCCCCCCCCCCCCCCCCCCCCCCCCCCCCCCCCCCCCCCCCCCCCCCCCCCCCCCCCCCCCCCCCCCCCCCCCCCCCCCCCCCCCCCCCCCCCCCCCCCCCCCCCCCCCCCCCCCCCCCCCCCCCCCCCCCCCCCCCCCCCCCCCCCCCCCCCCCCCCCCCCCCCCCCCCCCCCCCCCCCCCCCCCCCCCCCCCCCCCCCCCCCCCCCCCCCCCCCCCCCCCCCCCCCCCCCCCCCCCCCCCCCCCCCCCCCCCCCCCCCCCCCCCCCCCCCCCCCCCCCCCCCCCCCCCCCCCCCCCCCCCCCCCCCCCCCCCCCCCCCCCCCCCCCCCCCCCCCCCCCCCCCCCCCCCCCCCCCCCCCCCCCCCCCCCCCCCCCCCCCCCCCCCCCCCCCCCCCCCCCCCCCCCCCCCCCCCCCCCCCCCCCCCCCCCCCCCCCCCCCCCCCCCCCCCCCCCCCCCCCCCCCCCCCCCCCCCCCCCCCCCCCCCCCCCCCCCCCCCCCCCCCCCCCCCCCCCCCCCCCCCCCCCCCCCCCCCCCCCCCCCCCCCCCCCCCCCCCCCCCCCCCCCCCCCCCCCCCCCCCCCCCCCCCCCCCCCCCCCCCCCCCCCCCCCCCCCCCCCCCCCCCCCCCCCCCCCCCCCCCCCCCCCCCCCCCCCCCCCCCCCCCCCCCCCCCCCCCCCCCCCCCCCCCCCCCCCCCCCCCCCCCCCCCCCCCCCCCCCCCCCCCCCCCCCCCCCCCCCCCCCCCCCCCCCCCCCCCCCCCCCCCCCCCCCCCCCCCCCCCCCCCCCCCCCCCCCCCCCCCCCCCCCCCCCCCCCCCCCCCCCCCCCCCCCCCCCCCCCCCCCCCCCCCCCCCCCCCCCCCCCCCCCCCCCCCCCCCCCCCCCCCCCCCCCCCCCCCCCCCCCCCCCCCCCCCCCCCCCCCCCCCCCCCCCCCCCCCCCCCCCCCCCCCCCCCCCCCCCCCCCCCCCCCCCCCCCCCCCCCCCCCCCCCCCCCCCCCCCCCCCCCCCCCCCCCCCCCCCCCCCCCCCCCCCCCCCCCCCCCCCCCCCCCCCCCCCCCCCCCCCCCCCCCCCCCCCCCCCCCCCCCCCCCCCCCCCCCCCCCCCCCCCCCCCCCCCCCCCCCCCCCCCCCCCCCCCCCCCCCCCCCCCCCCCCCCCCCCCCCCCCCCCCCCCCCCCCCCCCCCCCCCCCCCCCCCCCCCCCCCCCCCCCCCCCCCCCCCCCCCCCCCCCCCCCCCCCCCCCCCCCCCCCCCCCCC
>JAMPIV010004169.1:25000-197500 GCA_024509875.1 Oreohelix idahoensis
CCGCTATGATCTTAACTCTAGGTTTAGCCCACGGCCCCGTTAGGATGACAGATGATGGCCCAAAAAAGTTATAGATGCATGTGGTTAGGGTCTAATATTGTCCCCCTTTGAAGGTATAGACTGACTTTGACAGCAGTATCTATTCTAACGTAACACGTTACTTAAGCAGCAAATCTCGCCTAAGAAAAAAAAACACATATAACAAATGAGGGTATTATACAACGAACCTCCTTCCGTCACTTTCACTCGATTCTTTCATCAGGGCCCTGATATACTTACAATCGGGTTGTGGTTTCGCCGGCTGGCGCAAATGTTGGACACTCACACTTTTTATCTGTTACTGTCGTTTACTGAAACAGATCCCAGCTCTGCAGATTTGTTTGTTGGTTTCATTAAAATGGATCTGGGGAGCGTCTGCTTCAGGCGATAGTTATTTCAGACTAAAGTTAATGTCACTTGACTCCCGAGGTAAGAATTAGGCTTAAACGAGCACAAAATGTCAGAACACGAAGTTTCCCTTAATTAGGAAGATGACCGGTGGACAACCTCTCTCAAAACAGAAAATCTTGGTTCCCCACTCACTTGTCAACAATGTCGGAAAGTTTATGTCATAGATTGTAATTATTCTCGCCGCCAGGCAGAAAATTTACGTAGAGTTTATGGAAGAAATTAAGATCTGGTTCACAGGCCCAGTATTGATCATTACAGTCTTTGAAAAAAAAAAAAACCCGTTAGTGGGATATAGTATTTCTGTCTAACTTGCACCGTCAGATCAGTGTTACTTGAGAAACCCACGTGGTTCAAAATAAGGACTGTCTATTTCTTCACAATTATGAACTCTTATTAAATGCTGGTAAAGTTCGGGTCACCCCCAGTATTTCACTGTATAAAAAGAAAAGCACATATAAATCATTTTCATATTTTGTACCCAATATAACTTACATTTAAAACAGCAAGCCTACAGCTTGACTTATATTTAAATTTTCCGGTGAAATAAGTTATAAAATCAATCATCATGAATTCAGGAATATCTGCGTATTCCGTCACTATTCACTGATGTCGCATCTAGCATTTATAAGTTTGATATAAAATATTCTCGACTGAGTATTAGCCGTTAAATTAAATTCCTTATAGCTACTAGATTGTTAAGCTTAGACATATTATTTATTCGGCTTTCCACTGTATGCGTCACTAGAAAATAATACAGACTTATAAATTATTCACTCAGTTCAAAAGAAACTAGTTAAAATGAAATGAGCGATTTAACGCTTTAAACACTTTAAACCCTACACACAATACTAGATATATAATATTAATATACCTCAAGCACAGCACTACGATGTCACAACGAAACTAAGAGATATCACTTATAAATTTAAGTGTTCTAGAACGAAGTGCCCACGTCTACTGTAAAATGTAGAATGAGTGAAGTGAGTTACAAACTCGGGCCAATATCTTAAAATTAGACAAAGGGCCCCAACTCTTTCGCCAAGCGAAATTATCTCCCCTTCTCTAACACCCTGCGTCAGCTTCCCTCATGTCGTAACAGCCATCAGTGACCGAGAGTACGAGTGAGTTGCAAATCCCAGACAGCCTGTCTCCAGTGCGGAGCGATTTTTCACACTACGCCGGGTTTTTCTAACGAAAAACCTCATGCGTTTCTGCAAACTGTAGACAGCTGTCTGTCTGCCATGCCCCGATGGAGCGAATTCTCACACCCCCCGCCCGGGGACACTGGTCAGTCAGCGCTCTGACCGGGGAAACTGCAGACGTATGTCTGGCGCGAACTGTATATTCACAGCTATGGTTCGACCGGCAGAGACTGACATCTATGTAATCGAGTTTCAGTCAGCATGAGAAAGAAAGACTGTAAAATATCGAATGGGACAAGAAAATATTATTCGCAAACTAACGAATGCGAAAAAATATATATGAAAAAGGGTAAAGAGTGACAGAAAAAATTAGAGGACCCGAGTGGAAGAAAGAGGAAAATGTAGACAATTTATAGAACATAACTTTCTATGTGACAGGACGTCCCCCCTTAAGATATGGAAGCACTCCATGTCTACGTTATGGAAATAAATTTCCTATATCCGTAGCTTCAGGGTGTCTGTCCTCTTCCCTCTCATCTCCCCCTCCATCTCTGTGCAAGTCCTACTCATGAAGTCTGCCCCAACGTTTCCTTCCTCTGGAATGTCTCCCATGCGCGCTTGAAAGAGCGTCGCCGCTTCTGACATTTTTCAAAGATTTCCTGTGATTGCAGTGGAATTTCCCTGCCACTATCGTCATCTTCGTCAGTTTTGGCGATCGTCAGGAGATGGTCGGAGGTCGGCACTGGTCTTTCCAAGTATCTCTTTAAGAGATTTAAATGGAAAACCTTCTCCATTCCTTGAATAGATATCTGGTAGTTAGCCTTAGAAATCTTTTTCAGGACGGTAAACGGCCCTTGCCATCCGATCTTCAGTTGGTTGTTCTCGGTAGGGAGTAACACCAAACTTTCTCTCCTGCTTCTAGTTCTCTCTCTTTCGCGACTTTCCTGTATCGGTTAGCGTGCTTTGTGCGTGCTCGCTTAAAGTTAGTCGTTGCTAGGTCCCACCCTAGTTTCAACCTTTCCTTTAAAACCGACACATATTTACTTGCTGAGACGACTGTCTCATCCGCCTTCTCGTCTGTCAGAGACTGAAGTAAGGCTTCAAGCGGGCCCTTAATGGGTCTGCCGAATAAGAGTGTAGCTGGCGGAAATCCTGTGGAAGTATGAGGAGATTCTCTGTAGCCAAATAATGCTGCAGGAATACAAAGATCCCAATCTTCAGGTTTCACTTGTGCCAGTTTACTTAGCATCATGTTGAGGTTTCCATTAGCACGTTCCACGAGCCCATTTCCGGCCGGAGTATATGGCTTAGTGTGGATGTGTTGGGTCCTCAAGATCTTCACGATCTCATCCATCAACAGGTTTCGGTATGGGGATCCGTTATCCGTCAACACTTGCTGAGGGAATCCCAACCGAGTGAAAATCTGCACGAGGGCTTCTGCGACATGCTTGGCATCTGCGCATGTTAGCGGGATACCTTCTGCCCATAAAGTGCATGTATCGACTAAGGTCAGGATGAACCTGTTCCTTCTTTTAGTCCTTTCGAAAGGCCCTAAAATGTCGATCACAACCCGTTCGAATGGTGTACCCACTATTGGCATTTCACCCATGTGGACTGGGGGTGTCCGTTGCTTGGGTGGTACACGTTGGCACTGGGCACAGGATTTGACATATCTGATAATATCAGTATTTACTCCTGGCCACCAATAATGAGTGGTTATACGTTGGTTTGTGGCGTTCTGTCCCATATGTCCGCTGAAGGGAAGAGAGTGCCCCATTTCTAGGATTTGGCTTCTGTACTGTTTCGGTACTAGGAGCTGGTTGTAACCTTGGTCAGGCTTGCCCGTTCTCCGATAAAGTACGCCATCCTCAGAAAAAATGTCCCCGTGCTGTCTGGGTTCCTTAGCCATGGGCAGTTTCCTAAAGCAGGGTGCCAAAGTAGGGTCCTTGTATTGCGCTTCTTTAAGTTCCATGGTAACAAATTAGGCGCAGGCTCCCGTTCCTTCTTGGTTTGCCCTCTTGTAGTTACTGCTGCCACAATCGGCTCTTCCGGTTTCCCAATACACACGTATCTCCCGCCAAGTATGACTGGGTAGATGGGATCATCCATAACAGCCGCTTTGATCACGCCTCTGACAAAATCAGAGTGGATCTCCACCAATGCGATGGGAAGCGCTGTAGGTGCATCACTCTTACGAACTCCACAAAGTTGGACGGTCTCTGCTGTCTCTTGACCGGGTTTGACCAGGTTTCTGGCAACAATGCAATCGTAAGAAAGCCCCGTGTCAAATAAGCAAGAAGTTTGAGAACCGTTCAAAGTAACAGTACCTCGCGTTGAGGGTCTATCCCCAACAGGTTGGGAATCACTGTCAATAATTCCGCCTTGCGAGACTGTTAATAAGCATCCGATGCGTTTCGGCTCGGTGTGCTCGGTCTGATCATATGTCCCGTGCTCAGGGGTTCTCCCTTTGCCACCTTGACCTTTCTGGCCACGCTGCCATGTAGGGCGGTCGGGTTGATCAGACTGTTTGGGGTGGTTGGGGTACTTGTTCTTGTAGAACTTGGATTTTTCAGGAGGGGGGTTTTGAGGTCCAGTTTCTCTGTGGTTATTTTGGTTAGAAGCCTGAGAAGATTGCTCTAGGTTATGTTTTCGAAAATGCTCCTCTGTCGGTTTCCGCTTTGTGGCCGGTAGTTCAGCCAGCGCATTATGGTAACGCTCAGACTTTTCAAAATGTCTTCAAGTTTTTCTGCCCCCTGCTCAGCGAGAAATCTCCGGGTATCAGCAGACAATGTGTTCTTTATTTGTTCTGTTAAAACAAATTCCTCAAGACCTTCGTAGGTAGAGGGGAGCTGTGAAAGCTCTAGGCACTTTGTCAGATATCCCTTTAGACGGGAAGAGAACTGGTGAAAAGATTCAGAATTCTCCTTTCTGCTGTTGCGAAACAGTTGCAAAAATTTGCGAGCGTTCATTTCAAAGCGCTCCAGTAACGCTTTCTTCAACACATCATAGTTGTCTTGTTGGCTGCTTTCCAGTTTGGCGTAAACATCATACGCCGAACTTTTCAAAGCTTGAGAAAGCTTCACATTCCAACGCGACCTCTCTAAACCGTACAGAGTTGCAATTTTCTCAAATTTTTCTAGCCAAGTGTCAATCTTCTCATTAGGACAAGGGAAAGATTCTAGCGGAAAAGACATAGCAGAGAGATGAGTAGATTGAGTGTTAGAAGGATCAGTTAAGGAAGAATGAGGAGAAGACTCTCCATTGCTGGAGGTAGAGGCAGCACCACGGCTTTGGACTTCTAGAGCCTTAAGAGCCAACTCGTGCTGTCGTCGTTGCTCATTTTCTCTTTCCAAATGTTGTCTCTCCTTCTCTCTTTCCTCGTGCTGTCTTTCCTTCTCTCTTTCCTCATGCTGTTTCTCTCTCGTTCGCCCTGCGAATTTCCATTTCCTCGTCCATCTTCTTCTGCTGTAATAGCCGGTCTTCCGCTTCTTTCCTCTCCGCTGCTTCTTCTTTCCTCTTTAGTTCTTCTTCTTTCCTCTCCGCATCATATCTCTCAAGTTCGTCCCTGACAAAAGCTTTCGCTTCTTCTCCTTCCAGTCCCTCCTCTCTCGCTTCGTCCCTGAGGAGTTGTCTAAGCTTTGCCCTCTCGGCCATATTATGTCAGTGACTGAGACGTAGACGAGAAAGAAAATAGGAAAAAGGATACACTGGTTCCTACCACTTACGAGAAAAAAAAAATACAAAAAATCAGAAGATGATATATTTAACCCTGGGATACCTCCTCCCAAAAATAAAAATCTAACTATCGCTGCTATTATCGGCAATAAAGCACTTAATGCAAAACACGACTACGCCAACTAAATGGTAGTTAAGATTACTTCTGAAAAATAAGTTGCTACAGTGGAAAAGCAAAATAATTATTGCAAAAATTAAAGAGAAAAATAATCCCTTAATTTTAAAATCCACTATCAAGTTTACCCCTGAAGACAGTTAGGGTGAGGGAGGCAATTAATCTGGACAAATAGTCCGAAACGCACTCCTTAACTTTAGTTCAAACACCTTCCTGCTTCAGAACCCTTGTGAATGTTATACACTCACAAAACTTTACCAGCGTTTAGTATTACAAAATCATTAATTAACATGTATTCCGACAAAATCAACCTGTAAACCAAATGTATAATGTTCAAATGCTGTGGAAAAAAAACTTATCAGTTTGTGTGGTCAGCACGCCCGTAAACAGATCGTTAGTCTAGGGGATAAATTATTTTTAAAAGATACAAAACTCACAAGACATCACACTCTTACTCTATCAGAATAAGAATCTTAAGAATACAGAATCTTAAAGACGAGCTGATATTTGTCGTCTCGTCTTCCTATTCAAAGTTCAAAAACCGGAAACGAGCAACCATTTGTCGTACTCGTCTTCCTATTCTAAGTTCAAAAATCATACGGACGAGAACCCATTTGTCGTAGTTTTTTTGATAGGAGTATTAAGACTTGGGTTAGGTCCCTTCTGAATAGATTAGAATATGTGATATACACAGTGAGAGTTAGTAAAAAAAGAAATAGATTTTCCCAAGAGTGCAGTGGTAGCGAATCAAATAGAGCTGTCCCCCTGAAAACAAGAATCTTCTCTCTCTCTCAGGCCTATCTTCTACAACAGATATATAAGAGTCAGACAGACTATTGACAACATATGTTACTATGTATGAACATACCACTCACGTGCACACCCCTTCAAGTGACAACAGTTAGACACACAGACGTGGGAAAACTATAACAATACTTATGTAAATATTCTAGAACGAGCTGACCAACACGCTGATTAGTTCCAGAGAGATTTTTATTTATCATCTATAAAATCTTCTCACAACACCAAAACAACAAAAAAATACATCAAGGAAAACATATGCACATAGTCATACAATATCAAGAAAATGCTACAAGGGTGATAGCCCCGCTATGATCTTAACTCTAGGTTTAGCCCACGGCCCCGTTAGGATGACAGATGATGGCCCAAAAAGTTATAGATGCATGTGGTTAGGGTCTAATATTGTCCCCCTTTGAAGGTATAGACTGACTTTGACAGCAGTATCTATTCTAACGTAACACGTTACTTAAGCAGCAAATCTCGCCTAAGAAAAAAAAAACACATATAACAAATGAGGGTATTATACAACGAACCTCCTTCCGTCACTTTCACTCGATTCTTTCATCAGGGCCCTGATATACTTACAATCGGGTTGTGGTTTCGCCGGCTGGCGCAAATGTTGGACACTCACACTTTTTATCTGTTACTGTCGTTTACTGAAACAGATCCCAGCTCTGCAGATTTGTTTGTTGGTTTCATTAAAATGGATCTGGGGAGCGTCTGCTTCAGGCGATAGTTATTTCAGACTAAAGTTAATGTCACTTGACTCCCGAGGTAAGAATTAGGCTTAAACGAGCACAAAAATGTCAGAACACGAAGTTTCCCTTAATTAGGAAGATGACCGGTGGACAACCTCTCTCAAAACAGAAAATCTTGGTTCCCCACTCACTTGTCAACAATGTCGGAAAGTTTATGTCATAGATTGTAATTATTCTCGCCGCCAGGCAGAAAATTTACGTAGAGTTTATGGAAGAAATTAAGATCTGGTTCACAGGCCCAGTATTGATCATTACAGTCTTTAAAAAAAAAAAAACCGTTAGTGGGATATAGTATTTCGGTCTAACTTGCACCGTCAGATCAGTGTTACTTGAGAAACCCACGTGGTTCAAAATAAGGACTGTCTATTTCTTCACAATTATGAACTCTTATTAAATCCTGGTAAAGTTCGGGTCACCCCCAGTATTTCACTGTATAAAAAGAAAAGCACATATAAATCATGTTCATATTTTGTACCCAATATAACTTACATTTAAAACAGCAAGCCTACAGCTTGACTTATATTTAAATTTTCCGGTGAAATAAGTTATAAAATCAATCATCATGAATTCAGGAATATCTGCGTATTCCGTCACTATTCACTGATGTCGCATCTAGCATTTATAAGTTTGATATAAAATATTCTCGACTGAGTATTAGCCGTTAAATTAAATTCCTTATAGCTACTAGATTGTTAAGCTTAGACATATTGTTTATTCGGCTTTCCACTGTATGCGTCACTAGAAAATAATACAGACTTATAAATTATTCACTCAGTTCAAAAGAAACTAGTTAAAATGAAATGAGCGATTTAACGCTTTAAACACTTTAAACCCTACACACAATACTAGATATATAATATTAATATACCTCAAGCACAGCACTACGATGTCACAACGAAACTAAGAGATATCACTTATAAATTTAAGTGTTCTAGAACGAAGTGCCCACGTCTACTGTAAAATGTAGAATGAGTGAAGTGAGTTACAAACTCGGGCCAATATCTTAAAATTAGACAAAGGGCCCCAACTCTTTCGCCAAGCGAAATTATCTCCCCTTCTCTAACACCCTGCGTCAGCTTCCCTCATGTCGTAACAGCCATCAGTGACCGAGAGTACGAGTGAGTTTCAAATCCCAGACAGCCTGTCTCCAGTGCGGAGCGATTTTTCACACTACGCCGGGTTTTTCTAACGAAAAACCTCATGCGTTTCTGCAAACTGTAGACAGCTGTCTGTCTGCCATGCCCCGATGGAGCGAATTCTCACACCCCCCGCCCGGGGACACTGGTCAATCAGCGCTCTGACCGGGGAAACTGCAGACGTATGTGTGGCGAGAACTGTATATTCACAGCTATGGTTCGACCGGCAGAGACTGACATCTATGTAATCGAGTTTCAGTCAGCATGAGAAAGAAAGACGGTAAAATATCGAATGGGAAAAGAAAATATTATTCGCACTAACGAATGCGAAAAAATATATATATGAAAAAGGGTAAAGAGTGACAGAAAAAATTAGAGGACCCGAGTGGAAGAAAGAGGAAAATGTAGACAGTTTATAGAACATAACTTTCTATGTGACAGTGTTTAAGTGGTGTTTTCTCTTGTCTCATCTTACTATCTTGTAAATACGTTTACAGGTATCCCTTGTTTTTGTTCGTGCTCAGTCACGCATTGTAGATATTAATATACCTCTTCTCTTCGTTTCTATCATCTATTTCCTCGTGACTGGAATTTTGTTTTCGTAATGTGATGTATGCGTTTCTTTCGTCTGTGTTGTGCTCATTTTGCCATAGGTAGTACTTGCATAGCAGAGATTATGGAGTTCAGTAATAAGTGAAGTGTTATTTGAAGATAGCACCAGTGTGGGTGCCAGTAACCGATTTTGAAGCAATACCTATTGTGAACTAAGTTGATATACTGGTATCAAGGTATCAGGAAGTTGTTATTATACAACTAGTGACTATTGTAAGTTTGTTGAGGATATCATAGAGACTAAGTGGTCAGTTAGACCAAATTTTCACAGTGATGAGACAGTAGCCAAGTGGCAAAGTAAAACTTTATACTAGAAGAGGCAAAGATTGATGTGGTGTACACATTGAGAGGTGAGGTGATATTTACTTACACGCATATATATATATATATATATATATATATATATATATATATATATATATATATATATATATATATATATATATATATATGTGTGTGTGTGTGTGTGTGTATTGAGAAGGGATATCAAAAGTTACTATTATTACTGCATATTTTGTAACCAAAGAGTTTTCTGGTGAGATAAGAGAAATATATACGACTGAATAGTGGTATAAAAATTTATAGCAAGAGATAAGAGTGAGTAATCTGAGTGTACACCATGGACCTACAGGCTTTCATTCAGATTGGTACAGAATGTGGGTACACCCAGAAAGAACACATGGATTTTGCTGAAGCAAAATTTTATACAGCGGAGAATCAAAAAGCTTTGAAAGAGAAGGAAGAGAAGGAGAGGATTGAGAAACAGAATGCTCTAAGAGATGCTCGAGCTGAAGAGCTAGAGATAAAAAGAAACGAATTTGAATTACAGGAAAGGAAGATGAAAGAAGATAAAGAGTTACAAGAAAGGAAGATGAAAGAAGATAAGAAGTTGCAAGAAAAGAAGATGAAAGAAGAAAGTGAGTGGAAACAGAGAGAATTCGAGTTGCAAGAAAAGAAGTTGAGAGAAGATAGAGAATTGGAAGAAAAGAGGATAGAGCGAGAATTGCAAGAAAAGAAGATAGAGAGAGAGTTAGAGCTAGAATTAGAGAGAACGAGGATGGATAAAGAAATACAACTGAAGAAATTGGAAGTGGGTGCGAGTGGTCAGAACTCGATTCCTGGTGGGGCTCATCGTCCTTTTAGGCTGCGTCTACCAAATTTCAATGATAAAATTGATAGTTTAGATTTCTTCCTGGAAAGATTTGAGGCCAAA
Source organism: Oreohelix idahoensis (assembly GCA_024509875.1). NCBI lineage: Eukaryota > Metazoa > Mollusca > Gastropoda > Stylommatophora > Oreohelicidae > Oreohelix > Oreohelix idahoensis. The sequence continues at coordinate 34,963 of JAMPIV010004169.1, forward strand.
TGTGTGGCTGATAGGGATCAGTGGCCATCTCTTTTATCGACACTGCTAGTGGGGCCCGCGATGGAGACTTTTTAATAGCCTCCCTGTAGAGGAAAGGGCCGATTATGACAAAGTGAAGGAGAGATTACTCCGGAAGTTCCGTCTGACTGCTGACGGCTACCGAACGCGTTTTAAAACGCGATGCCAAGCGCAGACCAAGACTTCGAGGATTTTATCTCGAAGATCAAACTTCTGCTGAATAGATGGATCGAAATGGAGGGGATTTCTAAGGACTATAGTGGCTTGCTAGACTTGGTGCTACGAGACAAGGTGTTGTCCTCGTGTTCTAGTGAGTTGGTGGCGTTTTTTCAGGAACGCCAACCAAAGGACATCGAGTCCATGGCCCAATTGGGGCACCATTATGTCCTGGCCCATCCGGGCAAACCCATTCAGAAGTCAGGTCTGTCAGAAGACTTAGTTGCCAGTGTCGGCAAAGTTCAGCGCCAGTCTTGGCGAACTCAGTCAGACAGAGGCCACGAACAGAAGTATGAGAGGCCCTCCAGTCCCTACCAGCCGCGTAGAGGTAGCTATGGGAATTTCCGTTCTCATAGGAACGGTCGGCCGAGTTGGCAAAACCGACAATTTAAGAGTAATAGCGACAGAGGGGAGCGCCAAACGCGAAAGCAGGTACGCTTCGAGGACTCTCGAGACGAAGACCGGTTTTGGTATAAAACCAAACATCACAACCAGAGGAGTGGTTCCTAAGAGAGTCGATCGTCCGACTCGGATGCGGGTTCTTCTTCATCGAAAAGCTCCAACAAAAGTGCACGCGATGAGAAGAAGAAGGAGCGCATGTGTTCCCTTTGTGGTGGCAATAATCATTGTGCAGATAGGTGTCCCACCCCGATTGAACACGCGAATTCCGCGTTTGTGTTGGACACAATTAATAATGAGGACTGTGCCGGGTGTCGCCCTCTGTTTCACGCAAACGAGAGGGTAGTGCTTCAATGCGGGCATGCGGCACCATGTCTGTCAGCAGTACATGAGACTGGCAAGGTGATCCTCCACGAAGGCAAGGTGGAGAATAGACCAGTCCAGGTGTTGAGGGACACAGATGCACTACAATTGGGGTGCGTCGATCGTGCATCGACGACTTCTGCCTTACAGGCAAAACGGTAAAGTGCACCACGTTCGGGGGCAAAGTGGAGTCTTACCCCAAGCGAGTATTAAGGTGGACACTCCGTTCCTCTCGGGTAGAGTGAACGCGTTCGTCATTGAGGACCCGATTGCCGATTTAATCGTCGGCAATGTACAGGGAGTGCACAAGGCCATGGGTGACATGAGTAGGAGCAGTACGAACTTATACGAGGGTCCGAAAGCTAGTGATCGCACAGTTTGGGTGCGTAACGTTCCCTTGAGTGCGAGTTGGCGCACACTCAGAAGGGTGTTTTATGAGGTCGCGCCGGTTAGATTTGTAGAGGTACTGTCGTTGCGCGACAATACCAAAATGGTGCGGGTGACTTTTGCGAATAGTTGGGGTGCGCGTAAGGCAGTTAGGCTGAAGCATATGTCCTTGCTTCAGAATCATCTGCTAATAGTCCAGCAATAGCTAGGGTTAGATTTCGGGTTAGTGATCAGTAAGATGTTTCGGTTAATACGAACCGAACCTGAGTGGCTCTGACCCACGCCCCCAGTTCGATGTTGATATGAATATGTGTATTTTGTAGACTTCTACAGGGTAGGAAATGCTGTACAATGCATAGTTATGCTGTATTATGCTATGTCGTACTTTGTATTAATGTGGCATGATGCCATACAGGCACGCTGTGGGCAGGTACACTGTAGGCAGGCATACTGTAGGCAGGTGTGCTGTAGACAGGCACGCTGTAGGCAGGTGCGCTGTGGGCAGGCATACTGTAGGCAGGCATGCTGTAGGCAGGCACACTGTAGGCAGGCACACTGTAGGCAGGCATACCGTAGGCAGGTACACTGTAGGCAGGTGCACTGTAGACAGGCCTGGCGTGCATTTATCAGAGACCTATGGAATATGATGGTCTCGTAATATTTAAGGGTCATGTTGATACTTTACTATGCCTTGTTCTGTAATTTATATGTCATGCTTTACAATATATGTCTATCGAAAGCTGTTGCCAGCAGAAACCAGATACTCCACGATCGAGAGGGAGTGCCTTGCGATTATCTGGGCGGTGTCTAAATTGGCACGATATCTGTTGGGGGCACATTTTTTCCTCCAAACAGACCACAAACCACTGCTATTTTTGCAGTCGGCTAAATCCACCAGTGCTAAATTGACACGCTGGGCATTATTGCTACAGCAATTCAACTTTACTATTTTACCAATTCAGGGTGTATATAATGTGGTAGCAGATGTCTTGTCCAGGTTGTGAAGTTGGTTGGACATTTATAGTCTATGGGACAGGTACATCTGAAGAGAGTACTTATTACAATTTATGTAAGAAATGGGTTATGTTTATTAGAATTGGTATTTCATGATGATGTATTGTGGTATACTATATATTTATTATGCTGCCATAAAGGCAATATCTATGAAGTTGTACTCAATGTGTAGATATATCATATTATCTTATACCTACAGCTATATTACGAGAGATGATTGTTGATACGATGACTTGTTTTTTGATGGGTGACAATTAGCTATATAGATGTGGTGTAACATGCATGGTGTTTAGACTACTCCAGGATTAGTCAGTCGTTGTTATTTTTCACGACTGCCAGTACCTGGTGTGGATTTGTACATGTTCCTTGTATCTAGTCTAGTGAGTGAGAAGGCATGGATGACAATAGTATTGGACAACTCTGGCATTCTTTAGCTCCATGAGGAGGTGCTATCTCGGCATTTTGTTCGCCCTTACTCCAGAGTGGGGTTGGGCGTGTCTCCTCCGGTGGAAGAAAACTTCGTTTTCTTTTTTAACAAAAAAAGGGGGGGGGGGGGGGGGTGTCACAGTAGAGACATTCTCCGAAATATATTTAGTTGGTTACGCTGTAGAGTGGCAACAGCGTAGAATAGAAAACCCGTTTGGCGAGTCGGGCCAGAACGGAAGAGGATGTAGATTTTTTGGCGCGATTCAGTCTAGGAGATGTCAGCGGTCCTGTACGGACGCTTGTTCCCTTTGTTAGCGGTTTTGCTGGGATTACATGAATGCCATTCTTGTTCATTGCTTGCCGATTGTTTCAGGTGTTCAGGATTATTGTTAGATTACTAGAAGGGTGATGTGATTTCTGGTGGTTCTTTCCTGGATATTATTTACGGTAGAATCTTGCAATTATGTATTGCCTTGTTTCAGTATTGGACGTCGCCGGTGAGCGATAGTCATTCTGTAGTCGCTGGTTAGATTATATCGGTGACTGTTTTGCTATTATGTTGAGCTGGTGATTTTGGCAAGTAGTTTGGCATTTTCATTACATTGTGTATTTCATTTCATGTGTATTGTTAGCCGTGTGTGGCTCATATGTGTGCACCGTACTTATTAAAGGGTTATTAACTGATTTAGGTGTTATTGGATTATTCATGTCAGCTACTGTGTACTGTGGTCATACCTTTGAGACAGCGAGCGAAGTGTATAGTGTGAGTGTGCCTTAAATCCATAGTACCAGTAGAGGGGTTTGTTCACACCGCACAAGTAGCCCGGTGTGCTCTGTGTGTGTGCTGTGTACCATTAGATACATATAACCTATTCTGACACAACTAACTGAAGAAAACAAGTTACCCAACTAACAGTAGAAAACAAGTTACTCAACAAACAGAAGAAAACTAGTTATCCAACTAACAGAAAAAACAAGTTACCCACCAAACAGAAGAAAACAGGTTATCCAGCAAACAGAAGAAAACAAGTTACCCAACTAACTGAAGAAAACAAGTTACTCAACAAACAGAAGAAAACAAGTTACCCAACTAACAGAAAAAAAAACAAGCTACCCAACAAACAGAAGAAAACACGTTATCCAGCTAAGTGAAGAAAACAAGTTCCTCAACTAACTGAAGAAAACATGTTACCCAACTAACTGAAGAAAACAAGTTACCCAACTAACTGTAGAAAAGAAGTTACTCAACATACCGAACAAAACAAGTTACCCAACTAACAGAGAAAACAAGTTGCCCAACTAACTGAAGAAAACAAGTTACCCAACTAACTGAAGAAAACAAGTTACACTACTAACTGAAGAAAACATGTTACCTTACTAACTGAAGAAAACAAGTTACACTACTAACTGAAGAAAACATGTTACCTTACAGACTGAAGAAAACAAGTTACTCAACAAACAGAAAAAAACAAGTTACCCAACTAACAGAAGAAAACAAGTTACTCAACTAACAGAAGAAAACAAGTTACCCAACTAACAGAAGAAAACAAGTTACTCAACAAACAGAAGAAAACAAGTTACTCAACAAACAGAAGAAAACAAGTTACTCAACTAACAGAAGAAAACAAGTTACATAATTAACAGAAGAAAACAAGTTACATAATTAACAGAAGAAAACAAGTTACTCAACAAACAGAAGAAAACATGTTACCTTACTAACTGAAGAAAACAAGTTACTCAACAAACAGAAAAAAACAAGTTACCCAACTAACAGAAGAAAACAAGTTACTCAACTAACAGAAGAAAACAAGTTACCCAACTAACAGAAGAAAACAAGTTACTCAACAAACAGAAGAAAACAAGTTACTCAACAAACAGAAGAAAACAAGTTACCCAACTAACAGAAGAAAACATGTTACTCAACTAACAGAAGAAAACATGTTACTCAACAAACAGAAGAAAACAAGTTACTCAACTAACAGAAGAAAACAAGTTACTCAACAAACAGAAGAAAACAAGTTACATAATTAACAGAAGAAAACAAGTTACATAATTAACAGAAGAAAACAAGTTACATAATTAACAGAAGAAAACAAGCAGCTTAACTACCAAAAGAAAACAAGTAGCTTAACTCCCATAAGAAAACAAGTTACGCAACTAACAGAAGAAAACAAGTTACTCAACTAACAGAAGAAAACAGTTACCCAACTAACTGAAGAAAACAAGTTACTCACCTAACTGAAGAAAACAAGTTACCCAACTAACAGAAGAAAACAAGTTACCCAACAAAACAAAAGAAAACAATTTACTCAACTAACAGAAGAAAACACGTTACCCAACTAACTAAAGAAAACACAACTAACTGAAGAAAACAAGTTACTCAACTAACTGAAGAAAATAAGTTACCCAACTAACAGAAGAAAATAAGTTACCAAACTAGCTGAAGAAAACAAGTTACCCAACTAACTGAAGAAAACAAGTTACCCAACTAACTGACGAAAACAAGTTACTCAACAAACAGAAGAAAACTAGTTATCCAATTAACAGAAAAAAACAAGTTACCCAACAAACAGAAGAAAACAGGTTATCCTTCAAACAGAAGAAAACAAGTTACCCAACTAACTGAAGAAAACAAGTTACTCAACAAACAGAAGAAAACAAGTTTTACAACTAACAGAAAAAACAAGTTGCCCAACTAACTGAAGAAAACAAGTTACCCAACTAACTGAAGACAACAAGTTACCCAACTAACTGAAGAAAACATGTTACTTTACTAATTGAAGAAAACAAGTTACTCAACAAACAGAAGAAAACAAGTTACCCAACTAACAGCAGAAAACAAGTTACTCAACTAACAGAAGAAAACAAGTTATTCAACTAACAGAAGAAAACAAGTTACTCAACAAACAGAAGAAAACAGGTTACTCAACGAACAGAAGAAAACAAGTTACCCAACTAATAGAAGAAAACAAGTTACTCAACTAACAGAAGAAAACAAGCTACTCATCTAACTGTGATGGGGCCGGGAAGACACCCCTGAGGCCCCACCCCCACTTCAGTTCAAGGCATGTTTGTCGCCCATATATTTTCGGTCGGCCCACGTGACTGTCAGATCACGTGACGGCGCGAGCCTGGGTTGTGAAAAATCTGAAGTAGAAGATTGATGAAAAGGCCACAATAAAGCCTACATATAGTTGTGGTGTAGAATTGTGTTATATTAAATAGCTGTAGGTTTTATTTGTGTTTTCGCTATTCCTAAAGCAATATATCGCGAGTGTTATTTAAGTAGCGCGATTACGGCGCGCGCGGACTAAGTTGAGTGTTTAGGCTTAACAGTCTATATAAAGCTTACGAAGGCCAGCAGCGACCTTTCAGAAGTATCAGTCCAGAAGAGATAACAAACAAGACGAGAGAGATACGAAGTTAGGCTAGCCCTGTGTCGGTAGAAGGGGAACAAAGACATGACATGTGAGTTAATTTAAATTAGTGTTAGTTTTCTAGAAGTCTGAAATTATATTCAGCACGAGTCTGTTTTAATGTTTAGTGATATAGATAGATGTGTTTCCAAAGGAAATGTCTTTTTAGGACATTATGATTTAGTCTTGAAGAAATGATAGATGAGTGAAAATAATGTCTGGATAGGTTTTATTAGGCACGCAAAGCCTAAATCCAGATGTGAGAATTTAGTATCAAGTATTTCATCCATCAGACCGGGCAAATTTAGTAGGAGAGTGTTTTATGCATGAAACTGGACAGAAATGTTATCAGAAAGGCAGATATAGTATGAAGCTATTTCACGGGAATGTAGATAAGATTAACAATAGCAAGATTGTAGCCACGTGGCGAGGACTGTATAAAAAGCGGCGAATAACACGCCCCGCGTGGTAAACCTATAATGTTACGCCATGTGACACGTTGTGTATTTAGTTCCAGTTTGGTTTAAGTCGAGAATAATTATATTTTATTTTTCTAATGTAAAAGTAATTGAGTGTATTTCACGTTTATTGATAATTCTACTGTATATTTAATGGGTTACTGTGAGGTGAGAATATGTATTTAGATTTCTGGAGAGCGCGAGGCCACTCCTTTGTTGAGACATGTGTTTCTCTGGTTGCTCCCGGCGGAGCATGGAAACACCAATGTGGCTGGTGTCTATCACAGGCCGACAAGAAGCATTTTTATGCTATTGCAGTGGTTGTTTCGGTAACGATGTGTTTCATGTGATGAGATTCCCAGCCGCACCAGTCGTCACATACGACATGCTTCAGAATGCAGTAACGAATATTGAGATAGATCAGTTACGAGGTTGTAGCTTATTCTCATTACTGAGAGTATTTGTTGTACATACAGTTGAATATTATTTTATGTCCATTTTATGATTATTTAATTATGGTTATGTGAGGAATGGTTGTGAGAGCACGTGGGCTCACTTCAAGATATATATTTCTCTTCTCCGCTCCTGAGGGAGCATGGGGCCAACAGTGTGGTTTGCCTTCATATTAAGTATTCATATGCTAGAGCAGTAGTGTTTCGGTAGCAATCTGTGTTACATGGTGAGATTGCCAGCCCCACGCACAACACCTTACTAGTCTCATTAGACGACATGCATGAGTGTGTGTGTGTGTGATAGCTGAGTGTGTGCTCTTGTAGTAGTGGTTTCGGTAGCAACCTGTGTTACATGGTGAGATTGCCAGCCCCACGCACAACACCTCACTAGTCGCATTGGATGACACGCATGAGTGCGTGCGTGTGTGATAGTTGAGGGTGTCAGGTAGTACACGTGGAAGGACTGTTTGACAGGTGAGAGCGTGGTGTTTCTCATTCAGTATTATATTATGATTTTAACTATTCTGTGCTTTGTTTGCTTCTTCAGATTAGCATCGGGCACTGTTGGGTGTTTTGTTTTGTTTGGTGTTATGTTCCTTGGTTTATTCATTTAATGTTTGCTTTGTCACTGAATGGGTTATAAAAATAAATATAGCCCCTGTCTCTAGAATCAAGAGTTTTATTGTTGTTCGGGTCGGTGCGAATAGAAAAGAGAGTGATCACACATCACAATACATCATCATCATCATCATCTCGCCCACCCTACCACAATTTTTCCCGCGCAGGTTCGAATCCTGTCGACGACGCCAATTGTGGTAGGGTGGGCGAGATGATGATGATGATGATGTATTGTGATGTGTGATCACTCTCTTTTCTATTCGCACCGACCCGAACAACAATAAAACTCTTGATTCTAGAGACAGGGGCTATATTTATTTTTATAACCCATTCAGTGACAAAGCAAACATTAAATGAATAAACCAAGGAACATAACACCAAACAAAACAAAACACCCAACAGTGCCCGATACTTAATATGAAGGCAAACCACACTGTTGGCCCCATGCTCCCTCAGGAGCGGAGAAGAGAAATATATATCTTGAAGTGAGCCCACGTGCTCTCACAACCATTCCTCACATAACCATAATTAAATAATCATAAAATGGACATAAAATAATATTCAACTGTATGTACAACAAATACTCTCAGTAATGAGAATAAGCTACTACCTCGTAACTGATCTATCTCAATATTCGTTACTGCATTCTGAAGCATGTCGTATGTGACGACTGGTGCGGCTGGGAATCTCATCACATGAAACACATCGTTACCGAAACAACCACTGCAATAGCATAAAAATGCTTCTTGTCGGCCTGTGATAGACACCAGCCACATTGGTGTTTCCATGCTCCGCCGGGAGCAACCAGAGAAACACATGTCTCAACAAAGGAGTGGCCTCGCGCTCTCCAGAAATCTAAATACATATTCTCACCTCACAGTAACCCATTAAATATACAGTAGAATTATCAATAAACGTGAAATACACTCAATTACTTTTACATTAGAAAAATAAAATATAATTATTCTCGACTTAAACCAAACTGGAACTAAATACACAACGTGTCACATGGCGTAACATTATAGGTTTACCACGCGGGGCGTGTTATTCGCCGCTTTTTATACAGTCCTCGCCACGTGGCTACAATCTTGCTATTGTTAATCTTATCTACATTCCCGTGAAATAGCTTCATACTATATCTGCCTTTCTGATAACATTTCTGTCCAGTTTCATGCATAAAACACTCTCCTACTAAATTTGCCCGGTCTGATGGATGAAATACTTGATACTAAATTCTCACATCTGGATTTAGGCTTTGCGTGCCTAATAAAACCTATCCAGACATTATTTTCACTCATCTATCATTTCTTCAAGACTAAATCATAATGTCCTAAAAAGACATTTCCTTTGGAAACACATCTATCTATATCACTAAACATTAAAACAGACTCGTGCTGAATATAATTTCAGACTTCTAGAAAACTAACACTAATTTAAATTAACTCACATGTCATGTCTTTGTTCCCCTTCTACCGACACAGGGCTAGCCTAACTTCGTATCTCTCTCGTCTTGTTTGTTATCTCTTCTGGACTGATACTTCTGAAAGGTCGCTGCTGGCCTTCGTAAGCTTTATATAGACTGTTAAGCCTAAACACTCAACTTAGTCCGCGCGCGCCGTAATCGCGCTACTTAAATAACACTCGCGATATATTGCTTTAGGAATAGCGAAAACACAAATAAAACCTACAGCTATTTAATATAACACAATTCTACACCACAACTATATGTAGGCTTTATTGTGGCCTTTTCATCAATCTTCTACTTCAGATTTTTCACAACCCAGGCTCGCGCCGTCACGTGATCTGACAGTCACGTGGGCCGACCGAAAATATATGGGCGACAAACATGCCTTGAACTGAAGTGGGGGTGGGGCCTCAGGGGTGTCTTCCCGGCCCCATCACATAACAGAAGAAAACAAGTTACCCAACTAACAGAAAAAAACAAGTTACCCAAGTAACTGAAGAAAACAAGTTACTCAACTAACAGAAAAAAAGAAGTTACTCAAGTAACAGAAGACAACAAGTTCTCAACTAACAGAAGAAAACAAGTTACCCAACTAACAGAAGAAAACAAGTTACTCAACTAACAAAAGAAAACAAGTTACTCATCTAACAGATGAAAACAAGTTAGTGAACTAACAGAAGAAAACAGTAATCACAGACAACGAATTGCTTAAGAAACCACTCCTTTACAGCATGTGAATACTAGGTTCAGGTTTCCAGCAAATAGACCAGCTTCGGTGTTGGCTAGATAAGAAAAAAGAAAAGGTAAAGGATCCCGTTACACGGCCATTGAGGCATATTGGGAATATGGTGTTAGGCCCATATTTTCTTGACCATCGGCACACTAGGGGTGATGTGGTCAGCATCACACCGGCCGCCTTAACCTTCCCAGAGTTGCTCTGGTACCCAATTCACGAGGCTTGGCCTACCCCGGAGCCGTTTGCGGTCTAAAAAATCGCGCCTCAACTGGGGATCGAACCATAGACCACCGAGCTAGGAAGCCAGCGCACTAACCACTGCGCTACCGCGGCTCCCTAGATAAGAAACGAAACGGAAAATGATGAATGATCACCATCCCCATGAGTGCTTGTCGCTCCCCATAGAGCACAGGTCATGAACAAACTCAGGCTAAGTCCTCCTCTCCTGTGCTATCTGCTCAAGTCATTTCCATTTCTTCTGTATCCTCTTTATTGTTGGTCACCGTGCATTTGTATGAATGTGTGTGTGTGTGATTTTTTTGTTTGTTGATGTTGCCCGCTTCTGCTTCTGTTACCCTAGAATGTTTCAGAACAGGGTCTGCCTTGTAATGCTAACAACTGGCTTTCTTAATGTGTATCATATACAACGCCAGCTGCCTCCCCTGTTGCACTTGGTATTTGTCCATTAGTTCTAAATTTATGATCATATCCTACCAAGTAAATAATACTTGACAGATAATATAAGCTTTTTTTTTCCCCTTAATTTTTACCCCTGCCTTCGGACCCATGACTGCAGAACCCCTCCTCCGGTTAGTATAATGAAACCTAATATTATGAAGTCTCTAACACTTCGCTCCTCTACGGATAGTATTTGCAGTGACACTACCTTTCTCTTGTTTCTGTTCTTTCTTTCTTTTTAAAATAAAAATCACCTGCAAATACCGTAGCATACCCTTCCTTTGGGCCCGGGGACTGCCGACTTTCATGGACCGTGCCGCCATCTGGTGTCTGCCATCTCGCCAGACCTGGGGTACAGAACAAGCAACAAGTCCGATAATCAGTTCACCAACCGTTTCTCCAGTTACAGTTCCTTGTTCTACCCACCCTCCCCCTTTACATTCCATACCACGTGACACATTGTGGACCGGTATAAGCCTAATATTTACAGCCAGCCCCCTTATTCTGCTTCGTCCGGTAGCTACGGATGTTTTCACTGCTGCTGTGTAAGATGTCAGCCGTGGCACCGGTAGCTGAGGTTGTGACAGCTGCGAGGATTGAGTAGGGGACACATTTTTCTTGTCTTCATAGAAGGATATTTCTTGGATTGGATTATTCACTTGAGGATATAATATAATGTTCTTTACCGTTTCTTCATTTATTTCTGCGGATTCTGAATTTTTTGTTAACTCTTAAAAGACGTGGTGGTCTTTCCATGTTGGACGCACAGAGTTTTCAGTCTTTTTGAGTTTTGATATAGTTTTAAGTTCGGTTCTTTTTACTTTCTTTTATTATTTTTTAAAGTATGGTAATTTTACAACGAGCGTCCGATGACAAAGTGGTTATAGTGCCGGATTCGATTCGCAGTATCGACATGCTCCGGTCTACCCAAATGTAAATGAGTACCTGACTTTGCTCTTGAGTTAGGGAATAAAATGGCAGCGAGGAAAAGCCCTGGTTACCCCACATCTCGATGGTGGACATAGTATAGTGAAGTCTCTAACACTTAACTCCCTTATGGTAATATCTACTATCGCACTACCTTTACGTTTTAATGTCACAACACAGTTGTAAAGCAAATTGAATGAAGATTAATAACATATAAAATTGGGACGAATCAAAACGAAAACTGGGTTTAAAGATAACTGACTCGATAGCTGGCCTTCCGTCACGACTGGCTAGGAACATCGACCTCGAATAGTGGCCTGTTGTGGCGAACGTCTTTTGCACGCCACATGTGAGTTTTATACTTGAAGTAAATTTAGTGCTCACAAGTGTTGGCACTTTTTGTGGTCGCTATGCGTAAGTCGCAGATGACGTGCGTTTGTTAGGCCTAGCGACATTGTTTATTCCGCTGTGTATGTTAGAAGAGTATGCTGCATGTCTTGCAGTTAAGGAAGGCGTTCCACGGGAACTTACAGTTGAATAGATGGTACAATAATTGTGTCCTTATGGAAGATACAGTGTGAAATAGTGGATCTATACTATCAATCGATACAAAAATCGTACATTGCGTTATGTCATGTGGAATCGTATTAAATGTTTTTATGTGGAAGGATAAGTTTGGATATCTTGATGTCGTCGGCACAGTTGGCCAGTTATGAGTTTGAGAATGTTTGAGGTAGCTTCAGCGGGACTTGGGACCTAGACTATTATCATTCGTCACACCTGTCGTCCTTTAAGGGTTAAAATAATCAGTGGCGTACTTAGGGAGTATGAGGGGGCGGTCCGCACCAGGTGACAGCCAGGAAGGGAATGCCGTTGGACGCTTATGATAGTATTTACTGTTAAATATGTACTTGCAAGTGTGTTCCTTCATAAGGATGGGGTGCCAAAAGTAGAATCCGCCCCGGGTGCCAACAACTTTAGGGACGCCTCTGAAAATAATGATTCCATCTTCTGTGGTTTCGATGTGAAGTCTTTGCTTCTGTTTCATGAAAAAAGGGTTGAAAAAAAAAACAGGTACAGGCAGTAGCGTACTGGTGGGGGGAAAGGGAAGGTGCCGCCCCGGGTGGCAGCCCGGAAAAGGGTGCTATTGGACAGTATTATGATAGTACTTACTGTTAAAAATATACTTGCAAATGTGTTTTCTTATAGAAGAGGGGGTGTCAAAGGTAGGCTCCGCCCCTAGCGCCAAATACTTTAAGTACGCCTCTGAGTAAGGTAGTCCAAAAACAGTTAAATAAATAAATATATGTAAAGTAGCAAGCACTCATAAGACAGAAAGGAGTAAAACACCAGGCAACATAGAAAAGCAGATACTGCCTTAGGGAAGTGACGTGTTAAAGGCTTTTCCATGCTCAAAAGGTGAAGTTAGACCTATACAACAGTGCCCCACAGCCTTTTTCACTTCGCAGCACACTTAAAGTGCTTTTCGACATTCCACTGCACACTACAGTATTTGAATAGGCGGGTATGACAAACATTTTAAAATTTCGATGCAATCATAAGATTTTGTTTGTGATGGACTGCTAGATAATAATGATGAGACCGAAGACGCAGCAAGAGAGATAAATGCAGTCAGCGACCCATAGCTTGACTGCTTGCGTCAGCGAACCAGAGCTGACCAAGACCCTACTCCACCTCCAAGTGGTGGTCCTGGAAACAGGCTGCATCACTGCAGTCTGGCTGAGAGAGTAGGGATCGAAGAGGGAAGGCTAACCCGGTCCCAAAAATGCCATGCTGAAAACGGATGTGTTGGGCCGAAAGGCGCAAATATCGCAGCTTTGCAGTAAACAGCGACACAGCGCCATTACATGTAATTGTTTATACCGTTATATGATGTATTCCGCCAGGTGTCACGGCACATTAATAATACAGTGCTTGTAATGTGTGTGAATTTAAAACCAGCTTTTAAACCAGGAAGTGATTCATGCTGTCGTCAGTGATTTCCATTTCTCCCTCCCACCCTACAGCCACCTACATTTTTAAATGACTTTTGTTTTACGATACTTTATTTATTTTGGATGATATGAGTATATGAGAAGAACTGCCGTAAGACGGGGGTAAAATGGAAAAAAAAGAAAGAAAAAAAGGCCGCAGCGTTGGTATCCTTGTCCTTTAGTAAGACGTATTACTTTTTGTGTTTTTGTTTGTTTTTTTTTTTTCTATTTATTTTGGACAGTGTGTTCAAAATTTCCTGTTTCACTTCTTCTGGACATTATAACAATGGGTTTTATCCACTCACTTACTCACTCAATCGTTTATTAATTCGTTCATTATATTTTTTTTCCATTTATCTACTTGTCTATTGTTTATACTGTTGTTTGCTTTTTAAGTGCTTCTTAACTTCATTTGTCCCCTTACATTGACTTATTTCTTCTTCTTCTGTTCCCTATTAATTGCTAATACAGATGGCGCCACCAGTGCATTTGGTCCATTTGTAGGGCGCCTTCGCGTGTGTGGCCTAATGGATATGAACGCAGTTTCATAATCCAGATATACCAGGTTCGAAACCTGCTGCAGGCGGTTTGGTAGCAGATCGCTTTGTGTGGATTTTTAACAATGGTATAAGCGCCGTACCGTTCAGAAAGCAATGGCAAACTACTGAATGAAAAAAAATTGCCTAGAAAAATCACAAACAGCCAGTAAAAGCTGGGATTGATTGCCACGTCCTGTAAAGGATAAGCAACTAACTCTTCGCGTGTACAACTTTTTAAAAAAAAAACATGACGAGGTTACAAGCGCCATACAAAACCTTTGACGCGAGAGACCAGTGCTTTAGCCACTCTGTCAATCTATTATGATGAGTAATGGCAAAGGTCAAGGTAGTCCCATTGCAGACACTGGCGTAGGGGAGTGAAGTGTTACAGACATCACCCTACTAGGTCCAGCATGGAGAGGTGGGGTGACCAGTTCCTTTCCCCGCTGCCTTATCCTTCCCTAACTCAAAGTCAAGTTACCCATTTACAGCCATCGTGTCGGTACCGTGATTCGAGCCAGGCACCTTTGCCGCGAGAGACCAGCGCTCTAACCATTCTGTCAATCGGATGCTCATTATGATGAATACGTAAATGTAAAAAATATACTCGCAAGTGTGGTTATTTATGCGGTGGGGCGCCAAAGGCATGATCCGCCCTGGGTGTCAAACGCTTTAAGTAGCTACGCCCCTGCTGTTTTCTCTGAATACAGGCCTGTTTCCTGAAACGTAGGTTAACTTTTGTCGTCATTAGTATATTAGATTGTTCCTTACAATTTTTGAGCGCTTACTCTTGCTTGTTAAGATCATCAATGTGAACCTGATGACAAGAACCAGACAAGTGCCAGTGGAACAAAAGTTGAGAAGAAGACGCTAGAGATGGATAGAACACACACTGAGAAAACCTGTTGATAGCATTACAAGGCGGTTCTTGTTCTGGAACAACCAGGTTAAAAGAAGCAGAGATACTCAGAAAAAAAACAACCACACACACACGGAGAAGAGAACTGGATACATAAATGGGAGTGACGAGGAAGGTATGGAAAGGCCTGGGGCTGATGGCTCGGGACAACAAGACTTGAGGAAGGGAAACCCGAGGCCTGTAAACAGTAAATTAATATGAGACAAACATAAAGGTATGTTATCAGGCATTCATAGGAAATAAAGAAGTAGAACACTAGACAACAGAAAAACAACAGACACGAGTGGCCTACCCAGGATTCGAACCCTGGACCTTCCGTGCGACAACCCCGCCTAGCTATGCAAGCGAATCACACTATCCTCCCTGCCATCTACGCATCACCAAAAAATGATGCTTCGATGACAGGTCATTAGTGCGAACTCGTGTCTGTTGTTTTTCTGTTGTCTTGTCTAGTGTTCTACTTCTTTATTTCCCGCGAGTGCCTGATAACATACCTTTACGTTTGTCTCATATTAATTTACAACAAGACTTGGCTTGTCTCGAGACAAAGTTATCAGGTTTGTAACCTGGTGACGTCACGCTCCAGGCTACCCAGCTGTAAATTGTTACGTGCGCTTGAGTTAGGGGAGACAAAGGCAGCGAGAAAGAAAACCGGCCCCCCCCCCCCCCCCCCCCCAACTTATAAAACTGTTGACGTATTATGGTGAAATCTCTAACACTTCACTCCCCTACAGCAGCATTTGTTATGGGATTACCTTTATCTTTAGTGATATCGCTATTTCAAGGCAGACTAGACACGTTAGGCTATTCATCCTTATTCACTTAACAAATTGCAAGTGCCCAAGCCTAGGCTTGACTTATTCAAGAAAAGCTTAGCGTACTCTGCTGCTCATCTTTGGAATTGTCTTCCACATAACCTCAGAAACAACCTTAGTCCCGATTCATACAATCGTTGACTTTTCGAATACTTTATGAGTTCTGATTACATGCCCCCCTAAATCAGATTATCTTTTCTTATATCAACTGTAGGTTCTAATGACGATGTTTGTACTTTTCAACATATGTTATGTTTATAAGTAGTTAATTGTTAATATGAGTGTGCTATTTTATTTTACTTTACAACGTTGAATCCCTTGACATTGATATGTAAAATTGTCACAGAGTGCTCGAAGATTTTGTCTAGATTATGTTAAAATTCCTTACTTTTCTTTTCCTTCCTCGCTAATAGTCCTGTCATTCGATCCAAAATTCTAGCTTCTCCTACAAAGGCACTTAAAAGCATTTCTTTAAAGATGTCTATACGATTTATTAGCTTGGTCGAAACCAGTGGTTCCCAGAGTATTATATTTCATTGTGCAGTGGTCAACTGGAGACCGGCACGATAAATCTTTTACGTGTCTTAGCATGAGACGGGACATAATTAACTCTTGGCGTGGGAATCAGGAAATATTTTAACTTCATGCGAACAAATGCTGAATTTTAAGATCACTTGCTGATGAACGTTGGGAAGACAACGCACGCGTATAAGTTATAGAATAGAAACCTCAACTTACCTCATATCTACAAGTATATTGTGATTGAGTGTAAAAAGCTACTAAAGTTCTATTTCTTAAGCTGTGGATAAAGTCCTGAGCGCCCAGTTGCAGAATCCTAGCCAGTTTCTGGATTTTGATTTCTGTCAATTGTTGCGAGTAAACCGCCTAGTTGCTCTATGCTACAGAGAGAACTAGTGCTTACGTCTCAAACCTAGCGGTGATATCACTAGTCAGCAACCCTGTGCAGTCTACAGCTTTAAGCAGTTAACACCTCGTCAGCACCTGAACTTCATAACGCAACTTCACAACCAGGTTAACGGAAAGCCTAGTCATCTCTTGGACTGTTGCTCAACTGAATCAAATTCTCCAGTTGGTAATCCCTACCTACTGTGACGCCCAGGAGAAGTCCAAGCAGATAAGTCTACGTAAAACCCAGACCAAAATCAGAATTCACTTATCCAAGAAATAGCCGTAGGAATAAACTTTCGTCAGTGAGGAAAATAGCCTCTTATTCTTATCTGAACCAAAGACACTGACAGTTCTAAATTTCCTAGTATTTCTTTTCAAAGTACATGTCAACATTGATTTTATATTTCTACTGTAATTAAAGTAATTGTGTACATTCTGTAACTCACCATCATTCTGAGTTTGACTTAGTAGATTGTATGTTCTGTTCAGAAAAACATTCTCAACCCTCTTTGTATTACTTATTACTACTAGTTCATCTTCAAAAAGATTTGAGTAAGAAAGAGTTAGTCGTCGCCAGAAAAATACAAGAGTTGGCAGTCTAAAGGTGAGAGAATCACTGACACCAACCTGTGCCCTTCTGTTAACTCTTTCCCTCAACACTAGCTCACATCTGTGAAAACTAGTGTATAAAGGTCGATGCGCTTTCTACACATCTTCCTTACTATACAAAACTCTTTATGCGACAATTGGATTCTCATTCAACGTCAATTGGAGTGCACCATCAATCAACTATATCTGCGACAAACTGGAGGCTCAGTCCGGAATCTTACCTTTGGTGACCTATCTGCAGAAGAATTATTGAATCTTTAACTAGTAGTCTATCAATACCTTGGAGTAGAATCTGTTGTATATCCCTAGACAACGAAACTTCTTATATTTTCTGAACAGAATTGTGGAATTACACAGTAGAATAAGGAAAGTGAAATCTGAATGGTCCTGGAATTAATTAATTAATTATTTAATTAATTAAGTTACTTAGATTAATTAAGCTCATTAAGTTAATTAGTGGCTTAAGATAACTAAGTGTACAAGTTGATGATTGTGTGTGAAAGACTGGCTGCAATTGTAATACCTTACTTCAGAAGAAATAAGAGTATACACAGGGTTTAAAAATAAATAAATTATACTTGAGTCTGGCTCAAGTTAATAATATCTTAATTCAGTAGAAATAAGTATATTATTAAACTATCAATTATACTAGTCTCCTGAAAAGGGATACATTACGTCAGTAGACTTAATAGTATTACCTCGAGCTTCTGTAAATTGATTAGTGGTTATTATTACAATACTTCATAGAATTATTAGTAATAATCGGAAACAAGTGTAGCGTCTGTCTAAAGTTAATAATATCTTAATTCAGTAGAAATAAGTATTATTAAAATATCAATTATACTAGCATCTGTAAAGGGATACATTACGTCAGTAGACTTAATAGTATTACCTCGAGCTTCTGTAAATTGATCAGTGGTTTATTATTACAATACTTCATAGAATTATTAGTAATTACTGGAAACTAGTGCAGCGTATACTGAGAGATTGATTTACCTACCCAGCGATCTAAAATGAACGCAGTAGCGGAACTTAGAGCTCATTTTTTCCAATACTTGCTAGATCACCAAGTGAACGATTTCATAAAAATTATAAGATGTCTAGATACATGGATAAGTGACTGTTATTTGGAAGGCGAGGAAAGAGGTTACTCGAGAAAGTTAATTGCGAAACATGTCTTAGAACAGGCAGAACTTTTCACGAGAACTGAGATGGAAATGATAGAGAGTGATGAAAAATGGACTCGCGACTGGAACGAGAAGGAAGCCAAGTGGAAAGAAGAGGCCATAAGCAGTGAAGCAGCTTATGAGAGGGAACAGCCGGAAGTGCAACCCTACCTTAAGTTGAAGACGCCGCCCCTGGAAACTCAAAACTCGCCAGGAGATTTGAAACCCATGACTAGTCATGAGGCCACGGAATCCCAGAGCCCCACTCCCAGGTCAGATGAACCATTATTTCAAGAGGAAGCACCCTCTGCTCCACAGGAAGCGCAACTTAGTACTCAGAGCACATGGTTAGGCAAAGCAGAGAGGCGGACATCGAACTCGATAAGTCATGACCCCTTTTTGAAAGTACCTACGCACATAAATGCTGGTAGTATGAGGAAAAGTACCCTCTCGTCAGGAACACGTCAGAAGAGGAATTCCCAAGACACCCCGAACATCTATAATAATCAACAACATGCCTTCGCTCAATCTCAGAAAGCACACACTGACCGATTTCATAACCACAACAAAAGCGCTCAGGACTACAAAAACACTACAAACCGGAGGAATGGAGACTGTAAAGAAGCGTCTAAGCAGAAAGATAACTTCAGTAACGGCCCCCTCCCGCAATTAATGTCACCTGGGCAACAAAAGGACACAGAGCTTAATAGTAGCCCAGAGGAACCTCTCATTGTTAACACTAATGGAGTGAACGACAAGGGAAGTTGCATGGTTCTAGGAGAACTGAAACAGCCTTTGATGGTACACGCTGAACCACCAAAAGGGCTGATAAAACATGTGACTCGTAGAGACACAATGGACTCTTTACTTAGAGTCGTTGACCAGGTTCAGGAGGAAACTTTTTTACCTGTGACTTTATCCACTGGAATGTTGGAAAAGGATAAATCGGCAGAAACTTGCCATATCACTGGGTTTTACCCAGCACCAAAAACCCCACCCCTTCTCTGTGAGAGAGAAGCGAACATGGCACCTTGCGAACATAATTCACAAGTGCCCGGTGGACAAAGGTTCTTCTGTGAAAACCTCAGGCAAACGGAAATTTTAGAGAGGAGCACACCGGTACTAAACAATGGAACGCGCCTTGTCAGCTCCAAGCCTGACCTTTTCATACCTCAGTGCACGGATGAAAATGAGAGAGGTCATACTTCTGCTGAGAAGCCATTCTATAACAGCTTCCCTAATCTCAAGGAGACGATTAGTTTTACAGAAGGAGATGAACATTTTCAAATGAGTGGAGATACGTCAGGGTCATTGAAAGATCTAAACCAAATTTTGCTTGAGAAAATCACAACAGTGATAGGAAAAGCCCAGGCTGAGAATCATTCAGCCGAGACTGAGATACAAGATACGAATGTGGTTGAGAAGAGTATGGATAATGGGAATAACCAGCGAATAGAGAGAAAGTGGAAGGGAGAGAATGACACCCGCATTAAACCACCTGTGCTCACAGCTATAAATTTGACTTTCACCCACGAAAAACTGCCTCGTTCATACCTGAACGCCAGTGACACTCAATCTTGGTGTGATTTATCAAAGAACAAGTTGTCTGCAAACTTGGGAGGTTTAGAAAACTTAACTCTTGTTAGATTGAACTCACGTAGCCCATTTAAATCTTTCAATCCAGAAAGAAGGAAAAAGAATATTGACCGCCTGAGCAGGTCAAACGTAGGAGCGGAGTTAAGGAGATACATGAGAAGTTCCTATTTTTTATGGAAGACACACCGGCAAAGTTCTTATTGTTACCATGACAAAGGATGTTTTGCACGCCCATTCAAGCGGGCCACAGAACAATGGCAGACTAAGCGCAGCGAACTGACAACAGATAGTGGAAGGTCAGAATTAGTTCATTCTAACCGTAATTTGTGTGAAAAGGTGAATGGGTACAGCATTTTGGCAAGACGAACGGGGCCCGAAGGAATTACGAAAGTTAGCTCTTCGATAACTCAGAACTTCAGGGATTCTCAAAATGAAGAGCCATGGCCAAGTGGAGCGTTAGCAAGCGGACAGAGGTCGAGAGAATTGAAAAGTTGGGTGACAGAAGGAATTTATAATTTAGACAAAGACCTTCTCTCGTTGAATAGTTTGCAACTATTTTAAATTGGGGAGTTTCTGTCACAGAGTGCTCGAAGATTTTGTCTAGATTATGTTAAAATTCCTTACTTTTCTTTTCCTTCCTCGCTAATAGTCCTGTCATTCGATCCAAAATTCTAGCTTCTCCTACAAAGGCACTTAAAAGCATTTCTTTAAAGATGTCTATACGATTTATTAGCTTGGTCGAAACCAGTGGTTCCCAGAGTATTATATTTCAGTGTGCAGTGGTCAACTGGAGACCGGCACGATAAATCTTTTACGTGTCTTAGCATGAGACGGGACATAATTAACTCTTGGCGTGGGAATCAGGAAATATTTTAACTTCATGCGAACAAATGCTGAATTTTAAGATCACTTGCTGATGAACCGTTGGGAAGACAACGCACGCTTATAAGTTATAGAATAGAAACCTCAACTTACCTCATATCTACAAGTATATTGTGATTGAGTGTAAAAAGCTACTAAAGTTCTATTTCTTAAGCTGTGGATAAAGTCCTGAGCGCCCAGTTGCAGAATCCTAGCCAGTTTCTGGATTTTGATTTCTGTCAATTGTTGCGAGTAAACCGCCTAGTTGCTCTATGCTACAGAGAGAACTAGTGCTTACGTCTCAAACCTAGCGGTGATATCACTAGTCAGCAACCCTGTGCAGTCTACAGCTTTAAGCAGTTAACACCTCGTCAGCACCTGAACTTCATAACGCAACTTCACAACCAGGTTAACGGAAAGCCTAGTCATCTCTTGGACTGTTGCTCAACTGAATCAAATTCTCCAGTTGGTAATCCCTACCTACTGTGACGCCCAGGAGAAGTCCAAGCAGATAAGTCTACGTAAAACCCAGACCAAAATCAGAATTCACTTATCCAAGAAATAGCCGTAGGAATAAACTTTCGTCAGTGAGGAAAATAGCCTCTTATTCTTATCTGAACCAAAGACACTGACAGTTCTAAATTTCCTAGTATTTCTTTTCAAAGTACATGTCAACATTGATTTTATATTTCTACTGTAATTAAAGTAATTGTGTACATTCTGTAACTCACCATCATTCTGAGTTTGACTTAGTAGATTGTATGTTCTGTTCAGAAAAAACATTCTCAACCCTCTTTGTATTACTTATTACTACTAGTTCATCTTCAAAAAGATTTGAGTAAGAAAGAGTTAGTCGTCGCCAGAAAAATACAAGAGTTGGCAGTCTAAAGGTGAGAGAATCACTGACACCAACCTGTGCCCTTCTGTTAACTCTTTCCCTCAACACTAGCTCACATCTGTGAAAACTAGTGTATAAAGGTCGATGCGCTTTCTACACATCTTCCTTACTATACAAAACTCTTTATGCTACAATTGGATTCTCATTCAACGTCAATTGGAGTGCACCATCAATCAACTATATCTGCGACAAAAATGCATGTGGGAATAAATGAATTCAGTATGAAAGGTGAGAGAAAGGAAGGGCAGAATGTCAGACGGACCTGCGTGCCAAGTTCTCAACCCTCAGAAAATAAAGTTCGTTCGTTCGTTCACTGTTTCATGGATAACCTGGCGGAAAACAGTGGAGGCTTAGATGTAAAGCATGAACCAGATTTGGGGCCAGGCACGAAGGATGGCCCGCGCGACTGAACAGAATGGAGACAGTTTCTTGCTGGCCTACAAGACACCACTAGGCGTGATGGTCACTGACTGCTTTGTTAGTCAAGGGGCTAAGGATCCAAGTAGAAGACCGTGTCATGGTCCAGATTCTTTTTTTTTTAAAATAAAATTTTGCCTCGTTTTGGCGAGGCGCGTCCCGTTCAACCTAGCCGGTTATATTAGGGCGCATGTCCAAATATAACATACCTTTAGGTCTGGTGTCATGGTCCCGTGTAGTTGCTTGGGTCTTGTATACCACAAAGGAAATAATAGACCTAAAGCTCTATCAGGTATTGTGGTTTCTCACGAGTCTCCTGCTGCTTCTCTGGGCTTACTTCGATGTTGTTGTCTTTAGCAAAGGAGTCTGCAAAGGGATCAGCTGCCTGTTTTCCATGAGGATGTTTCCATCTTTGTACAGTGCAATCTTTGAGTTTCTCCCTGTACCCTCATCATTAAGTTGTTTTACCAGCTTCCACAGTTTCCTTGTATCTCTTTCGAAGTTCAAGGACTCTGTTTTCTCCTTCCAGCTTCTCCGCCTGGCCTGCAACTTGGCCCTTTGGAATTTGGCCTTAGCTTGCTGGTAGTTATTGTGGTGTTCTTGGCATGGACTGGTCTCTGCCTGCTTTCGAGATGTTTCCACGTCGTTGTGCAGCTGCTCTAGTTCACTTTTCCAATATGGTTTGTAGTGCTTACGAGCCCCTCTAGGTATTGTTTCACGAGCAGCCTGTAATATGCATCTGCTGAATTCATCGACTAGCTTATTGATGTCTTTGTCTACAGTCAGATCTCTAGCCAGTATACTAGTACGGTGCTGGTACATTGTCCAGTCTGCCTTCTTGTAGTTCCACCTAGAGAGAGTGCTGCTGTCCTTGACAAGTTCATTTTCCACAAGTAGGAAGACTGGCCGGTGGTCGCTGCCTCCAAGTTGTTTCCCTACAACACGTGTGGTGTTCCACTCCAGGCCTGGTGAGTGGAATGCCAGGTCTGGTGTAGAGGTGGTGTGCCATGATCTCGAGTAGAAGGTTGGTGGGTCGATTGGCTAGTTAATCAGGATAAGCCCATTGTCATCCTGCCAGTTTTTAAGCTCATCACCTCTCCTATCCATGTGATCATAGCCCCAGCTCTGTGAGTGGCTGTTGAAGTCTCCGCACACAATCAGTCTTTCTTTTGCTGGGATTGTGTCTAGTGCCAGTGGGCGGTCATTCGGACAGTAGTAGTTGAGCAGGTGGAATTCTGTACTTTCTGTCCTGAGATGAAGCACCTGGTATTCCGCCACCTCCATATATGTTTCAAGCTGACATGCACTGATGTTATTCCTCACGAGTGTCAGTATTCCACCCTTTCGCCTGTCTATTCGGTCGGATCGGTAGCACTGGTAGCCTCTGATTTTGAAGGCTATGTCCTTGTTGAGGTGGGTTTCTTGCAAGCAGCATACATTTACTTGCTCTACATTCAAGACATTTTCGAGCTCAAGTTTTTTGCTGTAGCCATCTTTTTTACTGTTGACGCCTTCAGCATTCCAGTGCATTATTTTAAGTGGTCTTTGCTTTGCTTGGCCAGTAGCTCTATTCTCATGCCTCCTGGCTCCACGGGGCAATTGAGAAGGACCCCAGTAGTAGGGGTTGGGCCCTTTTGATGCAGAGGGCCCGGCACTGCGTCTGCTTGGGTGTCCGTCACAGGGCGAGTGCCATAACGTTTTGTAGATATAGGCATATTTCCATTGCGTGTGTGCGTGGCATCCTGATTGCTATGGTGCGCCCCTTGGCTGGTTGCCTCCGTCTTCAGCACCTTGACTTGCTAGGGCAGACTGTGGTCTTGCTCGAGTATAGGAGGGCCTGGCCAATCTTGGTTTTTCGGCCGCTGATGGCTGTACTTGAGCCCCATCTCCACGTCAAGGAGCTGGCCTCGATGGGGTGGAAATAAAATTAGTTCCATAGCAGATACTGCTGTAAGAGAGTGAAGTGTTAGAGATATGTTTCTCAAGCGGTGTGCCGCGGCACACTAGTGTGCCGTCGTGCCTATCAAAGTGGGCCGCAAAAATTGTGTTATTGATCCAGCGGCACTTGGGCTCTCGCCCTTCGGCCCACAAAAATTGTGTAAATTTACCACATGAAGTATATTTTTAATGATCATGTAAGATAAAACTGATCTTACAGCTTGAATTCATTCAATAATAATTGGAGCTATTAACTGCTTTGAACAAAAATAGATATACTTCAGAATTATTTTAAAGAATTACAAGGAAATCGAATTTACCGTTTTCTTTATTCTAAAGTACCCACAAATTAGTGTATTTAATTCAGTATATATCACTGTAATTGTTTATTCAGGCGCGGGGGTCAGATAGGTGTGCCTCAAATTGTTAGAAAATTGAAAAGTGTGCCGTGAATATAAAAAGGTTGAGAAACACTGTGTTAGAGACTTCATCAAACTAGTTCCAGCTTTACGAGATGGGGGTTATCAGCTCCTTTCCTCGCTGCCTTTGCCTTCCTGGACTCAAGAGCAGAGTCATGTACTCGGAACTTGGTAATTATGCCGCAAGAGGAATGCGCTCTAACCGATTTGCGCATCTGGAGCTTCATACTGGCAGATACAATAGAATTTTATTTAAAAATAGTTCAAGCTTGCCTATGACCTCGCACAACGTAAATCCGCCACTGCCTCTATTTCAGACTTAAGCCTTTCACGGAAACCTACTACCTTGACGGTAAATAAATTTACAATCAGGTTGACCTCGGTCATTAAGGGCTGAATCTGGTGAAACGCCTGTGAACTGGCTTTGATGTAGTTCACTAACTCTTGTGAAGGGCGTGTGAAGTTTTTTTTATTTTGTTTGGTTTTTTAAAAATCGTGGCCAGGAATGTAAGGCGTGATAGTTTGTGGTTAGTTGTTGCGACGTTTGTGTTCAAGGACAGAAATATGGCGAGGAGTTTGTTCATGATAAGAAATATTGTATAGAGGTAATTGTTCGTGATTTTAAATACAGAGAAGTGGTTTTCTTTTGTTTGTTTTTCCAGGAGTAGACATTTTTAGAATTGTTAATTCAAGATGGAGACATAGAGATGTGCTTATTTATGAATATAAATATAGAGAATTGCTTGGTTGTGGATATAAATATAGAGAAGTGCTTGCTTGTTTCTGAATATAAATATAGGCTTATATAAATAAAGGTCAAGGTAATCCCATATCAGATACTGCCTTAGGGGAGTGGAGTGTTAGAGACTTGACCATACTAGGTCCAGCATCGAGAGGTGGGGTGACTAGTTCCCTTCCTCGCTGCCTTTGTCTTCCCTAACTCAAAGCCAGGTACCCATTTACAGCTGGGTAGACTGGAGCATGTTGGTACCGTGATTCGACCAGCGCTGTAACCATTCTGTCAGTCGGACGCTCATTATAGGTATATATCTATCTACGGCAGTATCTTTATATATCGTTATTTATTTATAGAAGTGCATGGTTGAAATGAAGTACAGTGGGCCGTCCGTTCAATACAGCCTTAAAAAATAATTCAGAGACGTAGTAAAAAGGGGTTTAGTGTTAGATTTAGAAATCCTAAGCCTAACCCTAAACGCTAACCATAATTCTAACCCTAAAGACGTGTGTGTTTTATTTGGATGGCGTCTCAAAAGACGACCCACTGTTGTCAAATTTCAACCCAAATGCACGTTTGTGAGGAGAAATACAGAGAATTGCTTATTTATAATCATAAATACTGAATACAGAATTGCCTGTTTGTGAATAGAAATGTAGAGAAGTGCTTGTTTGTTAATATAAATATAAAGAGCTGTTTATGGCCAGCAGTACGGAGAATTGCTTGCTTATAAACCGACATACAGAGAAATAGGTCTACTTGTTCATGAATAACTATAGAGAAGGTATCGTCATTAAAAATACGATTTGTCCGTGATTAGAAATTTCGGGAAATATCGTTTATGGCCGGCTGAAAAGTCTTCTTGGATTATCAGTTGGTCTGTGGTCAACATCATCATCATCAGGTGACGTATTCTTTCCAGGACGTTGTCTCCATTACAGCTGCTCTGAACGCATTGCGATTCTAGGCAAGTCGACCTGCATCAGCCAAAGACAAGTTCAGACTCTCTGTCATGTCCTGGGTCCACCGTCGTCTAGGTCGACCCCTTCCCCTTTTTCCAGGGACCATGCCTTCCATCACTATTTTTTTCCAGACTATTATGTCTTTTTATATGACCGAAAAATGTCAGCTTCCTTATTGCGATGGTATTTAGGATCCAATTTTCTCTACGTTTAGTGAGTACAGTTACCTCTCTGTTGGTCTTTTTTTTCTGTCCAGGGTATTCTCAACATCCTTCTGTAGCATTTCATTTCGAATGATGTAATCTTTTTTGCAACTGTTTTATTGAGTGTCCATGTCTCGCAGCCGTATGTTGCTACTGGGAATATACATGCTCTGATCAGTTGTAACTTTGTTTCTTTGCTTGTGTCTTGCCATAGGTTTTTCATCTGTATTAGTTTATGTGAGGCAATTGCAAGTCTTCTTTTAATTTCTACCGCACAGTCGCCAGAGCTGTAGATGATTAGTCCTAAGTATTCCAATTCATTAACACCTTCCAGTTCTTCGTTAACAATTTCAATTTCTGGCTGTGGTCAACGGTTGTAAGAATTGTTCATTATTAGAAATGTAGGGACATATCGTTTATGACCAAATGAAAATTCGCCTTGAATGATCGTTCTGTTCATGGTAGAGGGTTGTAAGAATTGTTCATGATTATAAATTTAAGGACATATCGTTTATGACCGGCAGAAAAGTCATTTTAAATTATTCTTTTGTTCATGGGAGAGGGATGTAAGAATTGTTCATGATTATAAATTTTGGGAAATATCGTTTATGACCGGCTGAAAAGTCGTCTTGGATGATCGGTTTGTCAGTGGTAGAGGGTGTAAAAATTGTTCATGATTAGATATTCAAGTAAGTACTGTTTATGAACAGTTGAAAAGTCGTCTTGGATTATCGTTTTGTTCATGATCACGGGTTATAAGAATTGTTCATGATTAGATATTCAGGTAAGTACTGTTTATGAACAGCTGAAAAGCCGTCTTGGATTATCGTTTTGTTCCTGATCACGGGTGTCACAGAGAGTTTATGATCAATATATTTTCTAATTTCGTTTCTTTCTTTACCCGTGTCCTCTACCTTATTATCACTCTTTTATCCTTTTTGTATTTTTTTCGCATTCGTACGTTTGTGACTATAATCATTACTATTTTCCAATTCTAACGTTCGCCAGTGTCTGTTCTCATTTAGAAACGCACTAGTGATGTTATTACGTAGATGCCAGGCTCGGGAGGTTATTGCGTTGTAGACGTAAACTGTGAATATTCGCTTTCGCCAGACTTATAGGCGACATATCGTCTGTATTTTCACCTGCCAAAACGAGTTGCATCGGCTGAGCGCTCAGGTGAGGCGCGATAACCGACATCTCCAAGGCGCAGTTTGAGACATTTGTCTGGAAATGCCATCTGACAGGGCACTCACTGTTGGCCCTGGTCAGCGTGAGGTGTGAACGCACGTTTGGCAGTTATGGGCAAAACGTCTAGTAATGGGAAGGGTTATATGTAAGGTGTTTAAGACGGAATGGGGAGATTATTTCGTTTTTGCGAAATAAGTTGGGACCCTTTGTCTGGTTTAAGATATTAATCAGAGTTTGAAACTCGATTTCACTCATTCTCCATTTTGCAGTAGACGTGGTCACTTCGTTCGAGATACTAAAACTTATAAGTGAAATCTCTTAGCTTCGTTGTGATACCGTAGTTCTGTGTTGAGGTAAATATTTGTGATGAAGTACATTGGTACAGCGATAAAATCATTAATTATATGTAATAAAGTCATAATAATATGTATAGAATTAGTAAAGTTGTAACGCGTCTTCTTCCCTGCGCCAGAAAACGCATTGATTTAGGTAGGATAGAACGTAGTCTAAAACCTTATTGCCGCGCTAGTAGTATTGGACTTTGTAACCCGCCCGTCAAGGGTTAAGGATAAAATTTTGAAAAAAAGACAAGCTTCGTTATTCCAGGAAAGATAGAAAGAATAAAACACACGAACGCATAAGATTGAGAGAGCGGACACATGCTGCCGGCTTGTCAGGTGTTAGAAGTTTGAATTAGCTACTCAGGCCGACAGTGCGAGACGATGCCGTTAGCTTGTGTCGAAAACAATGTCGCGAGCTTTAAAATTTAAAAATAAACCGCCAAGTCCAATACATTTTCTAACAAAAGGCACACTGTAGAATCATATATACACACACGCATAATTACTTCCTGTCGGTAAAAAGGAAGATCTGCGATGATTTTATAACATTCAAGTAGTTGAGACTTAGAAAACAAGGAACACCAAAATGGAAAATATATTGAATTCTTTATTAATAGGTTTAAGATCATAAAAGTTAGCTAGTCTTAGAGCTGGTCTTGTCCCGATGGGTAATATGCTTTCGAATAAAAAATCCGACAGATAGAAATAAAGTTATGGACAAAAGACTGCATTTGTTCGTACAGACAGACCAACACATGCTCGTTTGGACTTTCACTAACGGTAACATTTTTTGACGCGTCCTTGAAAAAGGCAAGAAAGGGTACATGTAGAAAGGGGTAGACAAGGGGGGGGGGGGGAATTATGGGATGGCTCAAACTGAATATGTTTTTTGGTAGTGTTGGCCAAAACCAAGTTTAATTTTGGTGAATGCCAAGTCGGACGGACAGACCGACAGAAGTACACTAACATTGGACCGAAATTGGACCTTAGATTTAAAAATTTGAATGGAAAATCTTAGTAGTAGATCCCATTGGTCAAAACATTTCATATTATTGAGTACATTCAAAGGCTAGACGCCATTTGTAGAAGATAGTCCCTAGAGCAGGACGTTGAGTATTTCTGTGGAAAAGTGATTAGCCTTATTAAAGCAAATATATATTAGAGTAATAGGCATCACAGTTCAGCCAGCAGTATATCTGGAGTCTGCTATTCAACGTACCTGTGTTTTTTTCATTGAATTTCTGGTAAGACCGACATTATTCATATATATTTTGTTTAAAAATGTGAGTGAGAGATGCTGCCATCATGACTGTAAGTAATCAGTTCCCAAGCTGATTTGTGCAGGGCCTGAAGGAGAATTAGGCTATAACACATTGCCAGTTTTGTAAATGCACATGTTTTGTGAAATAAAAAGGTTTTCTTAGGTGACCAGAGGGACACAGCTCACCTATCCTATTGTATGGAAGAAAAGACAGATTAATAATATTATTGCAGATGCAGTACCGCCTTTGTAGGAGAGACATGGGAACAACACTGGTACACTGTGGAATGGATGTGCTGGATTGGTCCATTAGATATGACCCAGCTCTTTATTTCTTATGTATTCTCTTTTGTATATATAAAACACAGTTTAAGTAAGATATCAACAAGGAGACATTATTTCATTGTTACGGGGTTTTTATCTGGCACTAGTCCGGTGCCAGATGTCTATGAGAAGCAGTGAGAAGTCGTTTCATGCACAGTAGTGACAGGGACCTGCAGAGTCTACCCTGTTACTTTTGGCCATTATCATAGCGAAATCGTGTGACACCAAGTTTACAGACTGTTCAAGTGTGCCCAGATAAGTAAAATATCTGGCACCCTAACTCTACATCAGCTTTAAGACCAGCACACCCCTGTATAACAAGAAAAAACAATTTCCCCAGAGAACTTAACAGTGACATTGTATATTAAAGAGACTGGGAGTGATTATAAAATCCCAAACAGCCATCCAGTGTTAGAAACCAGTAATAGACAAATTTTAGTAACACTATTAGTATAGTTAAACAGTATTTGTTTGGACAAATTGGGTCTAAAATTTACATTTTGTATATATATATCTTGAATTCTTTTCATTTCAAAATCCTGACCAGAAGAATACTAGGTTCAGGACCAAATAAATCATACAGAAAATTATTAATTGTACAAATTTATCACAGGTGTTATTTCCTTGAATCATAGACCTTAATACTTGTTTGTATAGATGTGTATTATTGTTAAAGTACCATCACACCACACTTGCATATCCCTAAACATTAGACGTAGCTATCATTCATAATAGTCAATAATAAGTCTGCTTGAGGCCATAAGGTGCTAGCAGCAAGGCACCCTGATAACTCAACCCTAATTTTGTTAGCATCAGGGACCTTTACAGCTGGCCTCATTCAGTACAATAAGGAAACATATCAACAACATTTCATAACATCAAAATCCACCACAATATTATATTTAATATATCTAGATTTTTGCGAGTGATTAAGTGTTAAATTGCCTATTTTATCCCACTAGTTTCTTTTGTGCAGAGTGATTAAATTTATAAGTTGTTATATTCTCTAGTCGACGAGTTACAGTGGAAAAACATAATAAATTATAATTTTTAACTTAAAATCATGTAAGCTATAATGAATTAAATTTAACTGCTAAATAATCAGACGAGAATAATTTTTCTAAAACTAACTTATAAATGCTAGATGCCTCATGAGTGTTGACGGAATACGTAGGTATTCCTAATTCATGATGTTTGATTTTTATATATAACTTATTTCACGGGAAAGTTTAAACGTCAAGTCAAGCTCTTCGCTTGCAGTTCATAACGTAAGTTATATTGAGTACATAATATGTAAAATATTTCATATGTGTTTTTTTTCTTTATTCAGTGAATACTGGGGTTAACCCAAACTTTGCCTGCGTTTAGTACAGAGACATACCTGTGAGAAACATAAACATTTTATATCTTTAACCACGTGGGTTTTTCAAGTAACACCTGTCTGACAGGGCGTGTGCCTTCAAGAGATAGACAGAATACCAATCCCACTAACAGGTTTTTTTTTAAAGAATAAATGCTTATACTGGGCCTCTGAGCCAGAACATATCACAAACTCTAATGTACATGCTGCCTTGTGGCGAGAATAAATTACAGAAAAAAAAACATTAACTTTTCCGACACTGTTGACAAGTGGTGTGACCAACTAAACTCCTATACTGAGATAAGGCACCCGACCTGACATTCCTCATTTCTAGAAACCAAAGCTAGTGACACTGTGCTCGTTGTTAATTTTCGTGCCTAAACAATTTTAATGTGACCTAAACAGACATCCGAAAAATAAGAACACCCAAGGAATCCGTTCCCTGAAGCAGAGAATTCAACCCGTCTTTTTGGAACTGGGGATTTCTTGGTCAAAGACTGTCATTGACGATCCTGTATGTGAATGTCATAAAAATTGTGTTTCCAGAAGTGGCTATCAAAGCTGTGAGTATGAACAAAATGCACGTGATCACGGCTGAATGAATAGAGTGAATGCAGGACTGAGTGATTCCTTTATTGTTACAATTTTTGGCACCCATTTTGCTGTTGTAACTTTCTTTATGCAAGTATTGCTAACCCTATTTTCCCTTAGAATAGACTAGAGATATCAAGTCTGTTCATACCTTATAAAGGGGGAAATATTAGACAAAATCATATGTATCCGTAACTCTTTGGGCTATCATCTTTCTCCTAACGGGACTGTGGGCTAAACATCGAGGGGAGATCATACCAGGGGGTCTATATTTTTGTGTGTAGCAATTCATTGACTTGATGCTTATTTATATATATATATTTGATGTAAATTTTGGATGTTATGGTGGTGGAAGTTTATATTGATAATTAAACTGCACTTAAAATTTAATCAGCGTGCTGGTCAGCTCGTTCTAGAATATCTATATAATCATTGTTATAGTTTTCCCACGTCTGTGTGTCTAACTGTAGTCACGTGTATGTGCGTGCACGTGAGTGGATAGAACTATATATATATATGTAATATATACCTGTGTTTAGACTGTCTGACTCCTCTAAATCTGTCGTAGAAGATAGGCAGAGAGAGAGAAGATTTCTCGATCTCAGAGACAGCCTCTATCGCATTCTACCACCTCACTCGTGGAAATCTATTCTATTAATACCTCTCACTGTGACTATCACTTATTCTAATCTATTCAGAAGGGACCAACCCAATTCTTAATTCTCCTATCAAAAATCTACGACAAATGTGGTCTCGTCCGAAGGATTTTTTTTTTTAACTTAGAATAGGAAGACGAGACGGCAAATATCAGCTCGTCTGTAAGATTCTTTATTCTGATATAGAGTAAGAGTGTGATGTCTTGTGAGTTGTTATATCTTTAAAAATAATTTATCCCCTAGACTAACGATCTGTTTATGGGCGTGCTGACCACACAATTAATAATTTTTTTTCCACAGCATTTTGAATAATATACATTTGAGTTACAGGTTGATTTTGTCGGAATTTATGTTAATTACTGATTTTGTAATACTAACGCTGGTAAAGTTTGTGAGTGTACAACATTCACAGGGTTCTGAAGAAGTAGGTGTTTGAGCTAAGCTAAGGAGTGCGTTCAGACAATTTCGTCCTGTAAATTGCCTCCCTACCCTAACTGTCTTCATGGGTGAACTTGATAGTGGATTTAAAATTAAGGGGATTTTTTTTTTTGTCTTCCTTAAACAAATTTTTGCAATAATTATTTTGCTTCCACTGTAGCAACTTATTTTCAGTGAGTAACCTTAACTACCATTTATTTGGCGTAGTCGTCTGCATTAGGTGCTTTATTGCCGATTAATAGCAGCGATAGTTAGATACTGTATCATAGGAGGAGGTATTCCAGGGTAATAATATTATCATCTTTTGATTTTGGTAATTTCTCGTAAGTGGTAGGAACCAGTGTATCCTTTTTCTTATTTCTTTCTCGTCTAAGTCTCAGTCACCGATTTACTATGGCAGAGAGGGCGAAGCTTAGGCAGATCCTCAGACAGGAAGCAAAGGAAGAGGGATTACAAGGAGAAGAAGCGAAAGCGTTTGTCAACGAAGAACTTGACAGATATGATGCGGAGCAGAAGGAAAAAGCGGCGGAGAGGAAAGCAGCCGAAGCTAGAGAGCAGACGAAGATTGAGGAAGAAATGGATATTCACAGGATACAGCATGAGAAGGAGAGGGAGGAGAGAGAGAAAAGAGAGAAGGAGAGACAGCATGAGGAAAGAGAAAATGAGCAACGACGACAGCATGAGTTGGCTCTTAAAACTCTAGAATTCCAAAGTCGTGGTGCTGCCTCTACCTCCAGCAATGGAGAGTCTTCTCCTCATTCTTCCTTAACTGATCCTTCTAACACTAAATCTACTTATCTCACTGCTGTGCTTTTTGCGCTAGAATCTTTCCCTTGTCCTAATGAGAAGATTGACACGTATCTAGAAAAATTTGAGAAAATTGCAACGCTGTACGGTTTAGAGAGGTCGCGTTGGAATATGAAGCTTTCTCAGGCATTGAAAAGCAGTGCGTATGATGTTTACGCCAAACTGGAAAGCAGCTAACAAGACAACTATGATCTGTTTAAGAAAGCGTTACTGGAGCGCTTTGAAATGAATGCTCGCAAATTTTTGCAACTGTTTCGCAACAGCAGTAGGAGAGCTCTGAAACTTTTCAGCAGTTCTCGTCTCGTTTGAAGGGATACTTGACAAAGTGCCTTGAGCTCCCCTCTACCTATGAAGGTTTGGAGGAATTTGTTTTAACAGAACAAATAAAGAACACTTTGTCTGCAGATACCCGGAGATTTCTAGCTGAGCAAGGTGCAGAAAAGCTTGAAGACATTTTGGAAAAGTCTGAGCGATATCACAATGCGCTGGCTGAACTACCGGCCACAAAATGGAAACCGACAGAAGAGCATTTTCGAAAGAATAATCTAGAGCAATCTTCTCATGCTTCTAATCAGAATAACCACAGAGAAACTGGACCTCAAAACCCCCCTCCGGAAAAATCCAAGTTCTACAAAAACAGGTACCCCAACCACAGTAAACAGTCTGATCAACCCGACCGCCCTTCATGGCAGCGTGGCCAGAAAGGACAAGGTGGCAAAGGGAGAACCCCTGAGCACGGGACTAATGATCAGAGTGAGCACACCGAGCCTAAACGCATCGGATGCTTACTAACAGTCTCGCAAGGCGGAATTATTGACAGTTATTCCCAACTGTTACGCACAGAATTTTTCTAAGACTGTGTGTAATTAATCTGTATGAATTGTACACTTTAAATTTTTTGTGATCTAAGGCAGATAACCCTTGTTTAAACTATGGGTACATTGTACTATGGGGGTTACCTTCTCTTGTTGGTTGACTCGTTGGTTATCTTATCTTGTGTCTTGACTCGCTGATTCATTTTTTCGAACGATGTCTCCTTATACGGTAGTATCGGTCAACTATTTCTTGGAATGATTGAAACTAGGGTTGAGTTTTATTCCCATGTCCATATAAGGCGTGATTTCTGAACATAGCTTTGTTGAAATGGTTCCTTCATCGTTTCGTTGTGAGTGTTAGTCAGATGTATGCGTTCTGCGCATGTCTAAACTTTAAGAAGGTTAGAATCGTCTTCCGCCCAGGGATTCAACGAGATGTACTGAGCAGAGAAAGGACGCTGCTGCGTCTGTGATTTTTGATAGGGAATTCTATAGTCCTCCTGTGAGTTAGTTAGCTAACGAGGCTTTCCCTATATGATTCAAAAACTGCCTGGAGGCGTATGTTTTGTGGTGTTGATTCTGAAGAAAGGTAATACCCTCCTTTATTGAACTCTGTGATCTACCTAGATGTTAGACATTGTGTCGATCTCTGCTCGCCTGTGTGTTAAGGAATGGAGAGGTTCTTTTACTAGGAAATTTCACCACCGGTATCTTTATACCTGAGATATATATATATACACGGGTCGCTCTAGGCCCACAGAACAATTTCTATGTTCTAGGATTCGCTATGCCAGCGATTGCACCTATGTCGAGGGTTAGACTTAGGGACGCTATAAAGGTCAGCTTCACCTGTACTCCTGCAATGCTATTCTCGTGCGGACAATAATAGGCTTATTTTTGTACATCTGATCTGCCAGCATCAGAGAGGAGTATTGATTATTATTTAATGAACATTGATGATATGCAGCTGACACTGTTGCAGGATTTTGATGAACCTTATGTATGCAGATCCATGAAGAAACTTTAGAATGCTGAATACATTGAACTATTGATGTCTATAACTTATGTAACGTATTTGTACTTGTGGCGTCAAATAAATGATGAAACGTCCAGAGCAGTTTACCCTTTTATGACTTCGCATGTCATATTTCATGTGCTGTAACTCTGTGAACTATCTCACTACTATACACACAGCAACAACAAAAAAACCAGATAAGACACCCTACACTTCAACTATAATATACCTAGTGTCGATAGGGGTGGTATTTGACAGAGCTAAAGATTTACAACGTACTTGGACTTATACTTGCAACGTCCACAGTGGCCAGACAGTGTGGCCTTATCATCATTGAGAAGTCAGCCTAAATCCACCCTTATCACCAACCTGTTGGGGATACACCCTCAACGCGAGGTACTGTTATATTAAACGGTTCTCTAAGTCTTTGTTTATTTGACACGGGGCTTTCTTATGATTGCATTGTCGCCAGACACCTGGTTAAACCCGGTCAAGAAACAGCAGAGACCGTCGAACTTTGTGGAGTTTCTAAGAGTGAGGCACCTACAGCGCTTCCCATCACACTGGTGGAGATCCACTCTGATTTTGCCAGAGGCGAGATCAAAGCGGCTGTTATGGATGACCCCATCTACCCAGTCATACTTGGCGGGAGATACGTGTTTATTGGGAAACCGGAAGAGCCGATTGTGGCAGCAGTAACTACAAGAGGGCAAACCAAGAAGGAACGGGAGCCTGCGCAAAATTTGTTACCTTTGGAACTTAAAGATGCGCAACAATAGGACCCTACTTTGGCACCCTGCTTTAGGAAACTGCCCATGGCTAAGGAACCCAGACAGCACGGGGACATTTTTTCTAAGGATGGCGTACTTTATCGCAGAACGGGCAAGCCTGACCAAGGTTACAACCAGCTCATAGTACCGAAACAGTACAGAAGCCAAATCCTAGAAATGGGGCACTCTCTTCCCTTTAGCGGACATATGGGACAGAACGCCACAAACCAACGGATAACCACTCATTATTGGTGGCCAGGAGTAAATACTGATATTATCAGGTATGTCAAATCCTGTGCCCAGTGCCAACGGGTGCCACCCAAACAACGGGCACCCCCAGTCTCTTTGGGTGAAATGCCAATAATGGGAACACCATTCGAACGGGTTGTGATCGACA
The DNA here is from genome assembly GCA_024509875.1 of Oreohelix idahoensis. NCBI lineage: Eukaryota > Metazoa > Mollusca > Gastropoda > Stylommatophora > Oreohelicidae > Oreohelix > Oreohelix idahoensis. Next base: position 71,483 of record JAMPIV010004169.1, read on the forward strand.
TTTTAGGACCCCTAGAAAGGACTAAAAGAAGGAACAGGTTTATCCTGACCTTAGTCGACACATGCACTTTATGGGCAGAAGCTATCCCGCTAACATGCGCAGATGCCAAGCATGTCGCAGAAGCCCTCGTGCAGATTTTCACTCGGTTGGGATTCCCTCAGCAAGTGTTGACGGATAACGGATCTCCATACCGAAACCTGTTGATGGATGAAATCGTTAAGATCTTGAGGGACCAGCATATCTACACTAAGCCTTACACTCTTTCCAGAAATGGGCTAGTAGAACGTGTTAACGGAAACCTCAACATGATGTTAAGTAAACTGGCACAAGGGAAAGCTGAAGATTGGGATTGTTGCATTCTTGCAGCTTTATTTGGCTACAGAGAATCTCCTCATACTTCCACAGGATTTCCGCCAGCTACGCTTTTATTCGGCAGACCTATCAAGGGGCCGCTGGAAGCCTTGCTTTGGTCGCTGACAGACCAGAAGGCAGATGAGACAGTTGTCTCAGCCAGTAAATACGTATCGGATTTAAAGGAACGGTTGAAACTAGGATGGGACCTAGCAACGACTAACTTTAAGCGAGCACGCACAAAGCACGCTAACCGATACAGGAAAGTCGCGAAAGAGAGAGAACTGGAAGCAGGAGAGAAAGTTTTGGTGTTACTCCCTACGGAAACAATCAACTGAGGATCGGATGGCAAGGGCCGTTTACCGTCCTGAAAAAGATATCAAAGGCTAACTACCAGATCTCTATTCAAGGAAAGGAGAAGGTTTTCCATTTAAATCTGTTAAAGAGATACTTGGAAAGACCTGTGCCGACCTCCGACCATCTCCTGACGATCGCCAAAACTGACGAAGATGACGTTAGTGGCAGGGAAATTCCACTGCAATCACACGTAATCTTTCAAAAATGTCAAAAGCGGCGACGCTCTTTCAAGCGCGCATGGGAGACATTCCAGAGAAAGCAAACTTTGGGAGTATACTTGAGTAGGAATTGGAGAGAGATGGAGGGGGAGATGAGAGGGGAGAAGACAGACACCCTGGAGCTACGGATATAGGAAATTTATTTCCATAACGTAGACATGGAGTGATTCCATATCTTAAAGGGGGAACGTTCTGCTACAGAGAGTTTATGATCAATATATTTTCTAATTTCGTTTCTTTCTTTACCCGTGTCCTCTACCTTATTATCACTCTTTTATCCTTTTTGTATTTTTTCGCATTCGTACGTTTGCGACTATAATCATTACTATTTTCCAATTCTAACGTTCGCCAGTGTCTGTTCTCATTTAGAAACGCACTAGTGATGTTATTACGTAGATGCCAGGCTCGGGAGGTTATTGCGTTGTAGACGTAAACTGTGAATATTCGCTTTCGCCAGACTTATAGGCGACATATCGTCTGCATTTTCACCTGCCAAAACGAGTTGCATCGGCTGAGCGCTCAGGTGAGACGCGATAACCGACATCTCCAAGGCGCAGTTTGAGACATTTGTCTGGAAATGCCATCTGACAGGGCACTCACTGTTGGCCCTGGTCAGCGTGAGGTGTGAACGCACGTTTGGCAGTTATGGGCAAAACGTCTAGTAATGGGAAGGGTTATATGTAAGGTGTTTAAGACGGAAAGGGGAGATTATTTCGTTTTTGCGAAATAAGTTGGGACCCTTTGTCTGGTTTAAGATATTAATCAGAGTTTGAAACTCGATTTCACTCATTCTCCATTTTGCAGTAGACGTGGTCACTTCGTTCGAGATACTAAAACTTATAAGTGAAATCTCTTAGTTTCGTTGTGATACCGTAGTTCTGTGTTGAGGTAAATATTATATTTAATATATCTAGATTTTTGCGAGTGATTAAGTGTTAAATTGCCTATTTTATCCCACTAGTTTCTTTTGTGCAGAGTGATTAAATTTATAAGTTGTTATATTCTCTAGTCGACGAGTTACAGTGGAAAAACATAATAAATTATAATTTTTAACTTAAAATCATGTAAGCTATAATGAATTAAATTTAACTGCTAAATAATCAGACGAGAATAATTTTTCTAAAACTAACTTATAAATGCTAGATGCCTCATGAGTGTTGACGGAACACGTAGGTATTCCTAATTCATGATGTTGGATTTTTATATATAACTTATTTCACGGGAAAGTTTAAACGTCAAGTCAAGCTCTACGCTTGCAGGTCATAACGTAAGTTATATTGAGTACATAATATGTAAAATATTTCATATGTGTTTTTTTTTCTTTATTCAGTGAATACTGGGGTTAACCCAAACTTTGCCGGCGTTTAGTACAGAGACATACCTGTGAGAAACATAAACATTTTGTATCTTTAACCACGTGGGTTTTTCAAGTAACACCTGTCTGACAGGGCGTGTGCCTTCAAGAGATAGACAGAATACCAATCCCACTAACGGTTTTTTTTTAAAGAATAAATGCTTATACTGTTCCTCTGAGCCAGAACATATCACAAACTCTAATGTACATGCTGCCTTGTGGCGAGAATAAATTACAGAAAAAAAACATTAACTTTTCCGACACTGTTGACAAGTGGTGTGACCAACTAAACTCCTATACTGAGATAAGGCACCCGACCTGACATTCCTCATTTCTAGAAACCAAAGCTAGTGACACTGTGCTCGTTGTTAATGTTCGTGCCTGGACAATTTTAATGTGACCTAAACAGACATCCGAAAAATAAGAACACCCAAGGAATCGTTCCCTGAAGCAGAGAATTCAACCCGTCTTTTTGGAACTGGGGATTTCTTGGTCAAAGACTGCCATTGACGATTCTGTATGTGAATGTCATAAAAATTGTGTTTCCAGAAGTGGCTATCAAAGCTGTGAGTATGAACAAATGCACGTGATCACGGCTGAATGAATAGAGTGAATGCAGGACTGAGTGATTCCTTTATTGTTACAATTTTTGGCACCCATTTTGCTGTTGTAACTTTCTTTATGCAAGTATTGCTAACCATATTTTCCCTTAGAATAGACTAGAGATATCAAGTCTGTCCATACCTTATAAAGGGGGAAATATTAGACCAAATCATATGTATCCGTGACTCTTTGGGCTATCATCTTTCTCCTAACGGGACTGTGGGCTAAACATCGAGGGGAGATCATACCAGGGGGTCTATATTTTTTTGTGTAGCAATTCATTGACTTGATGCTTATTTATATATATATATTTGATGTAAATTTTGGATGTTGTGGTGGTGGAAGTTTATATTTATAATTAAACTGCACTTAAAATTTAATCAGCGTGCTGGTCAGCTCGTTCTAGAATTTCTATATAATCATTGTTATAGTTTTCCCACGTCTGTGTGTCTAACTGTAGTCACGTGTATGTGCGTGCACGTGAGTGGATAGAACTATATATATATGTGGTGGGGTGGGCGAGATGATGATGATGATTATGTTGTGATTGTGATCTCACTCTCTTGTCACACTCGCACCGACCCGAACAACAATAAAACTCTTGATTCTAGAGGCAGGGGCTATATTTATTTTTTACAGCCCATTCAGTGACAAAGCAAACATTAAACAAATAAACTAGCGAACATCACAAAACCCAACAAAACAAAACACCCAACAGTGCCCGATGCTAATCTGAAGAAGCAAACAAAGCACAGAATAGTTAAAATCATAATATAATACTGAATGAGAAACACCACGCTCTCACCTGTCAAACTGTCCTACGCCGCCACCTGACACACTCAACTATCACACACACACACACACACACTCATGTGTGTCATCCAATGCGACTAGTAAGGTGTTGTGCGTGGGGCTGGCAATCTCACCATGTAACACAGGTTGCTACGGAAACCACTACTGCAAGAGCACACACTCAGCTATCACACACACACACTCATGCATGTCGTCCAACGCGACTAGTATGGTGTTGTGCATGGGGCTGGCAACCTCACCATGTAACACAGATTGCTACCAAAACCACTACTGCAAGAGCACACACTCAGCTATCACACACACACACACACACTCATGCATGTCGTCCAGTGCGACTAGTATGTTGTTGTGCATGAGGCTGGCAACCTCACCGTGTAACACAGATTGCTACCGAAACTACTACTGCACGAGCATCTGAATGCTTAATATGGAGGCAAACCACACTGTTGGCCCCATGCTCCCTCAGGAGCGGAGAAGAGAAATATATATCTTGAAGTGAGCCCACGTGCTCTCACAACCATTCCTCACATAACCATAGTTAAATAATCATAAAATGGACATAAAATAATATTTAACTATATGTACAACAAATACTCTCAGTAATGAGAATAAACCACCACCTCACAACTGGTCTATCTCAATATTCGTTACTGCATTCGGAAGCATGTCGTATGTGACGACTGGTGCGACTGGGAATCTCATCACATGAAACACATCGTTACCGAAACAACTACTGCAATAGCATAAAAATGCTTCTTGTCGGCTTGTGATAGACACCAGCCACATTGGTGTTTCCATGCTCCGCCGGGAGCAACCAGAGAAACACATGTCTCAACAAAGGAGTGGCCTCGCGCTCTCCAGAAATCTAAATACATATTCTCACCTCACAGTAACCCATTAAATATATATACAGTAGAATTATGATAAGTAGGCTATCGTGAAATACACTCAATTACTTTTACATTAGAAAAATAAAATATAATTATTCTCGACTTAAACCAAACTGGAACTAAATACACAACGTGTCACATGGCGTAACATTATAGGTTTACCACGCGGGGCGTGTTATTCGCCGCTTTTTATACAGTCCTCGCCACGTGGCTACAATCTTGCTATTGTTAATCTTATCTACATTCCCGTGAAATAGCTTCATACTATATCTGCCTTTCTGATAACATTTCTGTCCAGTTTCATGTATAAAATACTCTCCTACTAAATTTGCCCGGTCTGATGGATGAAATACTTGATACTAAATTCTCACATCTGGATTTAGGCTTTGCGTGCCTAATAAAACCTATCAAACATTATTTTCACTCATCTATCATTTCTTCAAGACTAAATCATAATGTCCTAAAAAGACATTTCCTTTGGAAACACATCTATCTATTTCACTAAACATTAAAACAGACTCGTGCTGAATATAATTCTAGAATTATATAAAATTAATTCTAATTTAAATTAACTCACGTGCTCAAGGCATTTACAGTTTGGCTCTGTCGTCTGTTCTCTCTGGCGGCTGATACTAGGAAAGGTCCGCTGGTAGCTCGCTATCTCTTTTTATAGGCACTAGGCTAATCACTCACTTTACTGCGCTAGGCGTATTAATCTTGACTACTTAAATATCACACGCGATTATCGCTTAGGAATAGCGAAAACACAAATAAAACCTACAGCTATTTAATATAACACAATTCTACACCACAACTTAATTTAAATGCATTATTATGGCATTTTCATCAATCTTCTACTTCAGATTTTTCACAACCCAGGCTCGCGCCGTCACGTGATCTGACAGTCACGTGGGCCGACCGAAAATATATGGGCGACAAACATGCCTTGAACTGAAGTGGGGGTGGGGCCTCAGGGGTGTCTTCCCGGCCCCATCACATATATATATATGTAATATATACCTGTGTTTAGACTGTTTGACTCCTCTAAATCTGTCGTAGAAGATAGGCAGAGAGAGAGAGAGAAGATTTCTCGATCTCAGAGACAGCCTCTATCGCATTCTACCACCTCACTTGTGGAAATCTATTCTATTAATACCTCTCACTGTGACTATCACTTATTCTAATCTATTCAGAAGGGACCAACCCAAGTCTTAATTCTCCTATCAAAAATCTACGACAACCGGTTGTAAGAATTGTTCAGGATTAGAAATTTAGGGAATTGCTATTTGTGATCATCTGAAAAGTTGTCTTAAATGACTGTTTTGATAATAATCACGTGTTGTAAGTATTGTTCGTGATTAAAAAGTTGAGGAAATATCGTTTATGACCTGCTGAAAAGTCGTCTTTAATTATCATTTTGTTCATCGTCAAGAGTTGTAACAAATTTTCATGATAAGAAATTTAGAGAAATGCCGTTTATGACCGGCTGAAAAGTCGTCTTGCATGATCAAAGATATTTTAAATGGACGTTGAGACGTGTTTGTTTATGATCTTGGATTTGAAGAACTTCTGTTCAAGCCACGATGTTAAACTATCTCGTATTTTCTCTCTCTCTCTATTGTCTTCTATCGGTTTGTTTCTTTAGTCTTTCATGTTGTCTCAATATATTCTAGCTTTCAAAGTATCAAAACATGATACCAAATAAGTCCTAATAATAGGAGTAATAAATTTCCTTTGTGCAGTGTCGTATTTCAGGACGTCCACGTCACTCATTTTGGCTGTGCATAGTATTCTTAATGATCTTCTGAACGTCTTTTGTTTGTTTACTGATGTAGCAAGTTGTAAAAACACGCTTAGTTATTACTAGTTAATGAATGAAAAAGAAACAAGGCTAGTTAATACACTAAGACTGGAAAGTAGGCCAGAGGTATACAGGCTAAATAATGCAGTACTGTTTTTTGTGGCTGTGTCGAAGATAGCCAATCGCTGAACAGGAACGTATACACGACCGATCGATATTTCTTCGAGCATTTATTACGGAGGATAAATTTGTCGACCTGTAGGTTAGGATTAGGGCTCGCAAAAGAGAACGAGGGAATAGACAAGAATGAGAATAGTCTCCTTTTATATGGGATAACTTCATTTATGTGCAGGTACAAGGAAATGTGGAGGGTTGAAGTAATTTGAAGATTTTTGCAAGAAAGAGTGTCAGTGCATCGAGAAATCCTGTGGTTTTCCTATTCGAAATTCAATATAAAATCGTTAACACGACCGATATTGGAAAACAACATATGGATGGAAAGATAAACTTACTGAGAATGGAAGACTATAATTAGAACTAGAAAAAAAGTTGTGCACGAGGCCGAGGTTTGAAACACTTCTAGCACAAAATCCCTCGGAGTTAGAAATTTTTAGGACGTTAACAAGAGTTGCGGACCTTGGTTTCTCAGACGCACGATCTCTACCAATAAAAGACGGTCGCGGAGAATTCAAACTCACTTGCACAGCAGAAAGATAGAAGGACGGAGGCTAGAGAGAGACGGTTTTTGAGGCTAAAACCTTGTTATTTGTAGCCAGGCAGCACTATACTCCACCAAAGCCAGTCTTTAATGATATTTAATTAGATCCTGAGAGGGTTCGTACTTGTCACCCAGATTCAGAGGTCACTGATCAAGAACTGTTCGAGATCAATGCTATTTGCCCCAGCTGTGTCTGGATTGGTAGAAGCACGACCTATCTGAAACTGTGCAACTCACATAAACACTTCAACTATCAGAAAAGTTAAGTTCTATGTATTGACAATCGTGCATCCTGAAGTGAGAACTGTCAAGACTTGTTTAACGATGACAAATAGCATGATAGCACAGTGAAAACTTTAAAGTGAATAAGACAGGGAGGAATTCTATTATCCAACTAAATGGAAGAGTGTCTACAAGGACATTTTTCTTAGTTAATTGTTTAACGTTAACTTCATCATCATCTGGTTTTGTAAAATGGAAATCCTTCATTGATTCCATTGACATACATTCATAAGTCAGCACAAGAAAATGGATGTAAATAAACAAATTTCATAATTGTACTCAACAGCTTTATTAATTCAATATAGTTGAAGTTGAATTTTATGAATTGTTTTATCACTGATAATTACACAGCGAAGGTGGCACCGTAGGCTCTGACTTACTTTGAATACTATCTGTAGCAGAGACCTTCACAGCCGTGACTATCCGGTGATACCAGTGTTCATCTCCTACATTGGGACCTCACTCTTTCTGGAGAGAAGACTTCTTCTACTCTACCACAATCATCCCACTTATAAAATCTTCCGCTACAACTGACTGCACTTGACTGTCTTCCATATGGCAGGATTTACTATATATAGCAATGAAGAACCGTCCTTCTAGTTCTTACTTCCTTAACAAAAAGTTTTTTTTGGACGTTTCTTTTGCCTAGGCTACTCTACTCGTCATCCCTAAGAGACATCTCCAGTGATGGTTTTAGGTTGAAGGCAAGCGTGAACTTGCAAGGCCCCTTTTAAATAAATTCCTGTTTTATCAACTGTGGCCGTGGACGGACTTGTCATGTGAGCCAATTTATAATATGTGGCTGTTGATGATGGCTTGTCTACTATTCACTACTTCTATTGTGTTGATCGTATAACACCGCTTCTAAAAACTCCCCGTCAACTGAGAGACCTTAATTTTTTTTTATCCTGTCGCATCGTGGATACTCTTCGTTTCCCCAGTGTCTTTGTCACAGACAGTCCTGCTGACTCTTTGTTCTTTGTGGCCACCTGCGCACAAGATGACAGAGATAAAGGCTCTTAGTGGGGCCATTTTCTCTACATAAGAGAGCCCTAAAATCTGTTCAACTAACTAGCAGCAACGAACACGGACTTGTTATGTGAAGTGAATACTCGAAGTCATTGTAATTCAATCACGAAAAACAATCAACGGATACCTTTTCTGTTAGAAACCAACGGATACTATTTCTGTTTTGGGTACAACAGCCTGTTCAATTGCTCGCAAGTGAAAGAGCCATAACATCAGCTTAAGTCAAGATTGAGCACCAACCAACAGCACCTCGTAACCTACGCAGTCATTAAGGAGTCGGTTTACTACAGCTGTGCTGCCATTACGTTATAGTAAATTTGCTAAAGTGATCCTTATAGTAGCACAGACGGGTACGCACTCGCACAATAACTACGAGTATACCCTTAAGGGCCCAGATCTCATTTGGCTCTAAAAGCCTAGTGTATTCGGCAGCTAACGTTTGTGGATATAGAAGAGATGTATAATTTTCTCTGGCAACTTCAGTAACCGGTCAGCGATCGACCGGAGTAGGGCAGGCCTGCTGAAGCTTTAATTCTTTTTCAGGGAAATCACCGGTTGAAACAGAATTATTTCAGAGAGCCAGCATAGTAGACATTTTCACAACGGATTACACAATTGAAGTGAACGAGTTGTTGTTGTTGTTTATCTTATAGGAAGCTCAAACTTCGCTGCCAACTCGGCCAGCCAACCACAGTGACAATCCTTGTTCTTGTCGCTCATGTAGAAGTGTTGTTCAGTCCAGTGTCGTGGCTCTGTGTGTACTGGTTGTTCAATGTTTTTTTTTTTCCTTTTATAAAACAACTTTGGAAACTAGTTAACAAGTTTAAACAAAATAACATTCTTTCAAGTAAAATTATGTTTACTTAACCAGGCGTTTAGAAAAACTGTTTGCTGGTCAAATGTTGCTAAATTTATTTAAAATATCGCTTATTTTGGCTAGATTTAATTTCAAACAATTAAAAAATAAAAATTAAATGGAAAGTAAACACATCAATAACATCAGCCATAATTAAGTTAAAGTTTCATAAAATAATGTTAAACTTTAGAGAAAATCCACAAAAATTCAAGAGTTTAAACCTGAAGTTGTTATGAATGAATGATTTCTCTTCCTTATCATTATCCGACGGCCAAGTAAAATGCTGCTCCATTGAACGAACTAGAAATACATTATCTTTCACATCAATATTGTTTATTGGAAAGGTGTATATTACATTATATTTTTAAAAAAGAAATGTAAAATGTCATGATACACATAATGTGTTTCAGGGTGCGTTAGGGTAAAGGAGTGAGTAGTTGTGGTTGAATATCACTTGCATTGTGACATGGGAGTGTTGCATGGCCATGTGTTATTCTGAATGTAATGTACCTGTAGAGTGTTGTTCAGGGCTGTTGTGAGTTTGTGAGGTTCACATGAGCCCGTGGAGAGCATGTTGGGTAGTGAACTGTCTGTATGACGGAGAGCATTTGGTAATGTTAGAGGGAGTGTGTGACTGACCGTCGTGGAAAGCGGGTCGGATGTGAGTCGATATATCTGAAGTGATTGTTAGACTGTAGAGCCTAGAAGTGATGTTAGAAGGCGTAATGGTTTGGATGAAGTGATGTTGTAGGGCCTAGATGTAAGTTGTATTTGCGAGGAGAGTATGCCGCGTGTATTTTGTTGTTGAAGCTTCGAATAGTGTTTTTGACGCGAGGAGAGGATGCCGCGTCTGTGGTGACTTTAGGAGTCATACTTAGTTAGAGGTCATTAGTGATTGACCTGACTAGGAGAATTCTGGTGCGAGGTGCGTGCAGCATTAGAGAAGGCTAAGATAGGCGCCATTCGGATGGTCTCTGGTTCCATTCCCCGGTAAGCCTATAATGTCTGTTCCTTTTCTGTTGTCAAGGCCCAGATAGTAGATATAAACACGACTGTATGTGCAAGAATGCCAGCAGATGTCAGTATGTCATGTTACGATGAGCAGTGTATCATGAGATGTGTCTGAAGCCATTGTTAGGGGCCAACAGCTTCTTATTCGTAAGTCAGTCATAAATGATGTTACTGATGTCCAGGATTCTATTTTGGTGAAATACGTAGGACTGTACAACAGACTTCTGTCGAGTTTATGGACGAGTGTCGCTAGTGAGACTGTGTTTGCGGTGATCACCCAAGAATTGTCATACCCCAGTTTGAGGACGACAAGCCAAGTTTAAATAACCTGGGACATATGTTACATTTGGTCCGTAAACCCCCCTCTCCCCCCCCCCCCAAAAAAAAATATTTAATGCAGTGACAGGTTACATCACTTATCTGATATTTCAGCTAAGATTATATTGTTAATATAAATCGTTCATCACGTGGTTGTTGTTAACTATTGCGGCCAAAAGTAGACTCTGAGGATTTGGGTTACATAATTTATTTTGTTCCGACTTCATATAGGAAAGAAGCGAACCTCACTCGTACTTTTTGTGACGTCACATTTTTTGCAAACCCCCCCCCCCCCCCCCCCCTTTCTTTTCCCCTATCGTCACACTTTGTCACAAAAGTGTATACCCCTCCCCTGTATGACGTCATATGTGGACATATGTGGACGATCCCTTATTCACGAATGTCACCTGACGCCCAGTATATCTTCTACAGCGGTAGAGACTGGCTGGTCATTCTATTCAGATGGATATGAAAAGAAAATCAAAAATAGGTGATTCGTTTTACTGGGGGGGGGGGGGGGGAAAAAAGGAAAAAACCCAACGTTCCAACCACAAGGCCTTCGTTAGGGACAGAAAGTGAGAGCAGTTCCCCTAATTTTCCTCTCTCAATCTATTCAGAACCTGGCGTAGATTTATCTGATCCGGACAAAGTGTTGGGGCGTCGGGGATCTCTGTTGTAAATTACGACAACGCTTGTTAATCTCCTGGGGTATCAAGCTTCACTGATAAGGGATCCTCACATTACTTGCTGTCGGCAGAAAAAAAAAATAGAGGAAAAGAATATCCGTGGAAAATATGACATGAAATAAATGCTTTTCAGGGCTGCTACTTCGCATTTCAACCCGTCATGGTCCCGTGGGTCTCTGAAAAGACAAAGCAATATATATGTACCATCACGCATGACGCATAACGCGGCTAATATGAGGTTATACAAGAGACTGGCAAGCTCGTCATGTAAAGCAAATTGCCACAGATACTACGGCTGCACGAGCATGTCAGTGAAGGCGTGCTGGAAGAGGACCGGCTGCACGAGCATGTCAGTGAAGGCGTGCTGGAAGAGGACCGGCTGCACGAGCATGTCAGTGAAGGCGTGCTGGAAGAGGACCGGCTGCACGAGCATGTCAGTGAAGGCGTGCTGGACGAGGACCAGCTGTAGAGTTGGTACCATGCTCCACAAAGAGGGCAACAGAAAATGATGATGATGACTCGGCTTTTCAGCTCCCTGTGGAACATAGGTTCTTGAATACATCTCTACAGGCCCGCATGTCCCGTGTCGTATGTTTAGTTCTTTCTGTGTTTTCTTTGTCCATCCAGTTCGTCATCATTGATTCTTGAAATCATCAATGCACTTCCAGGGATTACCCCTTGTGGTGAAACACGTTGAGAACTCAACATTGCACACTAAACTTGGAGGAGTCACTTGAGCCCCAGACATAACTCTGGTTGTCTGCATGGAGGGGGACCCACTATGGGCCCATGATAGGCAGGGAGAGCTGAAAAGTGGCTCTGTGCAGGAAATGATAATTCCTTGCGAGAGCCCAGAAGCCAGAGCACAATATTTTATCTCTGCATATTTGGCGAGACCCCTTTGATGGCGGGGAATGCGCAGTATGCCACGCACTTCTTCCTTCTAGCTTGGGACCAGATGTGATGATCCTTTAAATGCAAGCCAGGCTGAAGAAACTGAAGTTTATGACTTCAACTCAACACGTTTCGGAGTGGCAGAAAAGCCACAGGAAAAGCCTAGATCTACAGTGTAGATAATACCAAGGAACCTTCAACTTAGTATTGGCTGCTAAAGAGCAAGAAGCTCAGCTGTCCTAGTTAAACAACAGCATGACACTGTTTAAGAATACTCCAGAATTATAGAATCATTATAGTCCGTTCGGAAATTCGTGCCCACAGAAAGTGTCAATTTTCTTCTTTACGTTATATAAAAAACTCTTACTGTTGTCTGGATTAATTTTTAGTAGTTTTACAGGAAAGTTACAAGATCCGTTCAAAAATATTTTGTTGTTGTTAGAATTAGTGTAGTGACTACATGTCCGAACGAATGCGCACCTATTGTACGCAGCCGCGAGTAACTAATTCAAACAAAAAAAAAAATATATTTGAACGGATCTTGTAACTTTCCTGTAAAACTACTAAAAATTAACCCAGACAACAGTAAGAGTTTTTTTATATAACGCAAAGAAGAAAATTCGAACATGACATGAGTTTTGTAAGGGCAAAAAATATATTAATAACTGCATGGAAAATCTAAGATGGCATGCAAAAATTCATGTCCATACAACAAACAATTTTGGAGAAAATTGACGCTTTCTGTAGGCACGAATTTCCGAACGGACTATAGTGTAAAAGCCGTCACAAGACGGGAATTAAATTCAAAAGCACCAATACCTAACGGCAATTTTATTTATTCAAAAGTATTTTTTTTAAACCACTGTGCGTCACCACTGTACAGGAACTACGTAGCAGCAGCGAGGATCCCAATGTATGTATACGGGATCACACATTCTATAAATATTTTTGTGCACTCCGTCATTTGCGCATTCTTCTTTGGTAAGTGTTACTATTTTCGGGAGAGTACATATAAGGGAGACTTACTTACTTAGTCGTTCCCCTTCTACCGTGAGGTGTAGAGGTTTGGAAGAGAGAGCGCCATACTATCCTATCGGCTGTCTTCCTCCTGGCCTGGTTCCATTCTAGTCCTCGGTCCTTCAAAGATTGTCTAATGTTGTCCTCCCAGCGGACTCTGGGTCGTCCTGGGGGTCTGGATCCCTGACTCTTTGTTTCCCATGTTTGACGTGGTAGCCGATCTTCTCTATAAGGGAGACAAGTTGCCTCCCTTAGCGTTTCGCACTGACAGAAAATGCTGGGATTTTATATATAGGATTACACGTCACACAATCATCATCATTTTCGTTTTCACGTCTTATAGAGCATGGAGCCACCATTACATCTGGTCCTCTTGCAGGAGACCTGCACCAAGCATTCACATGATCTTGTAGCTGTGGTTCTTGCAGCCGCTTTGGCTATGTTTACTGTCACGAACAGTTTGAGAGTGGTTGTTGGTACATGTGCCCCACAGGGAAGGGTACTGGTTTAGGTGTAAGAGTATGACATGTGATTAAGGGGTCTGGTAAAGAATGAGTGTATTTGTGTGAAGCCCACACGATGTTTACAAGAGTTGTTGTGAGCTGTTCGTATATGATCAAGCTGATATGTGGACAGTGTGAGTGAATGTCAGGAGGGAGTTGGGACTGGTGGTAGAAGGGCAGTTGAACGAGGGACGTTGTGGAGTGAAGTAGAAAGTGAGATGGTGCAATTACGTTGTTGTTGGGACTCCAGTTTAAATGCAGTGTGTAGAAACAGCCGATCATGTATTGTAGGGAGATGTTAATTTGTGAAACCATGGGCTATTTGGTAGTGTAGCAGCGTAATGAGAAATATGCGAAGTGTTTCAGTAGTTTTATTGATAGTAGCAGTAGTGTTTAGAGGAACAGTGAATTGTATAGAGGACCATTTGTATTATCTGCACCGCACTATCCATGTGTTATTGTGAAACGTTAGTGAAGTATTAAAATATATGAAGATTGGCTCGGCATTACGATTTCTCATTATTACTTTGAAGTTGGTGTCCCGGTGGTACTGTGGTGTTAACTAACTGCTAGATAACGAGTCTGACATGGAAGACATACAGCTGACTATGTTTGTGCATGTGTGGATATTATATCCCTCAGGGCAGAGGTTTTCAAACTGTGCGTCGCAGCTCCCAGGGGAGTCGCGGCCCTCGGCTAAGGGCGTCGCGGTGGCTTGGGAAAAGTGTTGGGCTCGATATTATGAGCCAAGGTCCATCAATAAATATAGATCTTCGTAGTATAGAGAGGAGCCGCGGTAATTTATGCACAGATCAAGGGAGCCGCGGACCAAAACAGTTTGAAAACCTCTGCCTCAGGGTATAGTTGGTGGGAACCAGCTTGTGTCATATACCTTTAGTGCCTGCGCCGTTCGTCCTGCGTTGTAGAGTGAGTGACCTCCCTTTCCGCGGAGAGTTATCGGTGTGTAAATAAACATAAAGTATCGATTTATTCCACCAGAAAAAGCCTTTAATAACCATTTTAATGAGTTATTTTTTTTATTACGACTGTGTGTACTTTTATTTGTTAATATCGTGACTATTAATAGTTCGAACACATTTCACAATGCAAGGTCGAATGAATGAGTATTGATGTACACTACTGATAATTTGTTTGGTTTGGGGGAGCAGTGAGTTAGAGTGAGGATGTGTGCAACAAGGAAAGTTAAACGACAATTTGAAACGAGCAGGATATTGTTTGCCTCATCTGCTGCTTCTTTGATCCTTAGCCACATCTCTGTCAAAGCAGTCAGTGACTATCACGTCTGGTGGCGTCTTGTAGGGCAGCAACAAACTGTTACCACTTTACTCGGTCGGTGGCCAACCTTCGCTCAGTGCCCCAGCTATGGTTCATTCTTTGCATCTCCGGCCTCCACAGTTCTTCACCAAGTTGTTTTTGGTTGGCCTCTCTTTGGCTTTCCTTCAGGGGTCCATAGCATAGCTGTTCTGGTGATGGCATCGGGGTCCCTTCTGAGGACGTGGCCAACCCAACTCCAGCTCCTGCCAGCTATGATGGTCTGCACGTCCTCTTGGTTGCTTCGAGTAAGCAGTTCTTTGTTGGCGATGGTATTTGGCAAAAAGATTTTCTTCATACTTAGATGAATTTATGTGACGAAATCTACGTAGAAATGGTGACTCTTTCAGTTGCTTTCTTCTTCACCTTTCAAAAAATTATGCTCCGTGACGAGATCACACTTATGTCTCAGAAGGCAATGAATTGTTCGACATTGTTCTTTTGGACTCCCGATGGGGCATGGTGCGTCCACTGAAGCTGGCCTCCTTGCAGGAAGACTGCATGCAAGCATTCATCTGTTCTTGCGGCGCCGATTTCTTCTAGCAATTTATTTTTACAAGATGATGTTGTTAGCTCCACGCACAAACTTATATTAGTTTCTTCTTACGACATACTTACGTTTTGTCTGTGGAACCGAATCACTCAGCCTTGTGCCAGAAAACTACTCATGCGCTAGACACGCAACCCTTCCACACTCCTCACGTTAAAGTAAATTGTATTGTCAACTTTAGTCTTATTTGTACGTATTAAAGCAGTGTTTCTTAACCTTTTAGAGGTTTCACACCTCTTTACAGGATCTTAAGTAGTCTCACACCCCTTTACAACATTTTAAGAATCCTCGCACTCCTTTACAGCATTTTAAGAAGCCTCACACCCCTTTATAGCATTTTAAGAAGCCTCACACCCCTTTATAGCACTTAAGAAGCCTCACACCCCTTTATAGCATTTCAAGAAGCCTCACACCCCTTTATAGCATATTAAGACGCTCACACCCCTTTACAGCATTTTAAGAATCTGCTCACCCCTTTATCTTCTAGCTCACAATACATGCCAGAAATGCTTAAAAGAGATAAAAGTTTATTTTGATAAAATGTTTTTTACAGAATGTGACTAAGGTTCGGTATCTAATTCACGCTGTCAATGTTGTATTTTGTACAAATACATTTGACTTCTGTGTATTAATATATTGGTTATGATGATTCGCGTTCTAAAATATCTTGTATGTCTCGCACCCCTGGAAGGTGAGTCTCGCACCCCTGGAAGGTGAGTCTCGCACCCCAGAAGGCGAGTCTCGCACCCCAGAAGGCGAGTCTCGCACCCCAGAAGGTGAGTCTCGCACCCCTGGAAGGTGAGTCTCGCACTCCTGGAAGGTGAGTCTCGCACCCCAGAAGGTGCATGCACCAGTTGTTGACCTGACTTTGATCCAGTGTCACTGAGCGTCAGCTCTTGGTGACCTTGATGCCATTATGTGGTACTCGCAGTTTGTGTAAGCTGTTTTGGGCTGCCATAAAGTGTTCTGTCTATGGATGGGTTGTGTGGTAGGAGGAGTTGTCTCATTCCCTGGAGTGCAGGGCTTAGTAGTAGATGGTGTTCTACTGTCTCAGACGGGTTTGGGCAGTGTCTACCTTCTGTTTCTATGACTATTTAGTGAAGAGTGCACCTGTTCTCAGTGTGAAGATTCTGGTTTGATATTTTCGATCATTATGGTTGATAGCATCTTCCTGATTTGGAGTTGTTAGGTGAATGAAGAGTCTTCTTCCTGTTTTAGCTTGCGCCCAAGTGTTCAGCCAATCTTCTTTACAGTTGTTTTTGATTATTTATTTGTAATGCAACCATTGTTAAGAAGCGATATATTAAAGGGAAGTCACTCTTGATATCGGAACGAACTGTGACGCTGAAGGTTAATTTTACTGCGATTTGTTTTACACGATAAAGTTGCCAACCGCATTCACTACCTCATTTTAGTCGCCTGGTACGACATGCATGAGGGTGCAGTAACCCTGTTCTTTTTTTGTCTCATCTGATACCACCGGAAACTGCACGGGGCAAAAGGTCATATAACTGAAGCCAAAACAATTCAAAAGTCTTACTTAGACCCAAGGCTGGATTAACCATTAAGCAAAATAATCACGTACTTAAGGCACTAAGGGAAAGGAGGCACCACAGGGTGTTTTCCCCTAGCTACCATGCCCTTAACTCTTTCACTGCTACATTTTTTGTAATTGCCATTATCTGCCGTGTTTCCCTAGTTATAAGTAAATCATTTGATATTGCTCACTCTATTTGGTGTTAAATAAAGTTAAAAATTAAAAAAAAAAGTTTTTATTTAATATAGTTGTGGGGTCTGGGCCTGGAAGAAAACTGAATTTCTCAATCTCTTATTTGACCTTCAGCTCTTATTGAGTCTTAATGTCTTGTCAGTTGAGCAATGGAAGGTCGGGGGGGGGGGGGGCACCATTGTTGGGCTGTGCTTAGGGCATCAGTTAGCCTCAATCCGGCCCTGTTTATACACACTCCCCTCTTCAAAAAAAAAAAATCGTCGGTAAGAGGAAGGGACATAATAAAAGACGAGTTGCCTTATAACTAGGACCAGTTTGAATATACGGACATTCCTTTGCGGTTATCGTCGGTTACACGGGTCATTTACAGTTGGTTTTTTTTTTCTTTGTTTTTTTTTTTAACTCCTCCACCCTCCCACTCCCATGATTGTTAATTGTTTACGCTAGGATTGTTATTTATTTCATGCGTAGAACAAATGTTATTTGTTGGTTTATTTTCTTTTCAGTGCATCACGTGTTTGATTGTAATCGTGTGTGTGTGTGTGTGTGTGTGTGTTGTTTTTTTTGTCGCGTGCACAACAACAAGGCTTTAAAGTCGTCAAGTTCCGTGTCTTGAGGTACAGGCGACCATGTTCTTCCACAGCTCTCGATTTTTTTTTGTATGCTGTTTTTTTAGTTCCGGTGTTGATCTATTTCCATCCCATAATGTCAGTTACCCATTGTTTTGTCTCTCTGTCTTCCTCTACTTTCCATTTATCTATTTTTCCCCTGTGGTCACGATATTTTCTGTCTTATCATCGCGTATCCAGTAAGAGTTGATTATCTTCTTCTTATGTTTATTATCATATTACCTCGTTCTGTTAGATCTTCTTAAGCTACTTTAGGCATAACGGTTGCAGGGTCGACCTTAGTAATTCACTCATGACTCTTCAGCTCACCCAGGAGCATAGGTCTTTTAACAAACTTAAAAACCAAGTTTTTCCTGTTGACCTTATTAATTGCGAGGCTCGATTTGAACCATTCTGGTGAAGCTTTCTAGATTTAAGAGTGTAGTTTAGTTGTAACACATTGTATGCTAAAATACAGTTAATCATTTTTTTTTTTCACATCAACACATCCACTGAATGTCAATCTAAAGAAGACAGCGGTCATGACACTCAATGTGGGCAATCCAGAACCCATAACAGTAATGAACCAAAAAGCTGGAACAGACAGACACATTTACATACTTAGGATGCATAGTAACACCAGACGGCGGAACAAGCAAGGACATCAACAACAGAATGAATAAATCGAGAATAGCCTTTACTAGTCTAACCAACATCTATAAGTCCTCCCACTACAGCACAAACACCAAATTAAGATTATATGAGAGCTGTGAACTTTCTGTGTTTCTCTATGGTGCAGATGTCGAAATTGTCCTCTTTCCACACGATCATCTGACCAAGTAGAAAGGATTTAAAATAAGCAAGAAAGCTCATGGAAAATTGCTTCTGAAAGATGGAAAAGCAGCTGATCCAGATTGCATTCCAGTAGAGGCCATCAAAACAGATATTGATACCTCTACAGAGATATTATACAAACTAATTGGCAAAGTCTGGGGGAGAGAGGAAATACCAGCAGAATGGAAGGAAGGTTATCTGGTCAAGTTGCATAAGAAGGGAAATTTACAAGAGTGCACAAATTAAAGAGGAATAATGTTACTATCAGTGCCAGGAAAAGTATTAAACAGAATCATCCTTGAGAGATTAAAAGAGTCCATAGACAAGCAACTGAGAGATGAACAAGCAGGTTTTCGACAAAACAGATCCTGTACAGACCAGATAGCCACATTGAGAATATTAGTTGAACAAAGTCTGGAATGGAATTCACCGCTATACATCGGATTCGTGGGCTATGAAAAGGCATTTGACAGTGTAGACAGAGAATAACTTTGGAAATTGATGAGGCATTATGGAGTTCCCATGAAGATCATTAACTTAATAAAGAAGACCTATGAAGACATGACATGCAGAGTTCTTCATGAAGGACAACTTTCAGAACCGTTTATGATTAGAACGGGAGTGAGACAGGGATGCCTCTTGTCTCCATTTCTTTTCTTACTAGCTGTCGTAGATTTTAGATAGGAGTATTAAGACTAGGGTTTGTCCCTTCAGAATAGGTTGGAATGAGTGATAGTCACAGTGAGAGCTGGTGAAAAAAAAAACCACAATAGAATTTCCCACACGTGAGATGATAGAATGTGATAAAGAAGCTGTCTTTGAGAATCGAGATAATCTTCTCTCTCTCACCTATCTTCTACGACCGCTTTTAAAGGCGTCAGACAGTCTACACACAGATATATATATATTAATATATCTCTATCTACTCACGGGCACGCACATACACGTGACGACAGTTAAACACACAGACGTGGGAATCTATCACAATGAATATACAGATAATTGGGATCGAGCTGATCAACGCACTGATTTAGTTCAAGAGAGAGATTTTTATTATTATCATCAAAAAAAAAAAATCTTCTCACAACACCAAAAATACATCAAGGAAAAACATATACAAATAGTCATAAAATTTAAGAAAAATGCTACAAGGATGATAGCCCCGTTATGATCTTAGCTCTAGGTTTAGCCCACAGCCCCGTTAAGAGAACAGATGATGGCCCAAAGAGTTATAGATACGTAGGGTTGAGGCTAAGAGTTTTTCTTCTTTTCTCGTAAATGTATGCACTTTCTTCTTCTTCTTCTTCTGTCCTTAGCCACCGACCGTCAAAGCAGTCAGTGGCCATTACGCCTAGTGGCGTCTTAGGGCAACAGCAGATAGGTTTTTTTTGCCATTGTTTCCCATCACGCCTAGTGATGTATGCACAGAGTTGAATAATCTGATTTAGCCTAAGAAGTAAAGAAACTCTAGCAAATAGTAACAAATTCTGCAGGTTAAACAAAAAGAATTAAGACAGTAAATGGGTGACAATCTATAACTGTAAAATAACACTCTGATCTGCGTACACTCATTCATTCAGCCATGGCCATGCAGTTATACTCACAACTTTGCTCGCTGCCTCTGGGAACATACTCAATTCTAGGACCTTCACACAGACCCGAAAATGCAGTCCTTGACCAAGAAATCCCCAGTTCCAAAAGACGTACTAAACTCTCAGGGAACGATTCCTTGGGTGTTCTAATTTTTCGAATGTCTGATTAAGTCACATAAAATATTGTCCAGGCACGAAAGTTAGCAGAGCACAATGTCATTAGCTTTGGTTTCTAGAATTTAAGGAATGTCGGATCGGTGTCTACTTTCAGGAAGTTACTATATTTGGTCGCCACAGTACTAGTCAAAACTCTGTCGGAATGTTTCTGATCTTTGCTTGCCACAACGGGCTGAATTGTACTGAAGAGTTATTCTGGAAGAATTAATTCTGGCGCGAAGGCCTCTTACTTCATTTAACTGTTACAGTTCAGGTAATGAAAGTGATTTGTTTCTTCCCAAATAATGTTCACGTACTAGAACGCTGGTAAAGTTGGGTACCACCGTTTCACTATATAAAAGAAAGAACACATATCAAATAATTTTACAATATGTACCCACTATAACTTACATTATTAAACCGCAAGTGTACTGCTTGACTTATCATTTAAATTTCCCGTAAAGTAAGTTATATCTTAAAAAAAAATCATCAATCCCCATGAATTTAGGAACACGTGCGTGTTCCGTCAACATCTCATGAGGTTTCTAGCATTTGTAAGTTAGCTTAGAAAAATATGATCTCGTCTGATTTCTTAGCAGTAAAATTTAACTTCATTATAGCTACATTATTGTTTAGTAAGCTAAGATATAATTTATTCTGCTATCCACTGAAACACGTCACTAGAAAATAATACAGACTATATAAATTTGGCACTCTGCGCAAAATCTAACTAGTGAAATATGAAATAAGCGACTTAACACTTTATCATTTCACAAAATACTAGATATAATATATATTACCTCACACAGAACTACAGGTAGTCGCACAACTTAAGAATTATATGCTGAATATTTAAGGAAGTCTAGAAGTTCGACAAATTGCCGAAACAAACTGAGAAACTTCGCTAACAGCTATTCTGTTTCGAACAACCTGTCTACTGCGAATATAGGAGCGAGAATGAAATTAAAGTTTCAAACTCGGGCCAATATCTTAAAATCAGACAAAGGGCCCAAACTTATTTCGCCAAGCGAAATTATCTCCCCTACTCCCAACATTTACGTCAGCTTAACGCGTGACGTAACTGCCACCAGTGACCGAGAAATGCGCGTGACAGTTGCAAATCTCAGACAACCGTCTACAACTGCGTCGTACAGATGCCGGGTTTGACACCTTAAGCTAGTGACAGGTGAACAAAATGGTAGAGCAAAAGTCTGCTCTATGTCCAGTGAAACGAATTTCTCACACCTCAGGCCCAGAAATCTGGTCGGGCCGCGCTCTGACCGGGGGAAACTGCAGACGTATGTCTGGCGAGAACCGTATCTTCACAGCTATCTGCGCGACTGACATCTGATGCAATAAGGTTACTAGTCAGTATGAGAAAGAAAAACGATGATGGGAAAGAAATATATTTTTCGCAACGAATGATGCGAAAAAATACAGGAAAAACAAGTACGGAAAAGTAATAAAATGAAAGGATTAGGGTGAGAGAATAGGAAGAAGATGTAGGTAATTTAATGATATAAAGACCCACGTGACAGGACGTCCCCCCTTAAGATATGGAAGCACTCCATGTCTACGTTATGGAATTAAATTTCCTATAACCGTAGCTTCGGGGTGTCTGTCTTCTTCCCTCCCGTCTTCCCCCTCCCTCTCTCTCCAATTCCTACTCAAGTCTACTCCCAAAGTTTCCTTTCTCTGGAATGTTTCCCATGCGCGCTTGAAAGAGCGTCGCCGCTTCTGACATTTTTGAAAGATTTCCTGTGATAGCGGTTGAATATCCCTTCCACTATCGTCATCTTCGTCAGTTTTGGCGATCGTCAGGAGATGGTCGGAGGTTGGCACTGGTTTTTCCAAGTATCTCTTTAAGAGATTTAAATGGAAAACCTTCTCCTTTCCTTCAATAGAGATCTGGTAGTTAGCCTTAGAAATCTTTTTCAGGACGGTAAACGGCCCTTGCCATCCGATCTTCAGTTGGTTGTTCTCGGTAGGGAGCAACACCAAAACTTTCTCTCCTGCTTCCAGTTCTCTCTCTTCCGCGACTTTCCTGTATCGGTTAGCGTGCTTTGTGCGTGCTCGCTTAAAGTTAGTCGTTGCTAGGTCCCACCCTAGTTTCAACCTTTCCTTTAAAACCGACAAATATTTACTTGCTGAGACAACTGTCTCATCCGCCTTCTCGTCTGTCAGAGACTGAAGTAAGGCTTCAAGCGGGCCCTTAATGGGTCTGCCGAATAAGAGTGTAGCTGGCGGAAATCCTGTGGAAGTATGAGGAAATTCTCTGTAGCCAAATAATGCTGCAGGAATACAGAGATCCCAATCTTCAGGTTTCACTTGTGCCAGCTTACTTAGCATCATGGTGAGGTTTCCATTAGCACGTTCCACGAGCCCATTTCCGGCCGGAGTATATGGCTTAGTGTGGATGTGCTGGGTCCTCAAGATCTTAACGATCTCATCCATCAACAGGTTTCGGTATGGAGATCCATTATCCGTCAACACTTGCTGAGGGAATCCCAACCGAGTGAAAATCTGCACGAGGGCTTCTGCGACATGCTTGGCATCTGCGCATGTTAGTGGGATAGCTTCTGCCCATAAAGTGCATGTATCGACTAAGGTCAGGATGAACCTGTTCCTTCTTTTAGTCCTTTCGAAAGGCCCTAAAATGTCGATCACAACCCGTTCGAATGGTGTTCCCATTATTGGCATTTTACCCATGTGGACTGGGGGTGTCCGTTGCTTGGGTGGTACACGTTGGCACTGGGCACAGGATTTAACATATCTGATAATATCAGTATTTACTCCTGGCCACCAATAATGAGTGGTTATACGTTGGTTTGTGGCGTTCTGTCCCATATGTCCGCTGAAGGGAAGAGAGTGCCCCATTTCTAGGATTTTGCTTCTGTACTGTTTCGGTACTAGGAGCTGGTTGTAACCTTGGTCAGGCTTGCCCGTTCTCCGATAAAGTACGCCATCCTCCGAAAAAATGTCCCCGTGCTGTCTGGGTTCCTTAGCCATGGGCAGTTTCCTAAAGCAGGGTGCCAAAGTAGTGTCCTTGTATTGCGCTTCTTTAAGTTCCATAGGTAACAAATTAGGCGCAGGCTCCCGTTCCTTCTTGGTTTGCCCTCTTGTAGTTACTGCTGCCACAATCGGCTCTTTCGGTTTCCCAATACACACGTATCTACCGCCAAGTATGACTGGGTAGATGGGATCATCCATAACAGCCGCTTTGATCACGCCTCTGACAAAGTCAGAGTGTATCTCCACCAATGCGATGGGAAGCGCTGTAGGTGCATCACTCTTACGAACTCCACAAAGTTTGACGGTCTCTCCTGTCTCTTGACCGGGTTTAACCAGGTTTCTGGCAACAATGCAATCGTAAGAAAGCCCCGTGTCAAATAAGCAAGAAGTTTGAGAACCGTTCAAAGTAACAGTACCTCGCGTTGAGGGTGTATCCCCAACAGGTTGGGAATCCCTGTCAATAATTCCGCCTTGCGAGACTGTTAATAAGCATCCGATGCGTTTCGGCTCGGTGTGCTCGGTCTGATCATATGTCCCGTGCTCAGGGGTTCTCCCTTTGCCACCTTGTCCTTTCTGGCTACGCTGCCATGTAGGGCGGTCGGGTTGATCATACTGTTTGGGGTGGTTGGGGTACTTGTTTTTGTAGAACTTGGATTTTTCAGGAGGGGGGTTTTGAGGTCCAGTTTCTCTGTGGTTAAACTGATTTGAAGCATTAGAAGCCTGAGAAGCTTGGTCAAGATTATTTTTCCGAAAATGCTCTTCTGTCGGTTTTCGTTTTGTGGCCGGTAGTTCAGCCAGCGCATTATGGTAACGCTCAGACTTCTCTAAGATGTCTTCAAGCTTTTCTGCACCTTGCTCAGCCAAAAATCGCCGGGTGTCCGCAGACAAAGTGTTCTTTATTTGTTCTGTTAGAACAAATTCCTCAAGACCTTCATAGGTAGAGGGGAGCTGTGAAAGCTCAAGGCACTTTGTTAGGTATCCCTTTAGACGGGAAGAGAACTGCTGGAAAGTTTCCGAGCTGTCTTTCCTGCTGTTTCGGAAGAGTTGCAAAAATTTGCGAGCATTCACTTCGAAACGCTCGAGCAAAGCTTTCTTCAACACATCATAGTTGTCTTGTTGGCTGCTTTCCAGTTTGGCGTAAACATCATACGCAGCACTTTTCAAAGCCTGGGAAAGCTTCATGTTCCAACGCGACCTCTCTAAACCGTACAGAGTTGCAATTTTCTCAAATTTCTCTAGCCATGTGTCAATCTTCTCTTTGGGACAAGGGAAAGATTCTAACGGAAAAGACATAGCAGTGAGATGAGTAGATTGAGTACTAGCAGGATCAGTTAAGGAAGAATGCGGAGAAGACTCTCCGTTGCTGGAGGTAGAGGCAGCACCACGACTTTGGACTTCTAGAGTTTTAAGAGCCAACTCATGCTGTCTCTCCTTCTCTCTTTCCTCTCTGTCCTCCCTCTCCTTCTCATGCTGTCTCTCCTTCTCTCTTTCTCTCTCCCTGCGGATTTCCATTTCCTCGTCCATCTTCTTCTGCTCTTTAGCTTCAGCTGCTTTCCTCTCCGCATCATATCTCTCCAGTTCGTCTCTGACAAAAGCTTTCGCTTCCTCTCCTTCCAGTCCCTCCTCTCTCGCTTCGTCCCTGAGAAGTTGTCTAAGCTTTGCCCTCTCGGCCATATTATGTCAGTGACTGAGACTAGTGGAGAACGAAAATAGGAAAAAGGATACACTGGTTCCTAGTACTTACGAGAAAAAAAATTACCACAAATCAAAAGATGATATCCTTAACCCTGGGATACCTCCTCCAAATTAAATCTAACTATCGCTGCTATTATCGGCAATAAAGCACTTAATGCAAAACACGACTACGCCAACTAAATGGTAGTTAAGATTACTTCTGAAAAATAAGTAGCTACAGTGGAAAAGCAAAATAATTATTGCAAAAATTAAAGAGAAAAATAATCCCTTAATTATAAAGTCCACTATCAAGTTCACCCCTGAAGACAGTTAGGGTAAGGGAGGCAATTAATCTGGACAAATAGTCCGAAACGCACTCCTTAGCTTTTGCTCAAACACCTACTTCTTCAAAACCCAGTGAATGTTATACACTCACTACTTTACCAGCGTTTAGTATTACAAAATCAGTAATTAACATATATTCCGACAATCAACCTGTAACTGAAATGTATATTATTTCTAAATGCTGTGGGAAAAAACTATCAGTTTGTGTGGTCAGCACGCCCGAAAACAGATCGTTAGTCTAGGGGATAAATTATTTTTAAAAGATACAAAACTCACAAGACATCACACTCTTACTCTATTACAGAATAAAGAATCTTAAATACAAAATCCAGACAGACGAGTCCACGTCTGTCGCACTCGTCTTCCTATTCTAAGTTCAAAAATCCTACGGACGAGAACCCATTTGTCGTAGATTTTAGATAGGAGTATTAAGACTAGGGTTGGTCCCTTCAGAATAGGTTGGAATGAGTGATAGTCACAGTGAGAGCTGGTGAAAAAAAAAAACCACAATAGAATTTCCCACACGTGAGATGATAGAATGTGATAAAGAAGCTGTCTTTGAGAATCGAGATAATCTTCTCTCTCTCACCTATCTTCTACGACCGCTTTTAAAGGCGTCAGACAGTCTACACACAGATATATATATTAATATATCTCTATCTACTCATGGGCACGCACATACACGTGACGACAGTTAAACACACAGACGTGGGAATCTATCACAATGAATATACAGATAATTGGGATCGAGCTGACCAACGCACTGATTTAGTTCAAGAGAGAGATTTTTATTATTATCATCAAAAAAAAAATCTTCTCAGAACACCAAAAATACATCAAGGAAAAACATATACAAATAGTCATAAAATTTAAGAAAAAATGCTACAAGGATGATAGCCCCGTTATGATCTTAGCTCTAGGTTTAGCCCACAGCCCCGTTAAGAGAACAGATGATGGCCCAAAGAGTTATAGATACGTAGGGTTGAGGCTAAGAGTTTTTTCTTCTTTTCTCGTAAATGTATGCACAGAGTTGAATAATCTGATTTAGCCTAAGAAGTAAAGAAACTCTAGCAAATAGTAACAAATTCTGCAGGTTAAACAAAAAGAATTAAGACAGTAAATGGGTGACAATCTATAACTGTAAAATAACACTCTGATCTGCGTACACTCATTCATTCAGCCATGGCCATGCAGTTATACTCACAACTTTGCTCGCTGCCTCTGGGAACATACTCAATTCTAGGACCTTCACACAGACCCGAAAATGCAGTCCTTGACCAAGAAATCCCCAGTTCCAAAAGACGTACTAAACTCTCAGGGAACGATTCCTTGGGTGTTCTAATTTTTCGAATGTCTGATTAAGTCACATAAAAATATTGTCCAGGCACGAAAGTTAGCAGAGCACAATGTCATTAGCTTTTGTTTCTAGAATTTAAGGAATGTCGGATCGGTGTCTACTTTCAGGAAGTTACTATATTTGGTCGCCACAGTACTAGTCAAAACTCTGTCGGAATGTTTCTGATCTTTGCTTGCCACAACGGGCTGAATTGTACTGAAGAGTTATTCTGGAAGAATTAATTCTGGCGCGAAGGCCTCTTACTTCATTTAACTGTTACAGTTCAGGTAATGAAAGTGATTTGTTTCTTCCCAAATAATGTTCACGTACTAGAACGCTGGTAAAGTTGGGTACCACCGTTTCACTATATAAAAGAAAGAACACATATCAAATAATTTTACAATATGTACCCACTATAACTTACATTATTAAACCGCAAGTGTACTGCTTGACTTATCATTTAAATTTCCCGTAAAGTAAGTTATATCTTAAAAAAAAATCATCAATCCCCATGAATTTAGGAACACGTGCGTGTTCCGTCAACATCTCATGAGGTTCTAGCATTTGTAAGTTAGCTTAGAAAAAATATGATCTCGTCTGATTTCTTAGCAGTAAAATTTAACTTCATTATAGCTACATTATTGTTTAGTAAGCTAAGATATAATTTATTCTGCTATCCACTGAAACACGTCACTAGAAAATAATACAGACTATATAAATTTGGCACTCTGCGCAAAATCTAACTAGTGAAATATGAAATAAGCGACTTAACACTTTATCATTTCACAAAATACTAGATATAATATATATTACCTCACACAGAACTACAGGTAGTCGCACAACTTAAGAATTATATGCTGAATATTTAAGGAAGTCTAGAAGTTCGACAAATTGCCGAAACAAACTGAGAAACTTCGCTAACAGCTATTCTGTTTCGAACAACCTGTCTACTGCGAATATAGGAGCGAGAATGAAATTAAAGTTTCAAACTCGGGGCAATATCTTAAAATCAGACAAAGGGCCCAAACTTATTTCGCCAAGCGAAATTATCTCCCCTACTCCCAACATTTACGTCAGCTTAACGCGTGACGTAACTGCCACCAGTGACCGAGAAATGCGCGTGACAGTTGCAAATCTCAGACAACCGTCTACAACTGCGTCGTACAGATGCCGGGTTTGACACCTTAAGCTAGTGACAGGTGAACAAAATGGTAGACCAAAAGTCTGCTCTATGTCCAGCGAAACGAATTTCTCACACCTCAGGCCCAGAAATCTGGTCGGGCCGCGCTCTGACCGGGGGAAACTGCAGACGTATGTCTGGCGAGAACCGTATCTTCACAGCTATCTGCGCGACTGACATCTGATGCAATAAGGTTACTAGTCAGTATGAGAAAGAAAAACGATGATGGGAAAGAAATATATTTTTCGCAACAAATGATGCGAAAAAATACAGGAAAAACAAGTACGGAAAAGTAATAAAATGAAAGGATTAGGGTGAGAGAATAGGAAGAAGATGTAGGTAATTTAATGATATAAAGACCCACGTGACACTAGCAATAGATTGGGTTATGAAAACATCGATAACACACAACAGAAATGGAATCCAGTGGAATCTGACTAAACAGCTTGATGATCTGGATTTTTCAGATGACTTGGCTCGTCTGTCCCATAACCATAATCAGAAACAAGAGAAAATGAAAATTCTCGATGAGAGGTCACAACAAGTAGGACTGAAAATACACAGGGAAAAAACAAAGATTATGAGAATAAATGCAAGAAATGATAACAAGGTTGAACTTGAAGAAACGCCACTAAAAGATGTAGAATCGTACACATATCTTGGAAGTAATATAGACAAAGTTGGAGGGACAGACAGTAATATCAAAATAAGAATATAAAAAGCAAGAGGAGCTTTCATTGCATTGGAAAACATTTGGAGAACAAGAAAAATCAAGTCCAACACGGAAATAAGAATCTTCAACTCAAATGTCAAGTCAGTCCTATTGTATGGCTCTGAGACATGGAGAACAACAAAAACAACAACCAAAAAGCTACAGACTTTTATAAACTGGTGCTTGCGTAGAACAGAAGGACTGAAATGGTATGACAAAGTCACAAATGTGGAATTGATGACAAGAACCAGACAAGTGCCAGTGGAACAAGAGTTGAGAAGAAAACGCTATCGATGGATAGGACACACATTGAGGAAACCTGTTGATAGCATTACAAGGCAGTCTTTGTTCTGGAATCCACAGGGAAAGAGAGGCAGAGGTAGACCAAAAAACACATGGAGAAGAGAACTGGAAACAGAGGTGAAAATGATGAGGAAAATATGGAAAGAACTTGAGCGGATGGCACAGGACAGGAAGACTTGGCATGTGTTTGTTGAAGGCCTATGCTCCTTGGGGAGCTAAAGGGTATTGATTGATCACCAATAAAGGACAGATTACTCGGAGCAACCAAGAGGACATACACACCATCATAGCTGGTAAACGCTGGAATTGGGTTGGCCACGTCCACAGAAGAGACCCTGATACCATAGCAAGAATAGCCATGCTATAGACCCCTGAAGGAAATCGAAAGAGAGGCCGACCAAAAACAATTTTGTGGAGAACTGTGGAGGCCGAGATGCAAAGAATGAATCAGAGTTGGGGCACTGCAAGAAGGATGGCAGCCAACCGAGCAAAGTGAAAGTAGTTTGTTGCTGCCCTACAAGACGCCACCAGGCTTGATGGCCACTGATTGCATTGACAGTTGGCGGTTAAGGATCAAAGAAGAAGAAGAATATACTGTATTGTTTAATTTTTAGTACAGTATAAAAGTATCTATTCATCATCATCATCATTCCTTTTCGTTCCTTGTGGAACATAGGGCAGAAACAGTTGCTCTCCATTGATTTCTGTTCTGGGCTGTCTTTTTCAGCTGTGCCAAAGTCATTCCAATTTCCCTAGCCTCCTCTTCAACAGTTCTTCTCTAAGTTCTCTTTGGCCTCCCTACTCTTCTTTTCCCCTATGGGTTCCAGTCAAGGGCAATTCTGGCAGTGAATAGCATCTATTCCTGATATCTAATTTTAAATAATCTTCATTCCTTTTATTTTCTTTCGCAAAGCTTGAGAGTCGGAACCAGAGTGTTGGGTCTCCTGTAAGAGCGGCGCCCGATCGGGTCACATAGGTTTAATTGGCCCGAACCGGCCGTGAATGTTGCATTCGAACGTATTCTGTAGTAGCACTTATAAAAGCACTATTTGTTTTGTCTATGTTTAATTTTTCATCTCTGAGTCTTATTTATTGACAACATTTTTATAACAAAACGTTGACAATTGGTCAGAAAAAACTCCCTCCTTTACACGGTCAAACGATCGATCGGACATTATAAGAAGGAAGAATGATTGTCATGAAATATTCTAATCCACATATATAAATTATTAGGTAAATATGAAGCCTAACAAATAAAATTAATAAAGAGAAGAGCAATGGTAAAATGACAGTGCTGTCCCAAAGAATGTACTCGAAATCCCCCTTGTTTTCTGCTTCGTCTGCAAATTGTAACGCTTTCACGTTGATAGTAAAGCTTACTGTATTATTACCCGCCTTCTTCAATGAAACGTGTGCTGTATTTCTTGGAAAAGCATTGAGACGTACTGCGTAATGACCTAAATTAACCCTAACATTAATTATACTGCGTTACCAAAACGAACGAACAGATGGACTAAAGGGATAAAAGAGAAGGGAGAGGCAGAAAGCCGAACACTAAACCCGCTTCGCGCGATACACAATTACTACCATCACGCGTGTAAGTCTACATGCACTAATTTTTTTTTTCAGACGGACAGTGATAAAATACACTACCCTTTCCCAGAGTTAGGTTTATAATTCATAACAGACTCTTATTAGAAAAGACAACATTATATGGGTTTACGTTTGAACACATAACAGTACCCAGACAGCACATCTTCTAAACAGGAGATAGAAGAAATTGCATATTTTGAACGCAGCCACGTAGCTCCTTTAAATTAGTATTTTTGGGTTCCTTAGGGTTTGCTGACAAATAATATGTAAAACGTTACGCAAATAGTCCAGGAATTAATAAATTATACCCAAAATAAAATATTGGGGGTGCCTGACAGCATAAAATCATTTCTGCTCATAAAATTTTTTATAACGTGTTTGAAAAAAACCTTACGTTACATAAATAGCCTACCATGTAAACTCCAAATTGATTGGAGCGCAACAAATGAAAGCCTAACCACGATTGGTCGGGCTATAAATACTATCTTGGTTGTTAGGGGAGACGGGAAAAGATAACATTTTTTCAAACACGTTGTCGAAACGTGGCTCATTGGCCAGTCTCGCTGATATACACACTTGGGAGCGTTAGTTCGAGACCACTAATTCAAATAAGCTTGATAAAGCGACAGTACGTTGAAGCCAGCTCACATTTTTGCTAAAATAAAAGCCTGGAACATAGGCAGAACGGAATTTGTGCCAGTTTGTGCCAGAATTCATTGCTAATCAACGTATCTGTGTTTATTTCCATGAAATTGTGGTAAGCTTGAACCATTCAGTATCTTTTAATGAAAAAATTGAATGTGAATTGTTGATTTATGCCTGTATATATATGTGTAGTTCAGTGGCAAACGTGAGGTAAAGCCTATAATGCTCCAGCCTGAACAGAGGGTGTCGGAGAGAAGTAAAACGGCATGGAATGGCCAAATAGTACACTGACATCTGGATGATTGACTAGAAAGAAATAATGCTGGAAGTGCAGAGGCGTAGTGACCATTAAGAAGGGTAATGCTGGTATAAAGTATTTCAAATGAAGCTGACTGTTGGCCTAACGCTCTGAACGCAATGTTTGTGCTGTATTGTGATCAGTGTAAAAGAGAATATAAATTAGTTATGAAGTAGAAGGTACATCCTTCTTGATTTCAGGGACAGTGGTCTTGATGGTAGTGAGCAGCACCTGGTCAGAGATTTGCTGAATCCAGAGTCGGACAGCATACTCCTTGGTCTTTTTAGCTATCAGTGAGGTGTCTCCTGAGCCCAGAGGAGAATTCGAGCAGAGGAGTCCTTTCCTGCCGCCATCACTCAAGATAAGCAGAATTGGCCAGCTGAGCTCAACATTATGTCCCCTCATCTTGAAATAACTTTATAAAAATACCATTCAGAGGGGAATTTACTTGTCTTAAAATCAGGAACTGTGAACATCTACAATAATAGTCCCTAAAGACAAACTATTGAAGTCATGATGACAAATACCAACAGAGCTTGAACAAAACAAAACCAGTATTACCTCATTTTACTACTACACAACTGACACACATAGAACATTTGTAATAATATATGTCACTACAATATTCATATTAAATACATTCTGTACATAACTTGTAATTTAAATTGATTGTGATTCCTGATTCCCTTGTAGTTGAATCAGGACACATATTCATTCATGCCAGTAATGAATACATATTGTTATTCGAAAGTTTATCAGTGACTCCTTTAAGATATTCTCATAGAGTGTTATATGTATGTGAGTGTCACAGTGTTGTCAAGAGTAGTGGATTACATTAAATTGTTTATCTGTCTGTTGTTGTGACTTACACTTCTTCATACACATACCCTAGACACATAACGTAGCATCACACTATTCCAGAATAATTCTGACTGAGATAAAGAGATATGTGGTAGCAAGTAAGGTTATCTATAATACACTACTTTTAATAGATATAGATACCTTCACAGCTGATCTCAGTCAGTACACTAAGTCCCCTATAAATATTTATAACATCCCACTTCACCACATATATTGGGGTCTCGCTCTTGGGATTTTGAATCTTTAACTATAAAAAATATTGGGGATAATTCACTTCAGGGAATATAAGAATTAAAAGGTATCCTTGGGTGGAATTAAATAAGGTTGAGCTCACGGTGCCTGTGTTGTCCATTAGAGATTGAATTGTTGGTTAGACATTGTATTAAGTTACCTGATAGACAATGGCGGACCTGGCCAAATTTCGATCTGCTGCGGTTCAGACTGCAAAAGAGTTAGGATTAGATGGGCAAGTTATGGTTGCCTATGTCACTACGGAATGTGACAAATTTATTGAACGCGAAGAAAGAAGATTGAAGCCGAAAGAAAGTTAGAGGCTGAAAGGGAAATTAAGAAGTTACAATTTGAGGCTGAGGCTGAGATTGCAGATTGAGGCTGAGGCTAAGAGGTTGCAGATGAGGCTGAGGCTAAGAAGCAGAAGAAAGAAGATTGATTGCAGAAAGCAGAAGAGAAGAAATTAGCTGCAGAAAGGGAAGCCGAGAAAGAAGATTAGCTGCAGAAGAAAGAAGATTGAAGGGAAGAAGAAAAGGAGGAGAAGAGATTACAAAGGGAACATGAGTTACGACTAAGGGAGTTTGAGTTTCAAGGCCATGCTCCTGAAAATGGTGCCAGACCCTTTGCCTCTGATGCTACGGTTACTCAAGGAGCCTCAACCTCAGCTATGAATTTTCATTTAGATCATTTTGTTGAGAAAGACGATGATATTGAGAGCTATATAAATAGGTACGAACTATTAGCTACCACGTATGGGTTAGAGAGAGAAAGGTGGAGCTTAAAGTTATCTCAGGGACTTCGTGGGGCAGCTTATGAAGTTTTGCAAAAATGAGCAGAGGTGATCAGGAAAATTATGACATGCTAAAGCAGGCTCTTTTGTTAAGGTATGAAAAGAATGCAGAGTTTTACAGGAAAAAATTTAGGAATGCTAAACTACTGTCAGGTGAAACCTATCACCAGTTCTCTGCACGAATAGAGACATACTTGGAGAAATGGACTTCTCTGCGGAAAACCCAAGATCTTAAGGAAATGGTCCTTATAGAGCAATTAAGAGAGTCCATGGCTCCAGACCTGAGAAAGTTTCTCATGGAACAAGGTGCAGAGAGGCTGGATGAGTTGCTAAATGTTGCTGAAAGGTATCAAGCAGCTCAAGCAGAGGTAACAGGTAATAAAAAGAAACAGGTGGACAACTTTAGGGCACCACAGAACTTTAAAAAATTTGATCCTAAGGATCAAAATAAAGGTAAGCACCAATTTGATAGGCCACGGTATGACAATAAAAATAAATTCCCACAATTCGATGAAAGGAAATATGATGAAAGAAAATCTTTCAACCAAGGAAAAAGGTGGTGTAAAAATTGTCAGATGGACAATCATGACACTGACCGTTGCAGAAGGAAACCTGTGTATATGGCAACCCTTCAGGTCAGGTCGACCTCAAGACAGGAGGAGGATATTATGTTGGATACCACTCCAGAAGAGATGAGGAAGGCACAGGCTGGGGATAAAACACTCAAGCCTTGTTTCAGAAAATTGTCAACTTGTCATACAACTCCAGGCAAAGGAGATTTTTATATGAAAAACAAGTTGATGTATAGGAAGACTGGAACTAGATCCCATGGTCACGGACAGCTGGTTCTTCCAAAAAGATACAGGACAGAATTAATAAGGAGCCTACATGTGAAACCAGATGGGGACCATGAGAAGATAGGTACCATTATTCAAAAGGTGGCTCACAATTATTATTGGCCCAAAGCAAGATGGGACATTGAGAATTTTGTAGAAAGGTGTAGCATAGCACATGAGGGAACACCCACAAGTGGGAACATGGATCAGGACCTGGACACGCCACGGGGCAAAATTAGGCCTGATAATAAAAGGAAAAATAGATTTGATAAGGTGGACCAAATGGAATGGGAAGCCCCTTTTCACGGACAAGCTTCACTTAACTGTTTTACAATGGCCACTATGCGGAGAGTGCAAAAAGATGTCTTACCCCAGGATAAGCCGACAATCCCTCAATCGGACTTAAACAAACTGGAGGAAGAAGATGTAGAGAGGAAATCTCTCATCAAGAATTTTAAGAGGGGAGACAGCCCCAAGAGAAAAATTGGTAGCGGTCGTTTTGTGAATGATAATTCTGGGAGGAAAAATCATCACTATAAAGCTTCAAGTGGAAGAGACCATACCGGTGCATGGACAAATAGGTCCACACAATAAAAGGTCCACTTGAAGCTATGTTAAGAACGTGGACTGATGAAAAGGCAGAGGAAAACATTACATCTTCATACCAATATGTGAATGAGCTGACCACTCGGTTAAAAACTGGCTGGAAACCTGCCAATGAAAATTTGAAACAAGCCAGGAAGAAACATGCTGCCTATTATAACAGGAAGGCGAAAGACAGAAATTTGGCTGTGGGAGAGAAAGTACTGCTTCTTTTGCCCGGGAGTCAGAATAAGTTACAAATTGGCTGGCAGGGTCCATATACAGTTCTAGAGAAGGTGTCTAGAACAAATTATAAGATAGATAAGAAGGGGAAAGAAAAAATCTATCATGTGAATCTCCTGAAGAAATATTTGGAAAGAGAACATCAGGAAGAGACACACTTGTTGACCTTGTCCTCGCCATGGAGATGAAAAAGGAACCACTTTCATCATTTGAATATCCATTACACCCCTGTGAGACAGCAGCACAGGTGAAAATCAGTACACATTTAACGAAAACTCAGAAAGAGAGAGTGCAACAGGTTCTAAATAATCATGCAGAGGTGTTAACAGACCGACCAGGGCATACAAACCTATTGGAATATGATATGAAATTAATAGACTCCACACCTGTCTGTATGAAACCATATTCGATTCCGTTTGCTAAGGAAAAAGCTTTGAAGGAAGAGATAGACTATCTGTTGACGGAAGGAATTATTTCGCACAGTGAGTCTTCGTATAGTTCCGGTGTTGTACTTTTAAGGAAGCCCTCTGGAGAACATAGACTCTGTATAGATTACAGGAGACTGAATGCTATTACAGAAGGACAGGTGGATCCATTGCCGGATACAAATCAGCTGTTTGCCAGACTAAATAAAGCTAAATATTTCTCAAAAGTGGGATCTGAGTAAAGGATACTATCAGATTCCAGTAAAGCCTGAGGTTAGACCATACCTAGCTTTTAGTACCTCAGAAGGACACTATGAGTTTAATAGATTTGCCATTTGGATTGAAGAATGCGCCTAGTGTCTTCTCTAGAATGATGAGAAAATTATTGGATCCTCTGAATAATCCCTGTATAACAAATTTTATGGATGATATCCTTATAGCAACAGAAACATTTGAGGAACACATTGACTCTCTGAACATGCTGTTTGATCGACTTAGGGAGGCAAATTTAACAGCCCGACCAACCAAATGTTGCGTTGGATGTAAAGAATTGGAATTTTTGGGACACGCAGTTTATCAGGGAAACATGACCCCTGACCCAAAGACTTGAGAGAAACTACAGAAAGCCCCGAGACCACAAACCAAGAAGGACGTGAGATCCTTTGTCTCATTATGTGGTTTCTACCAGAAGTATATCAAAAACTTTAATTCCATATGTGCACCTTTAACTGAATTGACACGTAAAGGACTTCCAGATCGCATTACATGGACACCACAATGTGAAATGACTTACCAAGAATTGAAGGAAAAGCTCACAAGTAAACCCATTTTGAAATTACCTGACTTAAGTCAAGAATTCATAGTAAGGACGGATGCAAGTAATATTGGGCTAGGTGCAACTTTACTACAGAAATCAGATGCATTGGATGGGGAATTAAGCCCAGTGGCATATGCTAGCAGAAAGTTGAATAAAGCTGAAATCAACTACTCAACTAGCGAAAAAGAATGTCTTGCAGTAATATGGGCAATAAAGAAATTCAATATTTATCTATATGGGAAGGCATTTAAGTTGCAAACTGACCACAAACCTTTATCGTTTTTAGCACAGGCTAAGCATGAGAACTCTAGGTTACTCCGATGGTCTTTGCTTCTGGCTCCATATAATTTTAGCATTGAATATATATCTGGAAAAACCAATCTGGGAGCGGATTTTTTAAGCCGCCATCCGTGTGATGAGAATCACCGTAAACCCCAGAAATAATAATAAATTTCTATATGTGTATATGGAATAAAGGACTGACATATAATGTCTGTTTTAAGAGGGGAGGTGTCATGAAATATTCTAATCCACATATATAAATTATTAGGTAAATATGAAGCCTAACAAATAAAATTAATAAAGAGAAGAGCAATGGTAAAATGACAGTGCTGTCCCAAAGAATGTACTCGAAATCCCCCTTGTTTTCTGCTTCGTCTGCAAATTGTAACGCTTTCACGTTGATAGTAAAGCTTACTGTATTATTACCCGCCTTCTTCAATGAAACGTGTGCTGTAATTCTTGGAAAAGCATTGAGACGTACTGCGTAATGACCTAAATTAACCCTAACATTAATTATACTGCGTTACCAAAACGAACGAACAGATGGACTAAAGGGATAAAAAAGAGAAGGGAGAGGCAGAAAGCCGAACACTAAACCCGCTTCGCGCGATACACAATTACTACCATCACGCGTGTAAGTCTACATGCACTAATTTTTTTTCAGACGGACAGTGATAAAATACACTACCCTTCCCAGAGTTAGGTTTATAAATCATAACAGACTCTTATTAGAAAAGACAACATTATATGGGTTTACGTTTGAACACATAACAGTACCCAGACAGCACATCTTCTAAACAGGAGATAGAAGAAATTGCATATTTTGAACGCAGCCACGTAGCTCCTTTAAATTAGTATTTTTGGGTTCCTTAGGGTTTGCTGACAAATAATATGTAAAACGTTACGCAAATAGTCCAGGAATTAATAAATTATACCCAAAATAAAATATTGGGGGTGCCTGACAGCATAAAATCATTTCTGCTCATAAAATTTTTTTTATAACGTGTTTGAAAAAACCTTACGTTACATAAAATAGCCTACCATGTAAACTCCAAATTGATTGGAGCGCAACAAATGAAAGCCTAACCACGATTGGTCGGGCTATAAATACTATCTTGGTTGTTAGGGGAGACGGGAAAAGATAACATTTTTTTTCAAACACTTGTCGAAACGTGGCTCATTGGCCAATCTCGCTGATATACACACTTGGGAGCGTTAGTTCGAGACCACTAATTCAAATAAGCTTGATAAAGCGACAGTACGTTGAAGCCAGCTCACATTTTTGCTAAAATAAAAGCCTGGAACATAGGCAGAACGGAATTTGTGCCAGTTTGTGCCAGAATTCATTGCTAATCAACGTATCTGTGTTTATTTCCATGAAATTGTGGTAAGCTTGAACCATTCAGTATCTTTTAATGAAAAATTGAATGTGAATTGTTGATTTATGCCTGTATATATATATGTGTAGTTCAGTGGCAAACGTGAGGTAAAGCCTAAAATGCTCCAGCCTGAACAGAGGGTGTCGGAGAGAAGTAAAACGGCATGGAATGGCCAAATAGTACACTGACATCTGGATGATTGACTAGAAAGAAATAATGCTGGAAGTGCAGAGGCGTAGTGACCATTAAGGATGGTAATGCTGGTATAAAGTATTTCAGATGAAGCTGACTGTTGGCCTAACGCTCTGAACGCAATGTTTGTGCTGTATTGTGATCAGTGTAAAAGAGAATATAAATTAGTTATGAAGTAGAAGGTACATCCTTCTTGATTTCAGGGACAGTGGTCTTGATGGTAGTGAGCAGCATCTGGTCAGAGATTTGCTGAATCCAGAGTCGGACAGCATACTCCTTGGTCTTTTTAGCTATCAGTGAGGTGTCTCCTGAGCCCAGAGGAGAATTCGAGCAGAGGAGTCCTTTCCTGCCGCCATCACGCCAGATAAGCGAATTGGCCAGCTGAGCTCAACATTATGTCCCCTCATCTTGAAATAACTTTATAAAAATACCATTCAGAGGGGAATTTACTTGTCTTAAAATCAGGAACTGTGAACATCTCCAATAATAGTCCCTAAAGACAAACTATTGAAGTCATGATGACAAATACCAACAGAGCTTGAACAAAACAAAACCAGTATTACCTCATTTTACTACTACACAACTGACACACATAGAACATTTGTAATAATATATGTCACTACAATATTCATATTAAATACATTCTGTACATAACTTGTAATTTAAATTGATTGTGATTCCTGGTTCCCTTGTAGTTGAATCAGGACACATATTCATTCATGCCAGTAATGAATACATATTGTTATTCGAAAGTTTATCAGTGACTCTTTTAAGATATCTTTGTAGAGTGTTATATGTATGTGAGTGTCACAGTGTTGTCAAGAGTAGTGGATTACATTAAATTGTTTATCTGTCTGTTGTTGTGACTTACACTTCTTCATACACATACCCTAGACACATAACGTAGCATCACACTATTCCAGAATAATTCTGACTGAGATAAAGAGATATGTGGTAGCAAGTAAGGTTATCTATAATACACTACTTTTAATAGATATAGATACCTTCACAGCTGATCTCAGTCAGTACACTAAGTCCCCTATAAATATTTATAACATCCCACTTCACCACAATGATCAATAGAGCTGATGTAGGACATTATAAGAAGGAAGAATGATCAATAGAGCTGATGTACTGATGTTCTTCATCATTGTTCTTGTTTCGCTTCCCATGGAGCCTGGCGCAAGCACCAAAGTATTCATATGATGTTGCTACGGTGATCTATGTAGCAATGTGTTTTACTTAATAAGATTTCCAGCCTCATGCACAAATAAGAATACAAAAAGCAAGAGGAGCTTTCATTGCATTGGGAAACATATGGAGAACAAGAGAAATCAAGTCCAACACGAAAATAAGAATCTTCAACTCAAATGTGAAGTCAGTCCTATTGTATGGCTCTGAGACATGGAGAACAACAAAAACAACAACCAAAAAGCTACAGACTTTTATAAACGGGTGCTTGCGTAGAACAGAAGGACTGAAATGATGTGACAAAGTCACAAATGTGGAATTGATGACAAGAACCAGACACGTGCCAGTGCAACAAGAGTTGAGAAGAAAACGCTATCGATGGATAGGACACACATTGAGGAAACCTGCTGATAGCATTACAAGGCAGTCTTTGTTCTGGAATCCACGGGGAAAGAGAGGCAAGAGGTAGACCAAAAAACACATGGAGAAGGGAACTGGAGTGAAAATGATGATGAAAACATGGAAAGAACTTGAACGGATGGCACAGGACAGGAAGACTTGGCATGTGTTTGTTGAAGGCCTATGCTCCTTGGGGAGCTAAAGAGTATTGACTGATCACCAATCAAGGACAGATTACTCGGAGCAACCAAGAGGACATACACACCATCATAGCTGGTAAATGCTGAAGTTGGGTTGGCCACGTCCACAGAAGAGACTCTGATACCATAGCAAGAATAGCCATGCTATAGACCCCTGAAGGAAATCGAAAGAGAGGGCGACCAAAAACAATTTTGTGGAGAACTGTGGAGGCCGAGATGCAAAGAATGAAGTCAGAGTTGTGGCACTGCAAGAAGGATGGCAGCCAACCGAGGAAAGTGAAAGTAGTTTGTTGCTGCCCTACAAGACGCCACCAGGCTTGATGGCCACTGATTGCATTGACGGTTGGCGGCTAAGGATCAAAGAAGAAGAATATATTGTTTAATTTTTAATACAGTATAAACGTATCTATTCATCACCATCATTCCTTTTCGTTCCTTGTGGAACATAGGACAGAAACACTTGCTCTCCATCGATTTCTATTCTGGGCTGTCTTTTTCAGCTGTGCCGAAGTCATTCCAATTTCCCTAGCCTCCTCTTCAACAGTTCTTCTCTCTTT
This sequence comes from Oreohelix idahoensis, assembly GCA_024509875.1. Taxonomy (NCBI): domain Eukaryota; kingdom Metazoa; phylum Mollusca; class Gastropoda; order Stylommatophora; family Oreohelicidae; genus Oreohelix; species Oreohelix idahoensis. The sequence continues at coordinate 112,068 of JAMPIV010004169.1, forward strand.
GGCCTCCCTACTCTTCTTTTCGCCTATGGGTTCCAGTCAAGGGCAATTCTGGCTGTGAATAGCATCTATTCCTGATATCTAATATTAAATAATCTTCATTCCTTTTATTTTCTTTCGCAAAGCTTGACATTCGGAACCAGAGTGCTGGGTCTCCTGTAAGAGCGGCGCCCGATCGGGTCACATAGGTTTAATTGGCCCGAACCGGCCGTGAATGTTGCATTCGAACGTATTCTGTAGTAGCACTTATAAAAGCACTATTTGTTTTGTCTATGTTTAGTTTTTCATCTCTGAGTCTTATTTATTGACAACATTTTTATAACAAAACGTTGACAATTGGTCAGAAAAAAAACTCCCTCCTTTACACGGTCAAACGATCGATCGGACATTATAAGAAGAAAGAATGATCAATAGAGCTGATGTAGGACATTATAAGAAGGAAGAATGATCAATAGAGCTGATGTACTGATGTTCTTCATCATTGTTCTTGTTTCGCTTCCCATGGAGCCTGGCGCAAGCACCAAAGTATTCATATGATGTTGCTACGGTGATCTATGTAGCAATGTGTTTTACTTAATGAGATTTCCAGCTTCATGCACAAATAAGAATACAAAAAGCAATAGGAGCTTTCATTGCATTGGGAAACATATGGAGAACAAGAGAAATCAAGTCCAACACGAAAATAAGAATCTTTAACTCAAATGTCAAGTTAGTCCTATTGTATGGCTCTCAGACATGGAGAGAAACAAAAACAACAACCAAAAAGCTACAGACTTTTATAAACGGGTGCTTGCGTAGAATAGAAGGACTGAAATGGTATGACAAAGTCACAAATGTGGAATTGATGACAAGAACCAGACAAGAGAACGAACGAACGAACCTTATTTTCAAAGGGTTTACAATTGGGCACGCAGGCCTGTCTAACATTCTGCCCTTCCTTTCTCTCGTCTTCCATATTGAATCCATTTATTCTCACATGTGTCTTAAATAATACTTAAATAACAAAATAACAATAAAATACAATAAAATAAAATCCCAACATTGTAACAGTACAATAACAGTTACACAGATTTACAGTACCTTATCATAATTAATACTAAACAGGACACAATTATCTTTAAAACCTACATATGATGTTATGTAATTATTTAAGAACATAACTAAATTAGGGTGGCATATAATCTGCACTCATGATGTATTTGAAAAGTCTGTGATTGAATGAATATGGACTAAGCGTGTTTTTTAAGTCGTGTGGAAGATTATTCCACAGATGAGCAGCAGAAAAAGCTAAACTTTTCTTGAATAAGTCGAGCCTAGGCTTGGGCATGTGTAATTTATTTAAGCGTTGACTGCGTCTTCCGCTGTATTTGAAAATAGGCCACAGATACGTTGGAGCATTCTGTGATAAGATTTTGTGAATAAATTTGGCTTTGTTGAAGAGAAGGCGCTTTCTTAGTGGTAATATGTTAAGATATGTATATGGGTCTACACTCTGTGTGAGGTTTTTGTCTGAAATTAGGCGCACTGCACGTTTTTGTAATGAATAGAGTCTTTTAGTCTTGGACATGGTGCAGCCATCCCAAATTGTGGAACAATAGTCTAGATGTGTTTGTATTTGGGATGTATAGAACATTTTTCGTGTCTCCTCATCTAGGAAATGTTTGATTTTAGCTAACTGGTAAACTTTTTGTGCCGTTTGTTTGGTCAGTGCTTGTACATGCGAATTCCAACTTAAATGTTGGTCAATAATGAGTCCTAGTGTTTTATTTTCATTTACATTTTCAATTAAAGAGGTTCCAATGTAGAGCTGAAGTGTTGTTTTCTGTGAGTTTTGTAATTTTTGTCTAGTTGATATTATCATACATTTTGTTTTAATGATATTTATTTGCATGCAATTTTCATTGCTCCACTTAATAAGATTGTCTGTGTCGCTTTGTAATAATCTTTCTAGCGTGTTGCAACTTTTATCACTGGTATAAATGGTACAGTCATCGGCAAATAGGTCGCAGGATGAGTGCTTGATGTGTAGTGGAAGGTCATATATGTAAATGGAAAAAAGTAGAGGGCCGAGAATAGAACCTTGAGGAACACCGATGTCAATAAGAGTTGGGCTTCACAAGGAATTATTGTACCACACTACTTGCGGTCTGTCGGACAGGAATGATTTAAGTAATGTCACCAGTTTAAAGTTAACTTTCATTGTTTCTAATTTTCTTATTAAAACAGCGTGATCTAACATGTCAAATGAGAAAGCGATGATAAAAGATAAATTGGTCTATAGTTACCAAGGTTACTGTTATCTGACGAGCCAGGTTTGAAAAGAAGATATACTTTGGCAATCTTAAAGGCCGAAGGAAAATAACTTTTAGCGGTACCGTACATTGATTATATATATAAGTTAGTGAATCACTAATAGCTGATGCGGCGTAACGCAGTATTCGATTACTAATTCCGTCAAGCCCTGATGAGCTATTATCCTTAAGGCCAATAAGATAGTTATACACTTCATTAACTGTCATAAAAGGAATGTCGGGTGGAACTGAGTTTGTACATTTGTTTTTACAGAATGCTGAAAGTTTGTCTAAGTCACTAGAGGAAGATGGTATTGTGGATTTCAGACCGTTTATTTCTGCTTGAAAGTGATTGCTGAAGTCTGTGCAAGTAAATGGAGTGTTGGAAGAGAATGAGTCTGGTGCATTACGTTTTTAGGTAGACCAAAAAACACATGGAGAAGAGAACTGGATACAGAGGTGAAAATGATGAGGAAAACATGGAAAGCACTTGAGATGATGGCACAGGACAGGAAGACTTGGCATGTGTTTGTTGAAGGCCTATGCTCCTCGGGGAGCCAAAGGGTATTGATTGATTGATTGATTGATTGATTGATTGCTTGATTGATTGATTGATTGATTGATTGATTGATTGATTGATTGATTGATTGATTGATTGAATGCGATTGCCAGCCCCATGCACATCCTCATATTAGCCGTTTCTTATGACATACCTAAGAGAGCATTAATCCGGTTCTTTCTTTGTCTCTTCAGAGACCCCTGGGAAACTAGATGGGGTAGATGTACGGATTGGTACATGTATTTATAAATGGCTAGATGAGTCGTATCTACACCTGAAGACAGTGATATTCTTCTTCCTCGCTCGCCTTCAGACTTCCGCATTAATGACTCTAATAAACGCAGTAGTCAACTCAAGGTTCCTGACATCTCCAAACAGTTTTTCGTTGAGAGCAGTGGGTTGTTGCCATGTGCTACTCCGTTCATTGATGTATGTTGGGCAGGACTACAGGAGGTGCTCGGCTGTCATCGGGATGGTGCCGCGGGTGCAGAGATCTGTTGCACCAATTCTGTACTTGTGGTATAGATGGTATATTAGTCTGTTGTGTCCAGTGCGTAGCCGAAAAATGGTGACCTGGTCTCGTCTAGATAACCGATGATATGCATCATTTTTTTTTAAATGGCCTCGGGGCTCTCTTTCCCATTTGGACTTGAATGTGGCTTTTATAGTAGTTTTTGCCGTTTATTAATTTGTCCCTGTATCATACTGTTATAGCGCTCCTCCTTCCTTAGCAAGTTGGTTTGCCTCCTCATTGTCTGGTATGTTGCAGTGGGCTGGTATCCTCTGGAGTGTGCACTTGTTAGAGCATTTGGCCAGTCTTTCAAGAGAGTTTATCAGATCTTTTAATCCCATAGCACGGTGGCTCTTCAGAGCTCTTATTGCTGAGAGGGCATCTGTAAAGATTACTATAGTCCGTTCGGAAATTCGTGCCCACAGAAAGCGTCAATTTTCTCCAAAACTGTTTGTTGTATTGACATGAATTTTTGCATGCAGTCTTAGATTTTCCATGCAGTTATTAATATATTTTTTGCCCCTACAAAACTCATGTCATGTTCGAATTTTCTTCTTTACGTTATATAAAAAAACTCTTACTGTTGTCTAGGTTAAATTTTAGTAGTTTTACAGGAAAGTTACAAGATCCGTTCAAAAATATTTTTTGTTTGTTTGAATTAGTTACTCGCGACTGTGTACAATAGGTGCGCACTCGTGCGGACATGTAGTCACTACACTAATTTAAAAAAAAAAAATTTTTTTGAACGGATCTTGTAACTTTCCTGTAAAACTAAGAAAAATTAACCCAGACAACGGTAAGAGTTTTTTATATAACGTAAAGAAGAAAATTCGAACATGACATGAGTTTTGTAAGGGCAAAAAATATATTAATAACTGCATGGAAAATCTAAGACTGCATGCAAAAATTCATGTCCATACAACAAACAGTTTTGGAGAAAATTGACACTTTCTGTGGGCACGAAAGCTGTTTGGGTGGAGTAGGGTCTTGGTCAGCTCTGGTTCGCTGACCCTGACGCAGGCAGTGAAGCTATGGGCTGCGTAATGCATTCCTCACTTTTGATGCGTCTTGGGTCCCAAAGAGAAATCAAGTCCAACATGAAAATAGGAATCTTCTACTAGTATCAAATCGTAGGATCGTATTTGATTCTATCCTATCTACACGGTGAACAACAAAAATTACAACCAGGAAGTTAGACTTCTGCATAAATGGGTGCTTGCACTTTTTGTAGTCCCAAAGCAGATACTGCCGTAGAGGAGTGACGTGTTAGAGATAGAACTATAGTAGGGCCAGCATCGACAGGTGTTGTAATCAGTTCCCTTCCTCGCTACGTTTTCCATCCCTAACTCAAGTGCAAAGTCAGTCCCCGTTGTCTCTGGAGATACAAAGATCGAATAGGAATACTGCACCCTCATGCATGTCGTACATGGCGACTAATACTAGGTTGTGCACATGGCTGGCGCGTGTTGTAAAACAAATTTCTACAGAAACCATCATCCATAAGGAAAGCAAAGGAAAAAGAAGAAGGACACAAGACAACAAAAAAGGGACAGAAATGAAAGCCTTACCTGGGAATCAAACCAGAGACCGTCCGAATGGCACCATCGGCTCTCTGCGGGAGTGAATCGTGAAAAGGACACACAGCCAGTTAAGCAACTCTAAAAAAATGCCTCATGGGTTGTGGTCATTTTTTACACGACACTTTACGCCGCTATGGAATATAGGACCCTTGAACGATCCAGATATTTATAGACTCAGAATCCAACCACAACACTCTCCAGAGTGACAGCTTTGTAACTACCCCTTCTAAACTTTTGTCCACCACCTCTTTGAGTGCCCAGCACTCGATGTTGTTAGAAAATTGCTCCTTCCTCCCAGGCCAGATAAGTGGAACACCTTGTACAGAGAAACAAAGCATCACTACATGGCATTGGGCCGAAGGGCGAGAGCCCAAGCGCGGCTGGATCAATAACAACATTCTATTAACAAGTTTAAGTTAAATAATACGCAAGGGCCCAAATACTTGCGTCTAATAGATCGTAGAAGATAGTAATGGTTATTTCAGTCTAGGACTAGTGTAGTTCGTGGGGGGGGGGGGGGGGTCTGTAACGAGACATAGAAAGTATAGACCACTGCAGCCCCAGGCAGGTCATAAAAGAGATTATACAAGGTTGAGCATGCAGCTCGCAGCCTCACATATCTGCAAATCAGCTATATCTCTATAGGCAGGGTCGGATTATCCATTAAGCTAAGTAAGCTGAAGCCTAAGGGACCAAAGCTATTGCCTATTAGGTGAAGGAGGGCCCCAAATACCAAAAAGCTTAGAGGCCCTTCTTGGCTTAATCAGGCAAACGACTTGGGGACAGATTCAGCCAGCACCTTAATGACATCTCCCGGCAAAAATCCACACAAGTTGCTATACACTTAAATGGTCTTGACCACCAGGGTCCCATCGACATGCAGGTCACTGCGATCAGATCCTGCTCCTCTGACACTGCTAGCCGAGTCCAGCTTGAGCAACATCTCATCATTTGTATGGGCTGTCTCAAACCAAGTGGTCTTAATACCATTCACTACTTTGTCTGAGGTGACCCTTTCCACTCCTATTCTATTTTGACCCTTTCCACTCTTATCCAATTTTCATATTTCTCCGTCGCTCTTTTTTCTTTTAATTTTTGTTTTAAACATTGTGTCTTGATTGTAATTAATTATTTATTTATTCCCAACTCATTCTGTCCTCTTCTGTCTCTAGTACTCGTTATTATTAGGTTTGGGTAGTTTCTTGTTCAGTTTCGTTCTTTACTTCTTAGTATGTACTGTTTACATCCGGAAGTGGCAGCCATTTCCTTTTCTTGTGACGCACTCTCCCTTCGGCAGGCGTACTTGGTCTTAGCTGCCTTTAGGGAAGTACCCAATTTTTATATTTATTTAGATTCTTAGCCCTTAGTTTCTTTCCTTTCCCTAACGAAGGTCTTACGGCCGCAACGTTGGCTATTTTCTTTGTCTTTTGCCCTCGTAAGACGAATCACCTTTTTTTTGAGTAAGTACGGTAGTTCAACTGACCTACACAGTTTATATAGTCAATTTATAACGCTCTACGGAAATGTCAACAGCCTCAGACCGACCACTGCTTTCTTTGAACACATTCAAGTTGACGTCTGAGGGTGAACTTTGAACACATTCAAGTTGACGTCTGAGGGTGAACTTTGAACACATTCAAGTTGACGTCTGAGGGTGAACGAAGAAGACGATATAGTCAATTGATGAAAGACAGACAACTGCAAGTGAAACAAGAGGAAAGATGAAGACGCTGGCGATGAATGGGAACCATATTGAGAATACCTGTTGACAGCATTACAAGGCAGTCCTTGTTCTGGAGTTCCCAGGGTATGAGAGGTAATGGAGGACCAACGAACACATAGAAAAGAGAACTGGAAACGGAAATGAAAGGGAAGAGGTTGTCATGGAAAAACTTAGAGCTTATGGTACGGGACAGGAAGACTTGAAATCAGTTTGTCAACGGTCTATGTTCTTTTGGGAGCTAAAGGGTAACGTATGAACGAAATGAAAGTGATGTATAGGTATCGTACCGATAGGTTTTGATTTATTGCTGGTCCCGTCTGAATAGAGTGGATGGTGATAAGTACGTGAGAAAAAGGAGTGTGAAATAGATTTCACGGGTAAATAGCTTAAGAAGAAGATATGTCTCTGGAATGAGTAAGTTTCTCTAGTCCAGCCTATCTATACGACTATAATTTAGTATAAGACAACCTTGCCCTCCTCATATATAAATATAAGTTTAACTACAAACACACTCAGCTATGTGACAACAAGACAAACAAATGTGAAAAACTACGGTTAATTGGGTATGGGTCTGACCAACACACAAAGTTAAGTTTCTTTTGTTGTTTATTATCATTTAAACTTGACAACATCAAACATCTAAAGAAAGATCAAAATAAACTCTGATTTTACATACAAATGAAAATAATAGAATAAATGTGCCCTCCTCTTATGGATAAAAGAACCCAAAGAGTTAATAACCCAGAGGTCAAAGGTTAGCACTATGTTACAGAATAGACAGTAGAGAAACAAGTTCCTACTAAATGCTACCCAGTAAAGTAAACAAGTTTAAGCAAACTCCATGTTGGTACCTTTCCTGTAAACAAGAAAACAATATTCACTCTCTCTCTCTCTCTGTCATACAGTGGCCACTCAATCACGCTTACCTACTCTTGGTGATATCCCTTGGAAATACAATTATCCTGAATATAAAATTGCCAGGTGTTTATTCTCCAAATTGGCCCCAGTCCAACCTCTAACAAGTCAAGACTAACGAGGTGAACGCCGACTGGTGTTTTAATTTTTTCATGGATGAACAAAATGTCCCTCGAATAGTTAGTGTAGCAAACCGTGCTCTTGAGGTTCACAGTTAAAAAAAGGAGGAATATACTTCCAGTATTGGGAAACATCTGGTTGCTAAAATGTTACAATTGATAAATGGTGGTAATTCTATCGGCTGACTCTATGGGGAGTGACGATTCTGAAACAGCGTAACTTTCTGGATAAATCCTCTTGAATACGACTGTCAGGAGTCGGGAGTATAACGTTATTTTTTATACCCCAGGGGGCTGGTAAAATTGAAAAAATATTGTTGGGTTTTGTAAGTCCAGTTAAAATTTACAAGTTAAAATGTTTCTCATGTATCTTGGGCCAGTCCTTGCTCACAAATGAAATTGGTGACGCACAAGCCAAGAAAAGACCACATTAACCAATCCGTAAATGAAGAAAAAGACCAAAAGACCGCTGGACGCCCTTGATCAGGTCTGCAGAAATATTTTTTAAAAACATTTATGGAAAAATGCTACTATTCTATATAGCTACATATATGCACATTAAGACGATCTCTTATCCACGCCGTCAGTCCTGATTAAATTTAAAAGGCACACGGTGTCTTTAGCCTATCCTATCGCGCGTCGTTTAGCGAGTGCAGATTGGGTTGAAATATGCAACTCTTCCCCTCCCGCTCCCGGTCAACGATCAAGCGTACAATGTTAATTATTATTCAGTTATCCATACGCGCCTTTACATAAATATCGCCTGTCGTTAATAGCTATTAAATTGTCGGCGTCTGTTAGTTTAGTCGTATGATATTAAATAATAGGTACTTATAATAAAGACGCACAAATGAAATAAAGCGTGAATTCTTTTCTGTTGCTATCAGTCGCGCCTAACATATAAATCAGTCAACTAGAACCGTCTCTTCTTGTGTGAGAAAGCGGGTGGTGAAAATTAATATTATAACTGCACATCTGGTATGAAATAGCTACGCGTTATTTATTTCACTAGTTCTAACAGCTAGAAACCAAGTGAATTATAAAGGTAAAATCTTAACACTTTACCACGTAAGCACTAATTTCTATTACCAGAAAATTAGACTGACAATCCCCATGAATGTTATTAACACATCTTCCACAATGGTTCTAGACTACGTGCTTAGACTATCCAAAAAATATGAGTGACAACTGATAGCATGTTTAAGGAAACACAGTTTATATATTATCATGGTTCTCTGATCTATAGGTGATGTTACTTTTCACGTTACCATGTGTATCGAGAGAATCAGAAACGGAGTTCTCAAGATAAAAGCTTTACGATCGCTCTGTCGGGCGTTGCTAATCGACATGAGAAGAATTCTCACGTCTAACGGGTCTCTCGAAGATTTTGCCCGCGCAAAAGCCCGCTTCTGAGGATCAAAGAGCCCAGGTCCTGAGTACGAACTTCAAAGGGTCTTTGGTTCTTCGCGTGCGGTTTGTCAGGTATCGTATGATTGACAGATAAGCTCGCGTGAGAAGATAAACAAACCTGATTCGCTACCTGTTATGACTGGCAGGTCACGAAAGTTTGTAAACGCTTCGTTTGTTTATGTTAAAAGAAAAGAGGCGTGGATAAGAAATAAGCTTGTGTGAGTAAGACAGGCAGAAAAATGCATGGTTTTGCTAGCAAATCATAGCACGCTAACGGGATTACAAAGACTGTCAGATTACGCAGGCTATGTTTCCATTATACGTCACAATAGGTAACGTTTTTTTACGGTTTGCGTTTTTACTGAAAAGAGAGATACGGTGAGAGGAATCAGTATTCAGTAATGGTTGCACTTCCCGCCCTCATACCGCGTTTAACGTAAGCCAAGCTGCTTTATCTGTGCGGTATTCCAGTGCCGTTGGCAATGATTTCTACCAGGAGGGCGATGTCGTAGCTGTATTCCTACGGTAGCAAGCATTCAAAGAGTTTTTCACACCTTCTTAGTAATTGTTTATTTTTTTATTCTTAACCAGCGGCACTTGGCTTTCAGCCCTTCGGCCCAATGACATGTCATTGCGAGGCTGGGGAGCCTGTGGACTTTCCTTCCAACCCGGTCAGGAGCTTCGCTCCTTCCCATCCACAGAGAGTTTATCTCAGGAGCCGTTCAGGTTATTTAGTCAAATTCCCAGTCAATGACACTCCTTCAGATGCCCAGGCCCGGACTTGAACCTTGAACACCTGATCACCAGCGCAATGTGGTAACCATTACACTAGCGCGGCTAGTCTTAGTAATTTTCAATATCAGCTTTATTTTCCACAGACTGTTTTTAAAATGTGATCGTTGTAGTAAACAAACACGATACGATCTTTTTACAGCCGTTGAAAAGTAATAATGGTAGTCCTGTAGTAGATACTGCCGAAAGGGAGTGAAGTGTTAGAGACTGAGCTATACTAGGTCCAGCATCGAGAGATTTGGTGACCTGTTCCCTTCCTCGCTGCCTTTTCCTTCCATAACTCAAGAGCAAAGTTAGGTACCCCTTTACAACTGGGTAGACTGAAACATGCCGGCATCGTGTTTCGAACCCGTTACCTTTGCCGCGAAAGGCCAGCGCTCTAACCACTCTGCCAATCGGATGCTCTGATAATTTAGTAAGTAAGTTTATTATGTTTGGCGAATGATAATAAATTTAGTGATGCGTCGCATTTTTTCAACTTTTAAAACGTCCTGCAGTGGATCTGAACCTGCCGTCTTGTCTGTCTTCTAAGTTCTTATTCCTAAGCTTTATTCTGGTTTATTTCGTTTCTCTGTATTTTTGCTCAATATTATTTCTGGTATTTTCTCGTGTTCTATGCCCTGATGAAGACACTTTCTTTGGTGTCTTGTTTAATCATCGCACTGTACTAACAATAACCGTTATAATTTACATAAGATGTTTTCATTTTCATATGGATGTTCAATATGGATGTTCATTATGGATGTTCAATATGGATGTTCGATATGGATGTTCGATATGGATGTTCAATATGGATGTTCAATATGGATGTTCGATATGGTGCAAATATATTTCAGAGTAGAGCTACTTTCCAAGCACACTGGATTTTAACGGTTAAATGTGAATTCGATGAAATAAATTCACTGTTTTAGTTAGAGCCGTGTTCACAAGTGTATAATCTTCAATGTTTCTGAAGTAACACAGGATACAAAATTAGTGTTAAGTCTCTGGATACGGTTACAGGATTTCTCAAGTAACTGGACTACAGCGCCCTTCATTACTTGTTACTGGATATCGGCTTGTCATAAAAGTGTCACCAACTCAGCAAATTTGCTCTCGTCTGCTAATTTTACGGCATGGTCGTTTCATTATCGGCTGCTATGCCTTGCAAGGAAACCAGTATAAGTAGAACAAAAGGATTAAACACGTTTAATCAACACTGGGAAGATAAAATCTTGTGCCAGTGGGACAGACGGAACAATATATCGACCAATTTAGTTCGTACAGTCACACATCATTAAAAACAGATGTACTGAAACACCTCTAACGCGCTCAGTTCAAACTGGACACAGTTATATTGGAGCGTGTGTCCAAATATAAACGATCTTTTGTTGAAGAGTATAATTGACCTCTCGAGCTTTATCAGATATAGATTGCCAAGGAATTCTTGATCAGCAATGTCCTCGCTGCGTCTCTTCGCTAAAGATACATCTGGATATTTCTTCAGTTACATGCATTTCCCTTTAGGATCTGCTCTTCTCTGGAACACCATGATTACTTCGTGCTCCCGCCTGTCAACTGGTTGAACTTATGCGCACGCACTAAATTACCCCTGGTGTAACTGGTTTAAGGGGGGCTGATCGAATTGTAAACTGTGGGCTGAGTTAAGAGTGCCCGTTCAAACAAAGAAAGCCTACACAAGATGCAGCCATCTTCATGGACATACCCACACACTAGAAGTCTGCCTACTTTGACACTATTTCTGGCCTTCATCACGCACGTCCTACAGTACAATGGATTTACTGGAGGTAAGTGTAAAACATTACTTTCAATGCCTTTCAGATAAATTGATCTCACATGTCTTGCTGTTTCATCCCGTTCGCTGTATCCACACCTTTAGTGTGTGTGGTCGTGTTTCTCAAACTTTAGTCCGTTGACTCACGTATCTCCAGTCTTGAGCGCATTTTATGTTTACAGGCTTTTCTTTAACTTGCGACGTATGTCACCTTCAAATCTTGCAATCGATTTTTCGATCACTTCCAGATGCGCAATAGCTCTGAAACTTGGCATAGTTAGGTATTCCCAATGACAATACAATAATCAGTCGTAAAAATAATAAAATGAATAACATTTAAATTAATATTAATTTTTTTGGGGTATTGTTTCATCAGTGAAATGAGCGATAACTGCAAATAATCTAGGTGTATTCTTTCCAACAAGATTGTCTTTCTTGAGAGAAATATTGAAACTTCTCCTCCCTCCCCCTCCACAGACACACACACACACACTATCGCACGCGCGTGCACAGACATACACGCAACTGACAACTACATTTAAAAAAATGTAATTTACAACTCTTATCAAAATTTTTTTTAAACGTAAAACAAAACAAAAATAATAACTTTCCGTGTAATATACTGAATAATGAAATCCGCCTCCTGTGCTCTGGACTCGTTTATCGCAAACCAAAGGATAAAATGTAGGGATAAAAACATAACGCGTAAGCTGCTGATAGTACATGATCGCCCTGACCGCGGGTCATCACCCTCCATAAAAATTGACTTGTTAGACGGGAAATCAAAACGGTTACCATTTGGAGGGATGAGAACGGCGGATCAAAAGGAAAAAAAAAATATGACTGAAAAAAAAATTGCGTGAGACTAGCAAGGCTAAGGAGACGCACTTGGGGGGGGGGGGGGGAACGGAGGAAAAAATTCACGTCCCCAAATTGACACGAGGTACGGAAACGGACGCTTTTGCGATACCAAGCCTTTGATTTGAATTCAGCGGCTAAACGCAGATGCTTGAAATATTACAAAATTTAAAAAGTAACTTTTCTTAATATTAATGTTAGGAATATAAAAATTAGCTGGCCGGATGGCCCATTCTGAGCAGTGAAATAATATGTTTTTTAATTTTACAGACGGATAGATAATAATGAAAATAATGACAAAAGACAGTGTTGTTCACAACAGCGAAAGACTGCATTGAATCAAAAGTGTCGCTATTTGCACAAAAATCGCGACCTTGAGACGCAGGTGTTCAAATCTACTTAGCATGGAAGAGAAGGGATATTGGTGGGAGCTGTGTCTAAAAATAACTTTTAACGACAAAATTTTGGAGGGGAGAGAAAGGTTGGTTCAAAAATCAAGTACGTTTTTTGTGAAAACGCAAGTAGAGACGGACAGACTAACAGATAAAAATCCATACTTGACTGAAGCATGACTGAAATGACTTTAGTGTAGGAAATTTGAATTTTAAAAAAACCAAGGCATTGATTGGCCACAGACAATCATATTATCCGCGCTCAGACGAGCTTTTTTGCCATTCCTCAATAGTTGTCCAGTGATAGACACAGTAAATTTCAAGTGTGGTGATTTCCAAATGAAATAAATTGAAATAAGTTCAGGGACGCCATACTATAGCCAGCAGCTCAGCTGAGTTTTGCTAGCATTTCTGTGTTCTTTATTCATAATCTGGTAAGATTGAAATTATTTCTTTGCATATTTTGAATATTGTTTAAGGTTTCGAGTGATTTGATACTGCCATATCGAAATCTAGCCTTACAAACAAGTAAGGATTCGCTCTGGACCCCCCGCCCTAGTTCAGGGTCTAGGGACAAACAAAATATAAACTACAGCAAGGTTTAGGAAGGGGTGATCAAGTGTTGAGAACAGTGAATCATATCACTTATCCTATTGTATGGCAGTGAGATAATGCACCTATTTCAGAATCTGTAGACTGGGAAACTTACCCTATGCGAAACCAACTAGGTAAGATGTGCTGTCTGGTCAGAGAGAACTGACCCTGTTTATGTGGTGTTATTGTAATGTGTTATGTGTAGAAGTGGCTTATTAGGTAAGGTTCTGAGCAAAAACCAATACTTTATTTCAGAGCTGTGAGTTCGATCTTGACACTAAGGTGGTGTCAAATGCTGATTAATAATTGAAGTGAGGACCCGTGCAGTGTACATTTCGGCAGAACATCTTTGTATTGCTCAAGCACGGAGAGGTGGGGCCATCATATTCCAGCACCAGAACAAATCTGGCAAAGTTAAGTAGGCTAGCTGGCCTGCTGAACTTACACCAACTTCATAAAACTAGCACCCAAGAGAATTTACTACTGAAGCATCCCATTTCCTTCCATCATTAATGGACAATGTTTGTGTAGGCATAAACAGGGAGGGATGAAGCCACCCCAACAGCACATCCATTCATAGTTTTCCCAGGAAAATTAACATTACGAACAGTAATACTATAATTAATCTTGAAGATTGCATATGTAAACATCTTTCATTTAACATGCCATTTATTCATGCCATTCATTCATAAATTTCAAAATCTTTGCATAAGTTCTGGCCAAAATAAAACCTTGGTTCAGAACAAATAAATTTAAAAAAAAGATTTTCTATTCTAAATTTAACCAGCTGAATTTAGTTCATTGTGTTATAAATTTTATTGATAGTATTAGACTTAATTAATATCTGTGGGTGTGTGTATATGTCCATACAACACATTGCATTCAGTACCCTAGATTTTAACGTAGCCACATTCATTAGTAAAAAAAGATATGTGTGAGGTCATAAAGTGGTAGCACGAAAGGGCCTTCTGTATATTCACAGTTACAATTATCTCAGGAGCCTTCACAGCTGACCTCACGCATCACACTAGGTGATAACACCACCATACAATACCATCAAAATCCACTACATATATTGGGGTCTTGTCCAGGGATAATTAGCATAAACAGTAATATAAGGATCTCCTGGTGGGAGAAATAAAATTAGGGGAACAAAATTGTAAAATTCCCTTAAAATTAAAAGTGTCCCTTTAAATTAAAAGGGCAATTAGAAGTTGGTGAATCTTCACAGCCAGTAATAATTAATTAGTTAACTGGTTAGTTAGAATTAGTTAGACTATAGTCATAAGAAGTACTTAGTGTATTTACTGGTTAGAGATTTATCTTGTATATTATTATATTGTCTAAAAAGTATGGCGGAGCTAGCAAAATTCCGATCAGCTGCTGTGCTGACCGCAAAGGAGATGGGAATGGATGGTCAGATTTTAATTCAATACGTAACGGCTGAATGTGATAAATATATTGAAAGGGAAGATAGAAAGGTAGCTGAAGAGAAGAGGTTACAAATTGAGGCGGATAGAGAAATTAAGAGGCTGCAGATTGAGGCAGAAGACAAACGACAGCAAAGGGAGGCAGAAGATAAAAAGGCCGAAAGGGAGGCAGAAGATAAAAAGGCCGAAAGGGAGGCAGAAGATAGAAGGTTGCAAAGGGAGCATGAATTACGACTAAGGGAGCTGGAATTACAAGGCCAGGCTCCTGAAAATGGTGCCAGCCCTTTTGCCTCAGATGCTACGCCCAGTCTGGGAGCCTCAAACTCAGCTATGGGGTTTCATTTAGACCATTTTGTTGAAAAAGACGATGACATAGAGGGGTACCTAGGACGTTTTGAGTTATTAGCTACTACATATGGGTTAGAGAGAGAGAGGTGGAGTTTAAAGTTATCACAAGGACTGAGAGGTACTTCTTATGAAGTCTTTGCTAAAATGAACAGGGAAGACCAAGACAATTATGACATGTTAAAGCAGGCTTTGTTATTAAGGTACGAGAAGAATGGTGAATTTTATCGTAAGAAATTTAGAAATGCCAAACTGTTGTCTGGGGAGACATACCACCAATTCTCTGCTAGACTGGAAACCTATTTGGAGAAATGGACTGCTCTGGGGAAGACCCAAGATCTTAAAGAAATGATCATGATTGAGCAATTGAGGGAGTCCATGGCTCCAGACATGAGAAAATTTCTCATGGAACAAGGTGCAGAGAAGTTGGGAGAGGTTTTAAATGTCGCTGAGAGGTATCAGGCAGCCCAGGCAGAGGTAAGTGGTGCTAAAAAGAAGCACATAGATAATTTTAAAGCTCCACAGCAATTTAATAAATTTGATAATAGAGAGCAGGGAAATAAAAGTAGGACAAACTTTGAGCGGCCAAGAAATGACTATCGCGACAGAAACTCACAGTTCAATGACCAAAAGTTCAATGAAAGAAAACCGTTGAACCAAGGAAAAAGATGGTGTAAATGGTGCAAGAAGGATAACCATAACACCGAATTTTGTAGAAGGAAACCTTCAAACATTGCTGCAATGAAGTCGGGGACGCAAAGATTAAAGGTTAATCCTAATGGACAACAGGAACCTTATCACCCCCCCAGTTTGTGAGGATGTTATTTGTAATGGGGTCACCATAAGGTGCCTTTATGATACAGGTTTGGATTATGATTCAGTTGTGAAGTCTAGCCTAGTGGACCCAAGTCAGTATACCACAGAAACAGTGGAAATACAAGGGGCGACCAAGGACATACCACTCATGACACTTCCCATCGCAAGGATAACGGTGAAAACTCGCTATGTGGAAGGAGAAATCAGAGCAGCAGTGATAGATGAACCAATCTACCCTCTGATATTGGGGTGTAGATACGTCTTCTTGGGGAATCCCGAGAAACCTGTGATCATGGCGACAGTGCAGACCAGGTCACAGAAGAAGGAGGAAGAAGGTGAACCTATAAATGCTCATCCAGAGGAGATGAGAAAGGCGCAGGCTGAGGATAGGACACTCAAGCCATGTTTTAAAAAATTGCCCAAATGCCACACACCTCCGAGCAAGGGGGAATATTTCATGAAGAACAAACTATTATACAGGAAGGCCGGAACTGGAACAAATGGTCACAACCAGCTGGTTCTTCCCACCTCATATAGAGATAAAGTGATGGAACTCGGGCATGCGATTCCCTTCAGTGGTCACATGGGGATCAGCGCCACAGGACAGCGTATAGCTTGTCATTACTTCTGGCCAGGGATAACGGAGGATATAAAAAGATATGTCAAATCCTGCCCTGAATGTCAAAGGGTAGCTCCAAAGCACTGGACTGCTCCTGCAACTCTAGGGGAAATGCCCATAGTGGGAACACCTTTTGAGAGGGTTGCAGTGGATATTGTGGGACCTCTCACTCGGACCAAGAGGAGGAACAGTTACATCCTTACTCTGGTGGACACTTGTTCTATGTGGGGAGAGGCGGTAGCCCTGCCATCAATTGATTCAAAACATGTAGCAGAGGCACTACTTACAATATTCACCCGATTAGGATTCCCGCATCAAATCTTGACGGATAATGGATCTCAGTTCAAGGGGAAACTAACGGAAGAAGTTTTTAAACTATTTCAAGCCAGACACTTTCATTGTAGTCCGTACCATCCACAAGGGAACGGCCAGGTAGAGAGGTTCAACGGGACTCTCATTTCTATCCTGAGAAAGCTGGCACACGAAAAACCGGATCTGTGGGATCAATTCCTGCCCGCCGCATTGTTTGCGTATCGGGAGGTACCACATAGTTCAACCGGGATGGCTCCCGCAACTCTGCTATTTGGGAGGCCAATAAAAGGTCCTTTAGAAGCTTTATTAAGGACCTGGACGGATGAGAAGGCGGAAGAACCTGTTACCTCATCTTATCAATATGTGAACGAACTGACCACTCGTTTGAAAGCTGGATGGAAACTGGCAAATGATAATTTGAAACAAGCCAGGAAGAAACATGCAGCATATTTTAATAGGAAGGCAAAGGACCGAGAACTAGCTGTGGGAGAGAAGGTGCTTCTTCTACTACCCGGTAGCCAGAATAAATTACAAATTGGTTGGCAAGGTCCATATACGGTTCTAGAGAAGGTGTCTAGAACAAACTATAAAATTGACAAAAAGGGGAAGGAGAAAGTTTATCATGTAAACTTATTAAAGAAGTATCTGGACAGACCACTCCAGGAAAGCACCCCCTTATTGACCTTGGCTATTGCAACCCAGATGCAAAAGGAACCACTCACCTCACATGAATACCCATTACATCCTTGTGAAACAGCAGCACAGGTAAAAGTCAGTAAGCACCTGACTAAAAACCAGAGGGAGAGAGTTCAACAGGTTCTGGAGGAACATACAGATGTACTAACAGATAAACCAGGCCATACAAATTTGCTACAGTATGACATGAAACTGGTAGACTCAAACCCAATCTGTATGAGAGCCTATTCTATTCCGTTCGCGAAGGAGAAGGCATTGAAGGAAGAAATAGATTATTTGCTGAAGGAGGGGATTATTTCGCACAGTGAATCATCTTTTAGTTCTAGTGTCGTTTTGTTGAGGAAACCGTCTGGGGAACACAGACTGTGCATAGATTACAGGAAACTGAATGCTGTCACAGAAGGACAAGTGGATCCATTACCAGACACAAAACAGTTATTTGCCAGACTGAACAAGGCAAAATACTTTTCAAAGGTGGATCTTAGTAAAGGATATTACCAGATCCCAGTGAAGCCTGAAGTGAGACCTTATTTGGCTTTTAGCACTTCGGATGGACATTATGAATTCAATATGCTACCATTCGGACTGAAAAATGCTCCGAGTGTATTTTCAAGGATGATGCGCAAATTGTTGGATCCCCTGAATAACCCATGTATCACGAATTTCATGGATGATATTCTCGTCGCCACAGAGACATTTGAAGAACACATTGAAGCTCTAGAAATGTTATTTAATAGACTTCAGGAGGCGAACTTAACTGCTAGGCCAACAAAATGTTGTATTGGATGCAAAGAGTTGGAATTCTTGGGACACACTGTATATCAGGGTAACATGACCCCTGATCCTAAGAACTTGGAAAAACTGCAGAGAGCACCTAGACCACAAACAAAAAAAGACGTGCGATCATTCGTGTCGTTATGCGGATTTTATCAGAAATACATCAAAAATTTTAACGCTATTTGTGCTCCTCTGACTGATCTGACTCGCAAGGGACTTCCAGATAAAATTATTTGGACTGCACAATGTGAACTAGCGTTCCAAGAGTTAAAGGAAAAACTCACTAGCAGGCCTATTCTCAAACTGCCTGATTTGACACAGGACTTTGTCTTAAGAACCGATGCAAGTAATGTAGGACTCGGAGGGGCTTTGTTGCAAAGATCATCTTCACCTGATGGGGAACTGAAACCAGTCGCTTATGCAAGCCGCAAATTGAATAAGGCGGAACAAGGATACTCCACAAGCGAAAAAGAATGTTTAGCGTTAATCTGGGCAATAAAGAAGTTTCAAATCTATCTGTATGGTAGGACTTTTGTGGTGGAGACGGATCATCAGCCTCTCGTATTCTTATCTCAGGCTAAGCATGAAAACGCAAGATTGCTGAGGTGGTCTTTATTACTTCAACCTTATCAGTTTAGTATCCAATATATCCCAGGCAAATTGAATGTCGGTGCAGATTTCCTCAGTCGGCACCCCTGTGATCAAAATTAGAGTAATGGCAGACGGGAGGAGAGATTTTATCTATGTGTATCACTGGTTTTAGAACTTGCCGTAGGCATGTTTTCAAGTGGGGAGATGTGTCATAAAATTAACAAGTGATACAACGTAAAAATATCTCCAAAGGATAAAATGTAGGTGATAAAAACATAACGCGTAAGCTGCTGATAGTACATGATCGCCCTGACCGCGGGTCATCACCCTCCATAAAAATTGACTTGTTAGACGGGAAATCAAAACGGTTACCATTTGGAGGGATGAGAACGGCGGATCAAAAGAAAAAAAAAAAAAATATGACTGAAAAAAATTGCGTGAGACTAGCAAGGCTAAGGAGACGCACTTGGGGGGGGGGGGGGGGGGGGGAAGGGGGGGGGGCGGGCGGGGGGGGCGCGGGGGGGGGGGGTAAGGAAAAAGGAAAAAATTCACGGCCCCAAATTGACACGAGGTACGGAAACGGACGCTTTTGCGATACCAAGCCTTTGATTTGAATTCAGCGGCTAAACGCAGATGCTTTGAAATATTACAAAATTTAAAAAGTAACTTTTCTTAATATTAATGTTAGGAATATAAAAATTAGCTGGCCGGATGGCCCATTCTGAGCAGTGAAATAATATGTTTTTAATTTTACAGACGGATAGATAATAATGAAAATAATGACAAAAGACAGTGTTGTTCACAACAGCGAAAGACTGCATTGAATCAAAAGTGTCGCTATTTGCACAAAAATCGCGACCTTGAGACGCAGGTGTTCAAATCTACTTAGCATGGAAGAGAAGGGATATTGGTGGAAGCTGTGTCTAAAAATAACTTTTAACGACAAAATTTTGGAGGGGAGAGAAAGGTTGGTTCAAAAATCAAGTACGTTTTTTTGTGAAAACGCAAGTAGAGACGGACAGACTAACAGATAAAAATCCATACTTGACTGAAGCATGACTGAAATGACTTTAGTGTAGGAAATTTGAATTTAAAAAAAACCAAGGCATTGATTGGCCACAGACAATCATATTATCCGCGCTCAGACGAGCTTTTTTGCCATTCCTCAATAGTTGTCCAGTGATAGACACAGTAAATTTCAAGTGTGGTGATTTCCAAATGAAATAAATTGAAATAAGTTCAGGGACGCCATACTATAGCCAGCAGCTCAGCTGAGTTTTGCTAGCATTTCTGTGTTCTTTATTCATAATCTGGTAAGATTGAAATTATTTCTTTGCATATTTTGAATATTGTTTAAGGTTTCGAGTGATTTGATACTGCCATATCGAAATCTAGCCTTACAAACAAGTAAGGATTCGCTCTGGACCCCCCGCCCTAGTTCAGGGTCTAGGGACAAACAAAATATAAACTACAGCAAGGTTTAGGAAGGGGTGATCAAGTGTTGAGAACAGTGAATCATATCACTTATCCTATTGTATGGCAGTGAGATAATGCACCTATTTCAGAATCTGTAGACTGGGGAAACTTACCCTATGCGAAACCAACTAGGTAAGATGTGCTGTCTGGTCAGAGAGAACTGACCCTGTTTATGTGGTGTTATTGTAATGTGTTATGTGTAGAAGTGGCTTATTAGGTAAGGTTCTGAGCAAAAACCAATACTTTATTTCAGAGCTGTGAGTTCGATCTTGACACTAAGGTGGTGTCAAATGCTGATTAATAATTGAAGTGAGGACCCGTGCAGTGTACATTTCGGCAGAACATCTTTGTATTGCTCAAGCACGGAGAGGTGGGGCCATCAGATTCCAGCACCAGAACAAATCTATTAAAGTTAAGTAGGCTAGCTGGCCTGCTGAACCTACACCAACTTCATAAAACTAGCACCCAAGAGAATTTACTACTGAAGCATCCCATTTCCTTCCATCATTAATGGACAATGTTTGTGTAGGCATAAACAGGGAGGGATGAAGCCACCCCAACAGCACATCCATTCATAGTTTTCCCAGGAAAATTAACATTACGAACAGTAATACTATAATTAATCTTGAAGATTGCATATGTAAACATCTTTCATTTAACATGCCATTTATTCATGCCATTCATTCATAAATTTCAAAATCTTTGCATAAGTTCTGGCCAAAATAAAACCTTGGTTCAGAACAAATAAATTTAAAAAAAAGATTTTCTATTCTAAATTTAACCAGCTGAATTTAGTTCATTGTGTTATAAATTTTATTGATAGTATTAGACTTAATTAATATCTGTGGGTGTGTGTATATGTCCATACAACACATTGCATTCAGTACCCTAGATTTTAACGTAGCCACATTCATTAGTAAAAAAAGATATGTGTGAGGTCATAAAGTGGTAGCACGAAAGGGCCTTCTGTATATTCACAGTTACAATTATCTCAGGAGCCTTCACAGCTGACCTCACGCATCACACTAGGTGATAACACCACCATACAATACCATCAAAATCCACTACCCTGATGAAGAAACATTGCTAGTACAGTGCGATGATTAATCAAGACAAACAAAGAAAGTGCAATCCTAAAGTAGAAAGCATCTAAAGCTTCTTTTACACCTTCTTAGTAATTTTTATCACCAGCTTTATTTAAGTGAAGTATATCATATATAACTTTCCAGTTTATTAGCTAATATTTTTAAACATGTTCTGGGAGCCGCGCTAGCGTAGTGATTACCACACTGCGCTGGCGATCGGGTGAGAAGTTTCTGGGACTTGGACTGGATTAATTCCAGTCCTGGCGAAGACATTTGAAGAAGTGCCTTCGACCGGGGACTGGAGTAGCCTGAGCAGCTCCTGAGCACAAACCCTCTGTGGATGGGAAGGAGCGGATGATGGCACGGACATCTGGCTCCTGACCAGGTGGGAAGGAAAGTCCACAGGCTCGCCAGCTTCGCAATGCCGTGAAATTGGTTTCATGTCATTGGGCCGAAGGGCCGAAGTCCCAAGTGCCACTGAATACCAAAAACAAAAACATGTAATTTATATTGCCCCTGTTTTTCCTGGGCGTCTCTTAAGAGACAAAGAAAGAAGAGGCCTACCGCACCATCAAGCATGTCGTACAAGGCGACTAATATGAGGTTGGGCATGGGGTTGGCAACCTTATCAAGTAAAATCATTTGTCACAGAAACCCCTGCTGCAAGAAAATGTGAATGCTTAATGGCTGGCTTTCTTCAGTGGGGACAAGCTACACTGGTGGCTCCTTGCTCCATAGGAAGCACAAAGGAAATAATGATGCCTTTATATAGTTTATAATCAGTTCATGACATGTTTTTTTTTTCTCAAGGAATTCTCGAAATTAGCTCCACTTCTCAAAGGTTTTTTTCTCCTTCTACGTTCACTCTCTAATAACCATGTCTATCTCTCTTCTAAAGTTGGCAGTCCATCTCAGGCTTCTATCGTCACCATACAGTTTCTCTCTCAACTGTGTTGGAGAAGACCATGCCGCCACTCTGTTCCTCTCATGGAGCCATTCATCATCATCACCCTTCAGCTCCCCCAATGAGCATAAGCCATCAACAAACGTACGCCACATCTTCCTGTCACGTGCCATCAGCTCAAGGTCTTTCCATGACATCTTCATGTCTGTCTCAAGGTCTTTTCGGCGTGAGTTCTTCGCCCCCACCCCCCCCCCCCCCCCCCCCCCCCCCCCCCCCCCCCCCCCCCCCCCCAAGTCTCTTACAGTGGGGATTCCAGAACAAAGCACTGTCTTTTGATGGAGCGATCCACTCATCCCTACAAATTTAAGAAACATTGATTTGGGAAGCTCTGTGACACATGATGTCCGCTTACGGGCAATGTATCTTGGCCTTGTATCCCGTCAACCACAAGCGTAATGCACATTAATAACGTTTACAGGTGCTTGAAAACTGCAACACATGACACCGCTAACACGAGACGCCGTGGGCTCGCAATCACTTACTTACTTACTAGATTAGGTGTATCGCTCTAGTTGGTCTGTAATACAATTTACAGCAAGGATTCTTAACTCTTTTGCTTTGACGCCTCCCCTGAAGTAAATATAAAAACGTAGACCCATAGCAGATACTACCATTGGTGTGGGGGTAATAGAGGCTTCACTATACTAGGTTCAGCTTCGAAAGGTGGGGTTGACACGTTTCCTTCCACGATGCCTTTTCCTTGCCTCAAATGTGGAATTTATTGTTCACACGTTCCATCCTTACCCAATTTTATCTAACCCACAATATTCCGATTAACAGAGTGGTTAAAGCGCTGGCCTCTCTCGGAAAAGGTGCCGGGTACGAAACTCAATTGCATCACGTTCCAGTCTACCTAGCTGTAAATAGGTACCTGACTCCATGTTCTCGAGTTTAGTGAAGGCAGAGGCAGCGGCTAGGAAGGAAACTAGTCACGCCACCTCTCGAAGCTGGACCTAGTATAGTGGAGTCTCTAACACTTCACCCTCTGCGGCAGTATGTACTACGGGACTACCTTTACCTTTGTTTAACCCACAAATCGCAATGTGCGTCAGGTTATAATACATTATTCTCCCAAGAGTCGTCTGGTACGCCCGCTTAGTTATTCTCATAGTTCCACAAGTCTGAACTTTACACGAAGTTAAAACTAACGTTAAATATTGCATGTTCTTCTACTTCATGACCTTTCAACTCCTCAATGGGCATGACCTTTCAACTCCTCAATGAGCATGACCTTTCAACTCCTCAAGGAGCATGACCTTTCAACTCCTCAATGAGCATGACCTTTCAACTCCTCAAGGAGCATGACCTTTCAACAAACTTACGCCAAGTCTTCATGTCGCGTGCCATCCGCTCAAATTCTTTATATGTCTTCTTAATCCCATTCATGCCTGTCTCCAGTTTTCTTCCCAATATGTTCTTTCGTTTTCTTATACCTTCCAGAACAAGTGCTGTCAGGTAATGCTATCAACATGTTTCCTCAATGTGTGCTCTATCTATCCCCCAGCCTCTTCTTCCCATGTCTTGTTCTACTAGCACTTGTCTGATTCTTGTCATCAGGTCCTGTCATCTTGTCACACCACTTCAATGCTTCTATTCTACGCAAGCATCCATTTATGAAAGTCTGTAGCTTTTTGGTTGTTGTTGTTTTTGTTGTTCTCCATGTTTCAGAACCACTCAATAGGATTGACTTAATATTTGAATTGAAAATTATGCTTTTTTGTGTTGGACCTGATTTCTTCTGATATTTTTTCCAAATACAATGAAAGCTTCTCTAGCATGTTGTATTCTTATTGTAATATCACCGCCTGTCCCTACAACTGTTTCTAAATTGCTTAGTTTAAGAATATTGAAACCAATACAAGATGTTGAATCATATATTACTACATCTGTTAGATTACTCTTAGTTCAAGATAAATGCTAGATGCAGTATTTTACTCTGATACATATTTTACGTTACTCTGATACATATTTTACGTTACTCTTAACTTAATTCGTGACCGGCGTGAAGCTGACCACATCACCCCTAGTGTGCCGATGGTCAAGAAAATATGGGCCTAATACCATATTCGTAATATGCCTCAGTGGGCGTGTAACGGGATCCTTTACCTTAACTTAACTTAATTTACTTTTTCTCTGTGGTAGATCTTACCGGGAGTCCGTATATGTACGGATTACATCTTGTATTTATTACAAACTAGCCGTAAGGACCCGGCGTTGCCCGGATTTTTTCCTAGTAACTGCATAGGAAACTTATGAAATGTCAAAATCAAACTATAATATTTTGATATTCGAGTGAAAATGAATTTTCATTTAAGTTAATGACTACCGCTTTAAGTGACTATCCTCGTGCCTTGTTTACAGTAATTGCAAATGCAAGCCGCATAAAATACTATTATTCCTTATGGTTCCACCAGAAGAGTGATTTCACTTTTGCTTTTCAATTTGCTTCCGAGTTTATTCAAAATACTCTTTATTTCTTATAATGGAATCGCAAAAGCAATTTTATTCTGCTTCCGAGTTTTAGCAAGAAGCAAATTAATAAGACACATTTTCCCTTCCGACCTGGCGCAGCAAGAAAGAATAGTCGAACTCATCCTTTTTTAACGTTCTTACTACTGTTTTTCGTAGCACGTTCTTTTCTAACATATATACATTATTGCTTGTAAAAAAACATGATTATTATTTTCTGTCATACATACTTCAAATATGAAAGGCATAGTGATTGTTTTGCGCTGTATTTTTAAAATAAAAGTTTCTCTTTTCGATGAGACACGACCTATTCAACCTAGACATACGGATAACGCCTGTTATATTAGGACACATGGCTAAATAAAGAAGATCTTTCGTTCTGTTGTATTGTTTAGCTTTGAGCTAGTTTCTTCTTGTTTTTTAATGATCAAAAATTAAAAAATAAACTTAAATTTTGCCATATTTTGGCGAGGCGCTCCTCGTTTAAGATTGGCCCGTGTCCAATTATAGAATACCCTTCGGTCCAGCAATGTGATAAAGACCTTTTTCTTAATAAACGATGTTGCGGTCTGATTTAGTTATGAAGATTTTTGTTTTTTAAAATAAAATTTTGCCTCGTTGTGGCGAGGGGCGGTCCCGTTCAACCTAGCCGGTTATATTAGGGCGCATGTCCAAATATAATTTTTTATGACCCCTTTTGGGGCTTAAAGTAAGGTGTATTAACTTTATTGTGTAAAATGTGTTTGATCTCGGCCCTGGCTTAGATCTGCATCAACACTTTGATCTTAGCCAAAAGGCCTATGTTCAGATAGAAAAGACCTTGCCGTGGCCGATGTCCAAATATAATAGACCTTTAGGTCTGGAGAATTAATAATAATAATAATAAATTCTTTAAGCACCAAACACGGCGCATAAGGCAGAAACCAGTGCTCTCCAGGTTGTTCGTTGTGACGCCACTCCTCTTAGCTCTTGCACATTATTTAGGCCCAACGTTCTTCCTTCCAAGATATTAGAGTGAGTCATGTTTACTGTCGAGCCTGGTTCTGTTTCGGTAACAATAGCTTGTTTTACGATAGTGAATTGTTAACTCACTGATCAACCCTCCGATCCAACCGACCGATTCGAGGGTTTCGAGGTCAGTTATAGGAAAATATCTACACCAGTAGATACTCTGGTGTATCTTTTACTCTATAATTTAACATAACATGGTATTATCCATCGAAATATACACATTCCTGATGTTTTTCTTTCGGCGTCTAAGGTGAGAAACGAATTTCACCTCCATCTTGGAAGGGTAGATAATTAGTTATGCGTTACTTATGGAGATTTTAATCTCTGATAAACTATGTAATATTTGCTAAATAAACCGGTACTGCTTGATAAAATGTAACTAAATTTTACATAAACAATATTAATAACGTAAATACTAAAAAACAAATATATTTTTTGTTCCGCATAAAACATTAGTGTTTGTTTAAATACTTTAAACTGCGATGTAAAATAAAGAAATGTGACGTTATTAAGAACATAGAAACGTACTTTGCCTTTTATTTATATAGATAAGGTTAAAAAATTTTGAAAGTAAATAAATTAAGGGGCTGCTGTAAAACTGGTACGGAATATAAGTATATAAACCAATAAAACGGTATTGAATCAGTTCTACAAATAACGGTTACATGAAACAAGGGACGTTTCGGGTTTTACCCTTCGTCAGCCACAGTTACAAACAGGTGACAAGGACAAGATTTACATATAGGTGGTACTACAAAAACATACGATGATGAGAAACATACACCAAATGAGCGATACAAGCAGATGGAAAAAGTAAACACCCACAGTGATGAGCGAAAAAAAGAACAATAATAATACAAGAAAATCGTAAAACCTGAAAGAAATATTGAAACAAGAAAGTAAATAATCAACGAAACGAAAAAAAGAGAATGAACAAAACTTCGGAACAAGTAAAAGGTCACTTAGCTAGATCCGTAGATGCTTGGAATAGATCACTGAGGTACCTTGTCCAAGAAATCGTCTAAGGAAGTGACGTATAAGATAGCGACAATTTAAAAAGATACAAAAGGGTACGAAACGAACCAAAACAAAAACATAAGAAGATAGATCGAAAAAACAACGAATAAAGAAGAATGAAAAAGATAAAAAAGCCACCAGAATTTATGCAAAATGATGTTGGACATTAAGGCCTTTTGGAGATAAACAGTCCATTTGAAAAATAAGACGATTCTCCAAAGAAAAGCGAGTCCGATCATCACCGACACATGAAAGGAGGGCAGTGACATGAATATCGGAATTACCTGAATGGTCAGGCCTATTGAAATGAAGGGCCACCGGTAAATGTTTGCCATGATAGATGTCATTTAAGTGCTCACGAAACCTGTCTGCCAAACGTCTACCAGTTTCACCAATATAGGTAATGCCACACCTCTTGCAGATGATAGCATAAATCAAGTTTCTGGATTCGCACGTGAAAGACTCTGTAATGACAAATTTTCCTTTCGGAAAAGTGACTGTCTGAGTTATGAGTACAAACGGACAGCTCTTACATATACGGCGTTGGCACGGTTTAGTACCAAAGTATGAAGGGCTAGTATGTCTCAAGCGACTGTGTACAAGAATATCCCAAAAATTCTTATCCCTACGATATGCCACCAAAGGTGTATCAGGAAACAACTCTCTTGTATCAGGATCAGAGTGGAGAATAGGCAGATGTCGAAACAGAATTCTCTTCACCACCAGACAGTGAGGATGGAAAGTTAGAACCAGTTTGAGTCTGTCAGATTGGACAGAAGGCTTAGTAGTGAGTGCTATCTGACGAGTGACGCGTGTGCTGCGATTAAGAGCATCAGATAAAACATATTCTGGATAAAGACGTCGGCGAAAGAACTCGAGCATCTCTTGAGCTCCCTGACGGAAATCATCGTCATCGTGACATAACCGACGCAAGCGAAGAAGTTGAGAAAAGGGAATGGAATTTTTACAACTAAGAGGATGCGATGAAGTATAAATAAGGAAACCATGAGGGTCTGTAGCCTTATAATAGACAGACGTTTTAATACCAGTATGGCTAATAGTCACAGTGATGTCAAGGAAGTTCACTGAAGTCGTAGACATTTCAGAAATGAATTTGATGGCAGGATTGAAATTACCAACATAGTCAATAAATCGACGGAGGTCTACCTCAGACATGTCTGTAATGCCAATACCATCATCAGTATAGCGGCGGTGTCACAGCGTTATTTCGCAGTACATCTTATGTATTGTGGTCGGCGATAGGTCACTCGGAAAGGCCGAGGTTAGCCGAACTGGTGTGTCATGTGACTACCGGAAGTGGGGGGAAAAGGCGCAAAATTAGGAAGTCAGAAACTAGCCTTTGTCCAGGGAGGACGTATATTTTCCCTTTTTCCAGCGAGATCGCTGTGTAGTTGATAATGTCCACTGTAAACTGAGTGTTTGCCATTTTCTCGGACCTTGGAGATATTATGTTGTACTTCTAGAACAGTGTAGGGTCTAGATCGAATTATCTATCTACAGGCCGTAGTTTGATAATAGGTCGATGATTTTCGAGTGTGTCATTTTCATAGTTTTGCCGCTCAGGTGAGCGAGACTCAGAGTAGTCATTTTGTATAATTCGTACCTTCATGTATGAAGGCGATAGTTTAAGCTGCTAAGGCATGTTTACAGTGGTTTTCACGTTATTGTATCTGATGCGTTTGATGGCCGTGTGAGGCATCATTGTGTGTATAAAGTATTAAAGGGGAGTAGCTGTTAAAGGCGTTTATTTCGTATGTCAGCCATTGTTGTGTGGTGATACTCTTGGAAGAACGAGCCTTTATTTGTTATTATAAATCCACACTGCAGTGGTGTAACCAGTGGAGTGTTCTCAACGGTAAGTGGTTCCTGACAGGCGGTAAAACTCAGATATCGGTCCATCGTAACTTTGAAAGACCAAATATTCAAAGTGGCCCATAAACAGGCAAGCGTAACTATGGCCCATCTTAGTACCTATAGCGACGCCACTGATTTGGTTGAAGAATTGGCCATTAAACTCAAAAGAGTTGAGAATAAGAACCAACTCAGCAAGGCGAAGAAGCGAGCCTGTACTTATAGTAAGATCAGTACGCTGGTCGAGAAAAAATTGGAGTGCCTTGAGACCATCAGCATGAGGAATAGAAGTATAAAGGGAACAAACATCTAGGAGGTAAAGACGGTAAGTACGGCCAGGCGTGAATCTGATCGAATCAAAGGTAGTGATAGCATGAGTAGTGTCTTTCAAATAAGAAGGCAGATTGGCGACTAAAGGCTGGAAAATACCATCAAGGAATTCAGAAATACGTTCAGTGGGACAAGAACAGGCTAAAACAAATTAATCTTGAAAAGATTCTTCAGCCAACTTACGCTGCACATAAATTTTGAGATATTTTCTCATTATTGTATATGTTAACTGTTTGTTTTTAAAACAGTGGAACATAGAAGTTAGCATGTTGGTTAATGGGTAAAGCATATAAACTACTTGGACCACAGTGAGTTAATTAGTGAACAAGGAGGATCCCGTTAAACGCCCATGGAGGCATTTTGGGAATGTGGTGTTAAGCCATTATTTTCTTGATATTACGCTGTTTTCATTTTATGCCATATGTATGTCATACACTTTAAAAATTCGATATTACGCTAAGCACTGTAAATGCAATTTTGCAAAATTAGCTGAGCGTCCTATCCGCGATGTCCGGTCACAGCAAGGTGATGGCGCCGTGTGGTTGATCCTAAGTTCTGTTCCCGATAAGCCTAATACTTATATATTCTTTTATGTTGTCTGGTGTCCCCCTTCATGAACTTAAAATTAGAAATACACAATGGAAATAAAACGAATAAACAGACATATAGGCATAACGCAATTGTTATATATCAGCAGCTTCGGTTCCGCGTGTATATGATTGGGGAAAAAAGGGGTGGGGGGGGGGGTATGGATGCATTTTTCAGTATCCCCGAAGGGAGGCAGTCCAGTGTATCAGTATCACAGGATCGTCACGTCCTGCCAGAAGCATAGCATATACATCTGGGTATATACGTGAACCAAACAGTAGGCACAGCTACCACCATGAGGAATCAGTTGAACACCTACTGTTACAGTGCCCAAGACTAGTGTTACTGTTACAGTGCCAAAGACTAGTGTTACTGTGCCAAAGACTAGTGTTACTGTTACAGTGCCAAAGACTAGTGTTACTGTTACAGTGCCAAAGACTAGTGTTACTGTTACAATGCTCAAGACTAGTGGTACTGTTACAGTGCCTAAGACTAACTGACCTGCGACACCAGCCACCACCATGAGGAATCAGTTGAACACCTACTGTTACAGTACCCAAGACTAACTGACCTGCGACACCTGCTACTCCCATCGCACCCAACCATCCACAATACACTCTACACATCATCACAACAAGTGAGGAAGACTTGAACCTTAGTCAGAGAGGCAATTGGCTATCAAGAGCTACCTGCTCACAGCTAAAGGGATTATATCATCATCATGATCGATTCCACGACCTAAATCCTTTACCCTGTTTGTTTGTTCGTTTTTGAGTTGTTGTTTTTTTCCCCCGACAACTTCTGACGCTGAGCCTTGTTGCCCACATCACGTTTTTGTATGTTGATATTATTGATACTAATTTATTGCTCTCTCCGGTGTGATTTCCATCTCGTCTCAGATTCACAGAATTTTGCATCCTGTAGATCGTCTCAATAGAACTTCTTCCAACGTTTGTTTATCCGTGGCTATATATATATTTATTGAATGTGTC
This sequence comes from Oreohelix idahoensis, assembly GCA_024509875.1. Lineage (NCBI taxonomy): Eukaryota > Metazoa > Mollusca > Gastropoda > Stylommatophora > Oreohelicidae > Oreohelix > Oreohelix idahoensis. The sequence continues at coordinate 142,973 of JAMPIV010004169.1, forward strand.
TATAAACAGACACAATGGGAACAATGTGGTTAAGATGTCGAGGGTAAACATTTTGTTAGGGTGTTTCATTTCAGTTAACCTAACACATTCACACAAGCAGTGTAAACCGGTTGAAAGAGAAAATGCTAAATAAAATCCGGAAAAAAAATGTTCACACAAACTTGACAACACAAGTTATAAGGGGCCGTTCACAAATTACGTTAACGCCAAAAAAAAAATGGGGGGAGGGGGGTTGCCGAGATGTTACGATTTGGTGCAGGGTGTTCTGAAATGTTGTGGGATTTAGCTACGCACACGTTACCGGGGGAAGGGGGGGTGCCGAGGCGCTGAAAATGTCAAAAATTGCGTTTCGTAATTTGTGAACGGCCCCTAAGTTCTTCAGTTATAGCAGCGTTAAATAGCTTACCATACCATACACTTTTTTATATTGGAACATGCATTCCCTTCCTTATGTGTTATAAATGTTTACTCTAATCTAACTGAAGGACCTTCTGTTTAGGTTGAACGTAGCGCGCCAAGCCAAAACGAGGCAAAACTAAAATTTAAAAAAAGGTCTCAGTGATTAGCATCATCATTCTCATTATTATAATTTGTCATTAGACTGGCATAGGCGATCACGCCAGCTTCCATGTTACTGCTGCCTGTTGTACTGTGTCGGCTTATGACTGACGTTGAACTGGGCCGTGTTGGTTGCATATCCGTGATCTTGTTTACATATACATCTTCTGTTTATCTTCCTTATCTCAGTCTGTCTGTCTGTCTGTCTGTCTCTTTCTCTCTGTCTGTCTGCGTTTCTTTCTCTCTGTCTGTCTTGTCTCATTCTGTCTTTCTTGTCTCAGTCTGTTTGTGTCTTGTCTCAGGCTGTCTGTCTTGTCTCAGGCTGTCTGTCTTGTCTCAGTCTGTCTGCCTTGTCTCAGTCTTTATGTCTTTCTTTCTCTCTGTTTGTCTGTCCTGTCTCAGTCTGTTTGTCTGTCTTGTCTCAGTCTTTCTGTCTTTCTTTCTCTCTGTCTGTCCTGTCTCAGTCTGTTTGTCTTGTCTCAGTCTTTATGTCTTTCTCAGTCTGTCTGTTTGTCTGTCTGTCATTCTGTCTTTCTTGTCTCTGGCTGCCTACATGCCTTTCAATTTTTATGTCTGTCTGTCTTGTCTGTCATTTTGTCTGTCTGTCTTGTCACAGTCTGTCTGTCTGGTTGCCTGCCTGTCGATCTTTCTGTCTGTCGATCTTTCTGTCTGTCTGTCTGCTTGCCTGTTGATCCTTCTCTGTCTGCCTGCCTGTGGGTCTTTCTGTATGTCTGTCTTGTCTCTGTCTATTTGTCTTTCTGTATGTCTGTCCGCCTGCCTATCTTCTGTATGTCTGTCAGTCTGTTTCTGTCTCTCTCTGTCTGCCTCTCTTCTCTGTCTATCTGTATGTCTCTCTGCTTGCCTGTGTGTCTTTCTGTCCGTCCGTGTCTGTCAGTTTTACCTGATGACTCTGCTTTAAACAGTTTGTGAACTGACCCTGTCTCATCTCCTCAATGATTTCATTTGGCAGATTGACCTCTTTCTGGATATCCTGCTTGGATTTCAGTCCATGGGACTTTATATCTTCTTTTTAAACTGTGCAGAAATTCTCTGTGCATTCTATTGATCAGAATATATGCATTCATAACTCTTCACATCTCAGAGGACATTCCATCCGGCGAGTTTTTGACCCGTTGACTTCCTTGGGGACCCTGTGACGGGGAGCACCCGGATCATGAGTTCCCCGGGATCTAATGGTTGTTGATGGTGCATTAATCAGGTTCCATGATTCGTTCTGCTGGAGTGGGACCTTAGCTACACGGATGCCTTGTTGAATATTTTATTCGTTTTTGTCATATTAAAAGAAAGGGTAGTCCCATAACAGACACTGCCGTAGGGTAGTGAAATGTTCGAGACCACTATACTAGGTCCAGCATCAAGAGGTGGGGGGTGACCAATTCCCATCTTCCCTGCATTTTCCTTTCCTAACTCAAAAGCAAATTCAGGTACCTATTTACAGCTGGATAGACTGAAGCGTGACGCCACCGTGAATCGAACCCGGCACCTGTGCCGCTAGAGACCGGCGCTTTAACCACTTATGGTACATTTTAATTTTCCATATTTTGTCACAGCCGATTTTATGCAATAACTAACTATATTTAAAAAAAACAAAAACACACGCGCACACACACACATATATATATATATAATAGTAAATGATATGGAAGTAACGTAATTCAAGTATATATATATATATATGCCCATCGCAAACAAAGATGGCGACAGCTTCAGACTTGAGTTGTGACACATCTGTGCCGTGATCTCATGTGGCTAATTAGTCCTATTTTGGCCCTACAGGCCCTGCCACATACGGGGCACACATGGTTAGAGTCGATAATAGTGTTGCTGTGCATTCTGACCTTTCTTGCAGCACGCTTGCCCTTCTGCCTTATCAACTAAATTCTGTTCTGCAATGCGAGCGTCTTGAGTAATGCTTGTCCGCCAAGCAGAGCGATCCTGTGTGATAGTCTCCCAGGAGGAGACATCAATTTTGAAGCTGCTCAACGATGCTTTCGGTGTGTCTTTGCAGCGTTGCTTTTGTCCGCTGTCGTAGATTTTTGATAGGTGATTAAGATAGATTCTGGTCCCGTCTGAATGGAACTTGAACAGGTAGTGACTCAGTGAGAGATAAGGGAAAGAAATAGATTTTTTCACGAGTGAAATGGTGAAAGGTAGTCTATCCCTGGATTGTGAAGATACTCTAGTCCGGCCTATCATTTATGACTGACATTTGTTGATCAGACAGTATACCTCTCTGTATATATTAACATATAAACTATAACCACTCACATACACACACACAGATAAGTGACGACAATTAGACGCACAAACGTGAAACTATATTAATGGAGTAGGGATATTGGGACGAGCTGACCGACACAGGTAATTGAGTTTTATGTTAAGTTTATTTATCATAAAGAAAAGAACTTCACACCATTTAATATCAAATATCAAAGTATAAAAATCATAGGTTACAGAATTAATAAAGAAATAGGCACATAAGTGCAATCCCCTCTGTTGAGACAAGATCCCACAAGAAGAAGTTAATTAACCCCCAAAAGGTCAAAAGATTAGCACTATGGTATAGGAGTTGAATATACTGTCAAGAACAGAGTTTCTAGTTAATCTATTCTGAAATGAACAGTATTAGCAAACATAAGAAGAAAAAAACAAAGTGAGTACATTGATTATACAATATAAGAATTATTCATTCCTGCTTTCGCTCGCTCTGACAAACATGTGGCCACATTTCCAATCTCGCTTACCTAATTGCTGATTTACAACGTCTGGAACAGAACTCCTTGGTACATGCACAAATCCAGTGTTGGTTTTTTTTGGCAAAACAAGCCCCAGTTCCTCAAATTTACTGATTAATCCTCTTATGTGGGGAACGCTTGCTTTGTTACTGTTTATTGAATCTGTTCACGTCACCGCAATTAGTCCAGGTAGGAAAATACTTGAGATCTAATGGTCACAGTGTACAGTAGCTTGAAATATTCGATAGTTAAATAGAATGTCAGGTAGATAAATCTTTTTTCTGGATAAATCCTCGCCACAACACAATGGTTGGTAATCGGGAAATGTTAATATTCATAGCTTCGCCACAGCGGGCTGAATGTAAATGAAAATGAAAAAGAAATCAGGGTAGCTAAATGTCCAGTTACTGTTATTCTTAGTGTCATATATTGGTACAATCTCTCTCTCTCTCTCTCTCTCTCTCTCTCTCTCTCTCTCTCTCTCTCTCTAGTGAAACAAAAGACCAACCCGGTCAACCTCGAAGACCCGATATATTTTACATAAGAATGTTTTTTCTTGTATTGGTTAGACTAGACTCAGACCCTTTTCTCAGATTAAGGTGCAGGCCGCTGGTAGGTTTTGTGTTGTGACCCGTACGCAACACAGAAATTTAAAACTATCTCCAATCGAAACACTGAGTAATTCCAATGGTGCAATGGATCAAGAAATCGAAGCTAGATGTTCTGGAAAATTCTTGGGGTACTAGATAATGGATTTTAAAGGCTGGAATATATATATGAAATAGATAGAAAATCGCTAACCAGTGTCAGATTTCGCGTCTTGCTCGTATTCTTGGGGAAATCTGCGGTCGAATTTTGAATGAAAGTCAAATTTTACACTTATGCCGACCGCAGACGTGGTTCCGCGAGCAAATCGTCTCTTTGATCTCCCTCGTTCCGTAGCTTCTTCTTCTTCTTCCTCTTCAACAGTCTACAGCAGTGCAGTCTGGCTGAGCGAGCACGGATCGAAGAGGGAAGGCAAATCCGGTCCCAAAAAATGCCGTGCAGAAGTCGGATGTGTCGACCGAAAGGTGCAGATATCACAGCTTAGGCGTAAACAGACACAACGCAACCACTGTCCTTTTCAGGACGAACGAGGAAGAAGTTCCGTAGCTTAATTACTGTTGCGTGCATATTTTGACGCACATTTTACAAAAATTGATATGGCTATTTGATATGGGAAAATATAGACATGCATTCATTTGTGTATGAAAATGCTGTCTATGGTAAAAGCGAGATAATCCATGTTTGATTCACACTTTTGATTATAGGAGTAATCGTTCTGGATATTGATCCGGCGCAAGGATAGTGCGCTTGCGTTTGTACTTATTTTTTAGGGCCAGAAAATATATTAATTTGCTTATTGTGTTTATGGCCTGAATTCATATGTATTACATATTATTAGTACAAGTAGAATCAGTCCTATATTGTATATTTTGGATGGGTAGGAGGGACTAGATTCTTGTATTCCGGTCTAGCGGAAGTATGAGTTGTCTTGACAAGTCGTGAAGAGTTCCGATGTACTGCTTACAAATGGCGGGGTACGTTTTTCTAGAGCTGGTCCTTTCGTCAGGAAAAAATGTCTTACGAAGTGGTATTTCTTCTGAAGGAGATGGTGTCTCTACGATAGTTTGTGTTCGAGACTCTCCTTATGAAAAGCCAGATCCAAACCTCAGAAATGAGGTATCTGAGGAAGGTGGTTGAAGTAACAAGAAGAGACATGGTCCGCAACCAGACGATACGTCAAGGCCTAAAATCCCACCCGCTGCAGACCCAAATAGAACAGTCCCAACTAAGATGGTTTGGCCATGTCTGCAGAATGGGAGAAGATCGGCTACCACGACAAGCATGGGAAACAAAGAGCCAGGGATCCAGACCTCCAGGACGACCCAGAGTCCGCTGGGAGGACAACATTAGACAATCTTTGAAGGACCGAGGACTAGAATGGAACCAGGCCAGGAAGAAGACAGCTGATAGAATAGTCTGGCGCTCTCTCTTCCAAACCTCTACACCTCACGGTAGAAGAGGAACGACTAAGTAAGTAAGTAAGACTCTCCTTATGTCAGTATATAGATGATTCGGACTCCAGGTAAACCCAGCTCCTATTTTGATGATCTCTCGTCGGTTAGGCCTAGCTTGACTTTTGGTGCTTCGTTATGCTAGTGTCGTGTTTGGTATCGACGAAGATGACAGATTTTCCTGCAGCGGTTATGGCTACGTGAAATTAACCTGATCACCGTAGAGCTGTATGGAAACATTTATGAAATCCTTTATATACCCATTACAAATTAACTCTGGCTTATATTCTCCTCCCTATGCATGAGTGAACGACAACTCAGGGAGGTAGCCATGTTGGATTTCGGTCATCATATGTTTTGATCACTGCCAAGAGAACAGATTATTTATCTTATTATCGGACAGTGACAGAGAGATCTCAATCCTGCTAGAAACCCCCCTTCGTGGTTTCATAATCTATACTACAAACTATGGACGTCAAGTAACTTTAGTTATTTATCGATTCCTTCACTGACGCGTTTAGTCAGATAGGGGAATGCGGCCATAATGTATCATGACATTGAACTTTGATGTACTGCCATTATTTCTGAATGTGTCATGACTTCAGATCTGCTATGTATACCTACAAATTGATATGTCAACGAACCATGATGTACTCGTATGTCCCAGTGTGTACGTCTGAATAAATTGAGTAAACTAAGATTCCAGCAGTCTGCATTGGTGCCTTGTAGACAAGTGTGGGTGGTTATATTGGTCAGCACACGAACAGCACACCATTCGCGGTAATCACACTCTACACTTCTTCTTCATACATACACCATCCTGCGTCGGCTGAAGTGACCAAGTTCAGGGCCTGCTTCCCCTGGAGCCTTTGCCTTCCCTAACTCAGGACTAGGGTGAGTTACCCATTTACAGCTGGGTAGACTGGAGCATGCCTGATCTCAACAACACACCACTCTTCCTTACAGAGCAGACAGACTGATACTTTACAGTGGTGTACTACAGGTGTAGTAAGAAATAACGTCTTTACAGTGGCGAGCCAGATTCCTGGGTCCAGCTTACGCAGTTTTGTGTTGAGAATCACAGTTTACAGCTGAAAGAACATTTGTTTGAACACATCAACACCAGTAGGACAGCTATACAGTCGATGTCAGCTTGACCTGTATTACCGATAGGATGCTGTATCTAGGTCAGCGCTTGTTGACAGTTTTTTCGCTGTACAGACAGTATTACACAGGACAGTGGTATCAAGTGTAGAAAATATCTGGAGCAATATTGTTGACATTTCTCAACGTACAGAAGAATCACAGTGTTGTGGAACATAAAGTGCATAGTTCATCGTGGGATCTTCATATGCTCAAAAGAGAAAAAATTGACAGTGTAGTAGTTTAGAATTAAATCTATTACTGAATAAAGTGGCAAGTTATTATTATTTAAATAAACTGTGCCTGCTTTACAACACTATACCTGCAACACATTCCATTCATGACATAAATGATATTGTATGCTATATGCTATTTATGCTTACATGTTATTTGTTATGTATTAAATTAGTTTATGTTCTGTGTGACTAGTACAAGGTATGCCGAGTTACATTGGTCTGGTACTAGTATTCGATAGGTACACATTTTCTTAATTGGAAATTTGTTAGCAACAATTTGCTGCTATTTCTGTTAGTTGTGATGAGGTGTTCTTTTCTTCGTTGTTTTTGTTAATAATTTTGTGTCCCTTAGTTTGTTTGATTTGTTTGTATAATTGTAGGTCTCATCTTTTCTTTCATTTCAGTTTTTTACACCCTTATGTTTATACACTGTGGCGTTATTTGTCTTGTCATTTTATTATTGCACGTATAGTGGTATACACTGATAGTATAGTACAGATCAGTACTCTCTGATTGTTATTGTTATAAAACAAAATATACAAGACCTTTGTAAGGCTTGTCTCCCAAAGTGATTGGTAAAAGGAAATATTTTTTCCACAGGTACTCAAGTGATCTTTGATTACAGTGAGGTATACAAGACCTTTGTAAGGCTTGTCCCCACAGTATTTGAGATACAATTATTGTTGTCCACAGGTACTCAAGTTATCATTGGTTATTATAAACCATACAAGTTTGGACTAAGACTAGGTCTAAGGTATAGACTTGTCTCCCATTAACTTGAAAGAGGGTAATTTATTTACTTTTTCAGGTTTCTGATTTAAGAAGACAATATGTCTACATTAGATTATTTCATTATACAAGGAAAATCTCTTGATAAGACTGGAAAAGACTTAGAACAATGGGCTGTTGCTCAATATGACAAAGCATTAGCTGCAGAAGAGAAAAAAATTGCTGCTGCTGTTGAAGAAAGAAAAGCTGCTGCTGAGGGAAAAAAAGCTGCGGCTGAGGAGAGAAAACTTCAAATAGAAGAAAAAAAAAAAGCTGCTGCAGAAGAAAGGAAAGCCTTAGCTGAAGAAAAAAGATTAGAAAAAGAAGCTGATACTGCTGCTGAACTTAAGAAATTGCAGATGCAAGTGGAGGAAAGGAGATTTGAGGCAGAACAGAAGAAATTAGAAGCTGATGCAGAGCAGAAAAAATTAGAAGTTGCTGCTGCTGCAGAGCAGAGAAAATTAGAAGTTGCTGCAGAACAGAAAAAATTAGAAGCTGCTGCAGAACAGAAAAAACTAGAAGTTGCTGCTGCTGCAGAACAGAAAAAACTAGAAGTTGCTGCTGCTGCAGAACAGAAAAAATTAGAAGCGGCTGCAGAACAGAAAAGATTAGATAGAGAAGCTGAAGAGAGAAAAGCAATAAGAGAACATGAGTTTGAATTAGAGAAATTAAAATTGACATGTATGAGTAATGTTAATCAGGCATCTGGTGGTAATGGTAAACCCTTTGTGTACAAGGTCAAAGTACCAGCGTTTAACCCTACCAGTGATGACATAACATTTTGGCTTTCTAGATTTGAACGGGCTTGTCGATCTCATAATGTTGACAAATCACAGTATGTGAATCAGTTGTCTGAAAATCTAAAAGGGGAGTCTCTGAGTAAGTTATATTTCGTTGAAGAGGCCGACAAAGACAATTATGATGCTGTTAGGGCAGCTTTGATAAAGAGATATCAGCTGTCTGAGGAAGGTTACCGTCTTTTGTTTAAAACAATGAGACCTGAGGTAGGTGTAGAATTCTCAGATTTCATCTCAAAAGCACGAATTACACTTTCACGATGGATTGAATTATCCAAAACAGAGAAAACATTTGATGGTCTTACAGATTTATTGCTAAGAGACAAGGTCATGTCTTCTGTAAATAAATCATTCCTAGAGTTCTTACATGAGCGTAAACCTAGTACAATAAAGCAAATGGAAGAATATTGTGACCAGTATGCTACGGCACACCCTGACATGATTCTTAGTAACTCTAACATTAAAGAGAGTATGCCAGTTGCTTCGGCAACAGAATATAATCAGAATTACTCACACAAATTCCAAGGAGCTAAAAATAAATTTGATAAAAAGGTTAATTGGGATAAGTATCAAAACCAAGATAACCGCTCAAATCAGAGTTCTTCTTCGAAGAACTGGAATCGGGCTGATAGTCCTCGACACGCGAGGGGTGCCCATAATGTTAGAAATTCTCGGAAAGGGAGTAGCTATAGGAACTACCCAAGTGCTTCATGGAGACAAAAGAAACAATATTACAGGGATACTCAATATAATGAGCATGATGATTATGATCATGAATATTATGATTCAAACCCAAATAGGGGTTATAACAGAGGCAATAATAATTATAGAGACAATTATAACCGAGGTAGATCACAACACAAAAGACATGGTAAATCGTATTACCAGGCAAACTCTGCACAACAGGAGTTCCACGACACCGATAATCAGAATAATGATAAAAAAGACTCCAATAGTGTAGCGAATTCCGCTTTTTATTTTGCTAGAGCATCTGAGTGTTCGCAATGCAAAACATTATTCGATCCAACCACAGTGTCTACTTTAAGCTGCGGTCACCCACTTCCCGCTCTCCATGCGTCAATCGCGCATAATGGAAGGGGTGCTCTTGTCTTTAATAGGGGCCTAATAGATGGTACTCCGGTATCAATTCTTTTCGACTCGGGGTGCACTACCATTGGAGTGAGGCAATCACTCGTAAATCCTTCTCGAGCTACAGGCAATATAGTCAAATGTGTAACATTTGGTGGCACATTGGAGAAGTACTCCACTGCCATTATCAATATTGCTACGCCTTTCTTTACAGGAGAGGTGCAAGCATGTCTCTTGCCGAATCCGATCGCTGATCTTATCATCGGTCGCATTCATGGAGTGAAAGAATGCACTCCACAGCAAATTTCTAATTGGGAAAATGTTAATATGCAATCTGCTAATGCAGTAATCACTAGGGCTCAAGCTCTCAATATGCCACAATCTTCACATTCTGAAGATGATGATGCGCAGATCCAAGATGATCCCTTGGAGATTTCCCACGATTCCTTTATCAAACAGCAGGAAGATGATCCTACTCTAAAGAAATTCTTTACTCTGGCAACAAAAGGTGATCCGAATAAGGATACAAATCGTAAATCTTGGATTACGATGAAGAATGGCGTACTTGTACGTATGGTACAAGACTTCGCTAAGTCCATTCATTCTCAAATCCTTGTGCCTAAAAATATGAGAGTTAAAATCTTACAGCACGCTCATGATTCGCAGTGTGCTGGACATATGGGTTTTTTCCCGTACTAAAGCTAGAGTTCTTCAATCTTTCTTTTGGCCTGCTGTGAATAAGGACATACGAATCTATTGTCGATCTTGTAAAGTATGTCAAGAGATTAAATCCAGAGGTCCACGCCATGATGCACCTATTCAGGCTGCAGACATTCCCATTCGGCCATTTCAAAAAAATGGCGATAGACATCATTGGTCCATTTAAGATAAAGTCTGCTAGAGGACACCAATTTATTTTGACGTGTGTTGATATGTGCACACGTTGGCCGGAGGCTGTTCCTCTAAAGAGCATAACTACTGCTGATATCGCAGATGCTCTTTGGTTAATATTTTCTCGTCTGGGGTTTCCAGCAGAAATATTATCCGACCATGGTACCCAACTCATATCGGATACCATGTCTCAAGTAATGTCGACTCTGAAGATAGAGAGATCGCTGAGTAGTATTTATCATCCTATGTCCAATGGGATGGTGGAGCGTTTGAATAGAACTCTGAAAAACCTACTAGGTAAGATAACAGAAGATCATCCTCAGGATTGGGATAGGGTTTTACCCGCGGCTCTCTTTGCATATAGAGAGGTCGCCAACGAACATACAGGATTTTCTCCCTTTGAACTTGTCTTTGGCGCGAAACCGCGAGGTCCTATGTCCTTACTTCATGATCTTATAACTGCTGATAATATTGTCGATGACACAAAATCCTCTTATGAATATGTCATCGCACTTAGACACAAGATTATTGAAGCATGCAAATTGGCAACTGCTTCTTCTGAATTTGCGAAACAGAAGGCAAGGGAATTTGGGAATAAAAAGAGATGTTTGCGTCAACTTTGTCCAGGTGACAAAGCATTTGTCTTGCTACCTTGTAGGGAAAATAGACTTCTCATTTCTTGGAAAGGTCCGTACGATATAATATCAAAGGTTTCCGATGTTGACTATATCGTCGATATTGACGGGAAGCGTAAAACCTTCCACATCAACATGCTCACGGAATTCCATGAACGTCCTGATTATTTACAACCTGTTTTCCAGGCAACGGACGATTTTCCAGTCCAACATGGACAGTACTCATCTCTGTCAGTAATACAGGATGAGGAAACGAGTTTCTCGGATGTAAATTTACCTTTTCCAATGATTCCTCTTCACTCTAATGAATCATGGAAAGATGTTGCAATTTCTCCAGAATTATCTCCAGGAGAGCAGAAACAAGTTTCTACTATGTTAGAACAATTTCAGGATGTCCTTACTGACATTCCTGGTCAAACTGATGTCATTCAACATGACATTATTCTTACTGACCATAGTCCTATAAGAGTCAGACCGTATCCTATTCCGATACATTTTCAAGCACAGGTAGAGAAAGAGTTAGATGAGATGATAGAGTTAAAAATTATAGAACCATCCACATCAGCATATTCTTCGCCGATGGTTATAGTACGGAAAAAAGACAATAACATACGTCTTTGCGTGGATTATCGCAAATTGAATCAAGTGACTAAATTCGATGCTGAGCCTATGCCTTTACTAGAAGAGCTACTTACGAGACTATCGAATTCTCACTTCTTTACTAAACTCGATTTGTCTAAGGGATATTGGCAAGTTCCACTATCCGAACACGCCAAACCGTTTACTGCTTTTTCGACGCCTAGGGGTCTATTCCAATGGAATTTCATGCCTTTCGGTCTCATGAACGCCCCTGCAACATTTGTACGCATGATGCGTCGAATCCTATCTCATCGCTCAGATGTCATTGCGTATCTTGATGACATCTGTCTTTTCAGTGATACTTGGAACGATCACTATAATGGTATAAATGAACTATTGTCTATCTTACGCGAGCATAACCTGACAGCGAAACCATCGAAAGCATGTATTGGTTTTAGCGAAATATCTTTCTTAGGACACCGTGTTGGTCATGGGTTCCTAAAAACAGAAGACCATAATACAAGTAAGATACTTAACATTTCTATTCCTAAGACTAAAAAGCAAGTACGAAGTCTCTTAGGTCTAATACAATTTTATGGACGATTCATCCCGAATCTGTCCTCCATTATGTCACCTCTTTCTTCCTTGCTAAAGAAAGGGTCTCCTAATGTAGTCCATTGGACTCAAGAATGTCAATCCTCTTTGGATAAGGTTAAAACTATGTTTTCTACTTCACCTATCCTAGTATTGCCTTCTAAGGATAAGACATTTATTCTTCGTAGTGACGCTTCATCCACCGGGATTGGAGCTGCACTAATGCAAGAGTACTCTGGAACTCTGCATCCGGTGATGTATATTTCTCGGAAATTAAATGCCGCAGAGAAGAATTACTCGGTCCTAGACCGTGAATTATTGGCTATGGTTTGGTCAATCCTTAAACTGCAAAGATTTCTTCTGGGCGCGCATTTCATTGTGGAAACTGACCAGAAGGCTCTTACGGCTATTCAGAGTAAAAATCTGAAGAGCGCGAGATCAACGCGATACGCAATTGCTCTACAGCCATTTCATTTTTCGGTGCGAGCTATCCGTGGGTCAGAAAATGTGATGGCAGATATTTTGTCTAGATGCCCACATGATTCATAACTGTTATACAACTTTGATACAGTTGTTTCTATGTTGAAATGTGTACACATATGTAATATATCATATATTGATTGTAACACTTCTTAGCGGTTCATTGATATGTATTCACCGCTGATTTTTCAATGGTTTTCGTCTTTGATGATCATGATGTTAAGATATCTTAGATGAAATTTACGTATAAACTAATGTGGAAATTGTGTCATTGCTAATATTGTAGTATGCGTTGGTGACACCTCTCTGGAAATATTTATACTTAGAGAAGTACTTTCTCTAAGGTCATAAAACTTATGCTTATCATCTGCGCATTGTTATTGGTGCGTTGTGAGCCTATTGTATGTTGCTCCTAGATGTATTTCAAAAAAAAAATGTACCATTTTTTTTTTCCCGAGGGGTGTGGTAATCTGTTGCGTGCATATTTTGACGCACATTTTACAAAAATTGATATGGCTATTTGATATGGAAAAATATAGACATGCATTCATTTGTGTATGAAAATGCTGTCTATGGTAAAAGCGAGATAATCCATGTTTGATTCACACTTTTGATTATAGGAGTAATCGTTCTGGATATTGATCCGGCGCAAGGATAGTGCGCTTGCGTTTGTACTTATTTTTTAGGGCCAGAAAATAGATTAATTTGCTTATTGTGTTTATGGCCTGAATTCATATGTATTACATATTATTAGTACAAGTAGAATCAGTCCTATATTGTATATTTTGGATTGGTAGGAGGGACTAGATTCTTGTATTCCGGTCTAGCGGAAGTATGAGTTGTCTTGACAAGTCGTGATGAGTTCCGATGTACTGCTTATAAATGGCGGGGTACGTTTTTCTAGAGCTGGTCCTTTCGTCAGAAAAAAATGTCTCACGAAGTGGTTTTTCTTCTGAAGGAGATGGTGTCTCTACGATAGTTTGTGTTAGAGACTCTCCTTATGTCAGTATATAGATGATCGGACTCCAGGTAAACCCAGCTCCTATTTTTGATGATCTCTCGTCGGTTAGGCCTAGCTTGACTTTTGTGCTTCGCTATGCTAGTGTCGTGTTTGGTATCGACGAAGATGACAGATTTTCCTGCAGCGGTTATGGCTACGTGAAATTAACCTGATCACCGTAGAGCTGTATGGAAACATTTATGAAATCCTTTATATACCCATTATAAATTAACTCTGGCTTATATTCTCCTTCCTATGAATGAGTGAACGACAACTCAGGGAGGTAGCCATGTTGGATTTCGGTCATCATATGTTTTGATCACTGCCAAGAGAACAGATTATTTATCTTATTATCGCACAGTGACAGGGAGATCTCAATCTTGCTAGAAACCCCCTTCGTGGTTTCATAATATATACTACAAACTATGGACGTCAAGTAACTTTAGTTATTTATCGATTCGCCTTCACTGACGCGTTTAGTCAGATAGGGGAATGTGGCCATAATGTATCATGACATTGAACTTTTGATGTACTGCCCATTATTTCTGAAGGTGTCATGACTTCAGATCTGCTATGTATACCTACAAATTGATATGTCAACATACCATGATGTACTCGTATGTCCCAGTGTGTACGTCTGAATAAATTGAGTAAACCAAGATTCCAGCAGTCTGCATTGGTGCCTTGTAGACACAAGTGTATGAGTGGTTATATTGGTCAGCACACGAACAGTACACCATTCGCGGTAATCACACTCTACACTTCTACTTCATACATACACCATCCTGCGTCGGCTGAAGTGACCAAGTTTAGGGCCTGCTTCCCCTGGAGCCTTTGCCTTCCCTAACTCAGGACTAGGGTGAGTTACCCATTTACAGCTGGGTAGACTGGAGCATGCCTGATCTCAACAACACACCACTCTTCCTTACAGAGCAGACAGACTGATACTTTACAGTGTGTGTGTGAAAGCAACTTTACAGAGTGAGAAGAAACAAGACTTCACGAACGAACGGATGTGGGGGGGTAACTGTGATTATCTCCCCTGTCCTCAGATTAATTCCCCCTGAGAAAGTGCACTCATGAATTATCGCTCTTGGTTCTACAAATATATGACCCGTCCCCGCTCTCTCTCTCTCTCTCTTTCTCTACACGTGAAACAGTCTGGCCTGTCAATATACAACGGTTGTCCAATAGTTCGCGTTATAATTCAGTTAACGGCTCTGTTCACTTACCCGTGGAGAGTTCGCTGTACATCAATTGCTTTGGGAGGCGTTTTTCGGGCATGCGAACAACATGTCCGGCCCATCTAATTTGAGCCCTCTGCAGCAATGTGTAGATGCTTGAGATATAAATATTTATTTACTTATATATATATATATATATATATATATATATATATATATATATATATATATATATATATATATATATATATATATATATATATATATATATATATATATATATATATATATATAGAGTACTTTGCAAAAAAAATGGCAGTCATATTGCTCAGCTAAATAAGCTGAAATATAATTAAATATGCATGTTCTGCCCCAAATTTGCACTCCACTGAAGTGAGCAAACACTACCAAAAGTAAAAAAAAATTAGCGTAGAGTAACGTCCCTTGATAATAGAGCAGACGACAATTTCTAATGCTAGTGGCAGAAAATGGATACAAAGTCAAAGTGTATGTTAATTTCACAGGTTTGGAATGAAGGAAATCAAACATGTTCCAACATTTCTAAAACCTTGAACATTCATGAGCGGACTGTCTACAGAGTTGTCAATAACTTAAAAGCTGGTAATGGAATCGAGCGAAAAGAAGGTAGTGGGAGGCCAAGAATTTTGGACACAATGGACCATCGGCGTCTCGCCCAAATCGTTCGGGCTGGGCCAATGAAGAGTGTAGAACACATACGGCAGCGCATGATCGAGTTGGGAAGCCCAGAGGTATCTAATGCTACTGTCAACCGGGAGCTACACAGGATTAATTACACAAAAAAGCGGGTAATTTCGTCATCATTGCTCACAGAGACTCACAAACAGATGCGCTTGAACTGGTGCCACGAATACCAAAATTTGTCATGGGACAATGTGATTTTTTCAGATGAATGTTCTGTTTGGCCTTATCCTGCTCAAATAAATATTTGGACGAAAGACTCTGTAATGCCTGTGTAAAAGCGACCGAAACATACCCAGAAATTCCATCTTTGGGGAGGGGTGTCAGCAAGAGGTGCCACACCACTGCGTGTTTTCACAGGAATTCTCACGAAAGAAAGGTACATCGATATACTAGAGGGACACCTTCTGCCATTTATGCAGGTCATGTACCCCGGTGGGTGCACATTTCAACATGACAATGACCCAAAGCATGCAGCTCATACCACCAAAGCATGGCTGCAAGAGAAGAATGTGATAGTGCTGAAGTGGCTCAGCAACAGTCCCGACCTAAACACAATTGAAAACGTTTGGGCACTACTCAAGAATCATTTAAAAAAGAGTGGACTCAGAGACGTTGAACAATTGAAGAAGGAAACTGAAAAATACTGGGACAGTCTGACTCACAATTACCTACAAACAACTGTGGGAAGTATGCCTCGCCGCATCCAGGCTTGCCTTGCTGGAGAAGGCAACTTAATATTGTACTGAAACCACTGTTAATAGATAGGGGAGATACCAATCTTCCTCTGGACATACAGTTTTTATTATTATTTGCTTCTATGAGTGTGCTGCGTTGCGAAAAAATGACTGCCATTTTTTTTTGCAAAGTACTGTATATATATATATGATTTGGTTTTGTTTTAAGGACTACCTTCATTGCACACGGACTACGCCATCAGTGCTCTGATCTCCTCCCTTAGATCACACAAGGAGGATCCCAATGTGTGTATACAGGAATCACACATTCTATAAATAATTTTGTGGTGGGTAGGTTTCTAATTTTTTTTTATTTTGCCAGGGCAACGGCCTGATATGCCTCCTCATTATGATTTCCAACTGCCCTGGGATTTTTAACGTGCGCAACTTGCACACGGGACCTCCAATTTTTCGCCCGTATCCGAGAAGGCTGTGCATCCGATCTCACTACTCAGGAGACCAGGGGGAAGTAACACACGTTTACATTACTGAGCGAACAGCGACAGATGTGCGCCAGCTGGCTAGAATAGAAACTTGTACAAACAACACCTAGTGATAAGGAATCAATGAAAAGGAATCGAAAGATTGATATGCCCTCATCGCAGGATTACATGGGTTTAAAAATAAAGATGACGAATTTACGAAAGCAATGATAAAAGTACTAAGCTTAATACAGATGGAAGCCGCGGTAGCATAGTGGTTAGTGCACTGGCTTCCTAGCCCAGTGGTCTATGGTTCGATCCCCAGATGATGTGGAATTTTTTTAGGTCGCACACGGCTCCTGGGTCGACCCAGCCCCAATTGGGTACCAGAACAACTTCTGGGAAGGTTAAGGCGGCCGGCTTGATGCTGACCACATCACCCCTAGCGTGCCGATGGTCAAGAAAATACGGGCCTAACTCCATATTCCCAATATGCCTCAATTGGCGTGTAACGGGATCCTTTACCTTTTAATACAGATAATAAAAAAGCACATGAAGAAAGCTGGACGTGGAGAGAATGAAAGATGGTTGAGAAAGTAACGAATGAGAATAAAGGAAAGAGTTAAATGTTTCATGGGATAGAGAAGGAGGTGAAAGGTAGCGGTAACAGTGGTCCCATCGCATATACTACCGTAGAGGAACCAAGTGTTACAGACTTCCAAATATTATGTCCAGCTTTTTTTTTAAATGACGTGAGGTGACCAGAGTCGGGTACCCCACCGTACAGTCGGTTGGTGGACTGGTGCGTGACAGTGACGGTATTGCCTCTCCTGTTTTGCAGTAGTGGTCCAACAGTGACCACACTCTTTCTTTCCTGGCGCTCCACGGCTTTCTCTGCCTCCATCCTGTCCTTGTTTTTTCTGTTCTCTGTCATAAAATTAACCATGATACAACGTTAAAATATCTCCAATGATACAACGTAGGGATAAAAACTAATGCGTAAGCTACTAGAATACATGATCGCCCACGCCGCGGGTCATCACCCGCCATGGAAATTAAATTGTTAAACGTGAAGGCAAAACGCTACCCTTGGAACGGGATGAGAACGGAGATCAAAAGGAAAAATCTGACTGAACGCGTGCTTGAAACTAGCAAGGCTAAAAGACGCAATTGGTGGGGAAAGGAGGAAAAAGTCACGTCCCCAAGTTGACACAAGGTAAAGAAATCGACAAAAGGGACCTTAGCTATTATACGCAACAGTCATTTCTTGGACGCTTTTGCGATAACTTAGTCCGTTTATTTGAATTCAGCGGCAAACGCAGTATAGAAGATGCTAGAAATATTTCGAAAAACCAACTAACCTTGAAAAGTAACTTTTTCTTAATAATGATGTTAGGAATATAAAACCTAGCTGGCCGGATGGCCCATCTTGAGCAGTTAAATAATATGCTTTCATTTATACAGACGGATAGATAATAAGAAAGATATTGACAAAAGACTGTGTTGTTAATATCAGCGAGCGTCTGCATTGAAACAAAAAAATGTCCCAAATTTTCAAAAAACTGTAGCCTTGAGACTCAAGTGCTAAAATCTAGTTGGAATGAAAGAGAGGGGATGGGATGGTGAACTGTGGCTAAAAATAACTTTAAAGGCAAAATTGTGTAGGGGAAGGCGGAGTTGGTTCAAAAAACAAGTGTGTTTTTTTTTTATGAAACGCAAGTAGAGACAGACGGACCAACAGACAATAATGCATACTTGACTGAGGTATGACTGAAATGACTTTTTGGTAGGAGGTTTGAATTTGAAAAGGAAAAGGCGGTGATTGGCCATAGATGAATATATTATCGGCGCTCAGACGCGCATTTTTGCCATTCGTCATAAGTTGTCCTAGTAGACACAGTGAATTATTTAGTGGTGTAATTCCCAGAAGCTAATTGAAATATTTAGAGGGACGCCATACTAAAGCCAGCAGCTCAGCTGAGTTTTGCTAGCAATTAACTGTGTTCTATATTCATAATTCTGGTAAGACTGAAAGTATTTCTTTGTATATTTTAATATTTGTTTAATGTTTCGAGTGATTTGATACTGCCATATCAAAATCTATCCCTTACAACAAGTAAGGATTCGCTCTAGACCCCCCGCCCCAGTTCAGGGTCTAGAGACAAATAAAATACATAAACTCCAGCAAGGATTATGAAAGACAGATCAAGTGTTGAGATCAGTGGAACATATCACCTATCCTATTCTATGGCAGGAAGCTAATGAACATATTTCAGAATATGTAGTCTGGGAGAACTTATCCTATGCGAAACCAACTTGGTAAGATGTGTTGTTTGGTCAAAGAGATCTGACCCGTCTATGTGGTGTTGTTGTTGTGTGTAGTGTTGTGTCCAGAAATGGTTTAGAGGATGGAATTCTGACACATGACCAATACTTTATTGCAGAACTGTGAGTTTTTATTTGGCACCAATGTGGTGTCAAATGAGGTGTTGAATATTACAAGAGTGGACCCGTGCAGTTTATATTTTTGGCAGAGCAGTGTGGTAAAGTGGGATGTTATAAATATTTATAGGGGACTTAGTGTACTGACTGAGATCAGCTGTGAAGGTATCTGTATCTAATAAGTGTAGTGTAATACAGGTGACCTTACTTGCTACCACATATTTATATCTCAGTCAGAATTATTCTGGAATATAGTGATGACTACGTTGAATGTCTAGGGTTTTGTAAATGATGAAGTGTAAGTCACAACAATAACAGACAAATAAACACTTTAATTTATTCCACCACACTTGACAACAGTTTGACACTCACATACATATAACACTCTATGAGACTATCTTAAATAACTCACTGATAAATTTTCAAATATTCATGTATTAAGTACTGTTACCAATGGAGATCCTGATTCAATTACACAGTGAACCAGGAATCATAATATATTGTAATCACAATTTATATGTACATAATTTATAAATATGAATCTTGTAGTGACATATTTTATTAATATTATAATATGTGGGTCAGTTGTGTAGTAGTTCTATGAGGAATACTGGTTTTATATGTCAATCTAAGTTGTTATTTGTCATCATATCTTCAAGTGTTTGTTTCTGTTGGAACTAGTATTGGAGATGTTCTCAGTTCCTAACATTAAAACAATTTATTTCCCCTCTTAGTTTATATATTGTCAGTTTTAGAGGGGCATAATGTTGAGCTCCGCTGGCCACAGATTCTTATCTGTTGTGATGGCGGCAGGAAAAGACTCCTCTGCTCGATAGCCTCCCTGTGTTCTGGAGACACCACACTGATTGCTATATGGACCAAGGAGTATGCTGTCCGCCTCTGGATTCAGCAAAGCTCTGACCAGGTGCTGCTAAATAACTTTAGGACCACGGTCCCTGAAACAAGAAGGTTGTACCTCCTACTTCAGAACTAATTTATAATACCCTTCCAGACTGACCACAATACACAACAAACACTGAGTTCAGAGCGGTAGGCCAACTGTCAGCTTCATCTATAATAATTTTCACCAGTATACTCCTCCCTAATGGTTACTACGCCTCTGCAAGTCCAGCATTATTTCTTTCTAGTCAATAAGATAGGTGTCAGTGTACTATTTGGTAATTCCATGTAGTTTTACTTTCCTCTGACACCTTCTGTTCAGGTTGGAGCAACTTATATATATATAGGCCTTGCCTCAGGTTCGCTACTGAACCACGCACATATACAGACATAAATTATTAATTTACATTCAATTTTCATTAAAAGATATCAAATATTTCAAGCTTACCACAATTCATGGAATAATAATAAACAGATACGTTGACTGGTGAAGAATAATGGCACAACTTATGGCACAAATTCCGAGCTGCCTCTGTCTCAGGCTTTTATTTATAAAAATATAAGCTGATGCTCAACGCACTGTTGCTTTAGAAAGTATTTTTGAAAATCTGGTGTGGAACTGACGCGTCTAAGTGACTATATCGACGAGTCTAACCAATCATGCCATGTTTACCCAAGCGTTTGAAAAAAACAGTACCCTTCCATCCGTCTCCCCTAGCAACGAAAAGTAGTATTTATAGTCCGACTAATCGTGTTTAGCCTTACATTTATTTCTACCCAATCAAATAGGAGGTAACATGTCAGCCCTTTTCCCGTACAATGGTGGTGTGAAAATCTGTCACTGAGCGATTCTGCTTTTTGGTGTTGTCTGACAGCACCCCCATTTTATTTTGGCCATAACTTGTTAATTCCTAGACTATTTGCATAACACTTAACATATTCTTTGTCAGCAAGTCACAAGGAACCCAAATATATAAATTTTATGGGGCTAAGTGGCTGCGTTCAAAATATGTATTTTCTTCTACCTCCTGTTTACTTCGAATACGATGTGGTGTCTGGGTACTGTAATGTTTTCAAACGTAAACCGATATAATGTCATGTTTCCTAATAAGCGTTTTTCAGGTTTTTAAACATAACTCTCTTTATGGGTAGTGTTTTTTTTTCACTGACGATTTGAAAAAAAGCTAGTGCTTGTGGCCTTACACGCGTGATGGTAGTAATTGTGTATCGCGACGCGTGTTTAGTGTTGCAAGTGTTCTGGCTTTTGCCCCTCCCTTTCTTTCTATCTTTAGTCCATCTGTCTTTCGTTTTTTTGGTAACATAGTGTATAAAATGACATGAATGGAATTTTAAATCTAGGTCAACTTGCGTATCTCAAGGTTTTCTTAGTAGAAAAAAGGCAGTGACAGCACACTTTTATTGAAGTTATTTGTTAGACTTTACATTTACGTTGTAATTTATATATGTGGATTAGAATTTCTCACGACAAGCAGCCTGATATTGCCCCCAAGCACGGAGAGGTGGGGCCACCTGATTCCAGCACCAGATTACTCATTCAAGATACGTGAGCGTCTGGACTGCTGAATACTCACCAACTTAATTTCTAACACACCAATTATAATACCCTCAATAAATGGACAATGTGTAGTCGCCATAGACAGGGAGTGATGAGGCCACCCCAACAGCACATCCATTTAACGTTCTCCCAGAAAAATTACAGCTATAAACAGTAGTAATATTAACTAGTATTGTAAAATCCATATGTACACTCCTTTCATTTATTATGCCATATATTCATGCATTTCATTAATAATTGCAAAACCTTTCATATGTTCTGACCAAAATAAAACCTTGGTTCAGAACAAATAAACTTAAAGAAAATTTATTATCAAAAATTTTACACAGCTTGAGTTAGTTCAGTGTGTCATAACATTTTATTAATATTATTAGAATTGTTAAATATCTGTGTGTTTATGTACACTACCACAACACATTACATATCATACCCTAGAATTTTAACGTAGCCACATTCATTAGATAAAAAAAGATAGGTGTGAGGTCGGAGTGGTAGCAAGAAGGGCCTTCTGAAAATTCACAGCTACATTTATCTCAGGAGCCTTCACAGCTGACCTCATGCATCACATTAAGTAAGATCACAATCATACAATACCATCAATTCCACTACATATATTGGGGTCTCTTGTCCCGGGATAATTAGCCTATCAATAATATTAGGATCTCCTGGGGGGAGAAATAAATTAGGGGAACACATTATAAAAATTAAAAGTGTCCCTGAAAATAAAAGTTGGTGAATCTTCACAGCCAGTGGTAGTTAATTGATTAATTAATTAATTAGAATTATTTTAGACTAGAGTAATTAGAATTACTTTAGTGGTTGGAAATTTTATCTTGTTCATTGCTAGAATTGTTAAAAAGTATGGCGGAGCTGGCCAAATTCAGATCAGCTGCTGTGCTAACGGCAAAGGATATGGGAATGGATGGTCAGGTTTTAATTCAATATGTAACGGCTGAATGTGATAAGTATATTGAACGGGAAGAAAGAAGATTAGAAAAAGAGGCTGAAAGAAAATTAGAGTCTGAAAGGTTGGCTGAAGAGAAGAGGTTAGACGCTGAAAAAGAAATTAAAAGGCTGCAGATTGAGGCAGAAGAAAAACGACAGCAAAGGGAGGCAGAAGATAAAAAGGCCGAAATGGAGGCAGAAGATAAAAAGGCCGAAAGGGAGGCAGAAGATAAAAGATTGACTGCCGAAAGGGAGGCAGAAGATAGAAGGTTGCAAAGGGAGCACGAATTACGACTAACGGAGCTGGAGCTACAAGGCCAGGCTCCTGAAAATGGTGCCAGCCCTTTTGCCTCAGATGCTACACCCAGTCTGGGAGCCTCAACATCAGCTATGGGGTTTCATTTAGACCATTTTGTTGAAAAAGACGATGACATAGAGGGGTACTGTTGCGTGCATATTTTGACGCACATTTTACAAAAATTGATATGGCTATTTGATATGGGAAAATATAGACATGCATTCATTTGTGTATGAAAATGCTGTTTATGGTAAAAGCGAGATAATCCATGTTTGATTCACACTTTTGATTATAGGAGTAATCGTTCTGGATATTGATCCGACGCAAGGATAGTGCGCTTGCGTTTGTACTTATTTTTTAGGGCCAGAAAATATATTAATTTGCTTATTGTGTTTATGGCCTGAATTCATATGTATTACATATTATTAGTACAAGTAGAATCAGTCCTATATTGTATATTTTGGATGGGTAGGAGGGACTAGATTCTTGTATTCCGGTCTGGCGGAAGTATGAGTTGTCTTGACAAGTCGTGATGAGTTCCGATGTACTGCTTACAAATGGCGGGGTACGTTTTTCTAGAGCTGGTCCTTTCGTCAGGAAAAAATGTCTTACGAAGTGGTATTTCTTCTGAAGGAGATGGTGTCTCTACGATAGTTTGTGTTCGAGACTCTCCTTATGTCAGTATATAGATGATTCGGACTCCAGGTAAACCCAGCTCCTATTTTGATGATCTCTCGTCGGTTAGGCCTAGCTTGACTTTTGGTGCTTCGTTATGCTAGTGTCGTGTTTGGTATCGACGAAGATGACAGATTTTCCTGCAGCGGTTATGGCTACGTGAAATTAACCTGATCACCGTAGAGCTGTATGGAAACATTTATGAAATCCTTTATATACCCATTACAAATTAACTCTGGCTTATATTCTCCTCCCTATGCATGAGTGAACGACAACTCAGGGAGGTAGCCATGTTGCATTTCGGTCATCATATGTTTTGATCACTGCCAAGAGAACAGATTATTTATCTTATTATCGGACAGTGACAGAGAGATCTCAATCCTGCTAGAAACCCCCCTTCGTGGTTTCATAATCTATACTACAAACTATGGACGTCAAGTAACTTTAGTTATTTATCGATTCCTTCACTGACGCGTTTAGTCAGATAGGGGAATGCGGCCATAATGTATCATGACATTGATCTTTGATGACAGTGAGGTATACAAGACCTTTGTAAGGCTTGTCCCCACAGTATTTGAGATACAATTATTGTTGTCCACAGGTACTCAAGTTATCATTGGTTATTATAAACCATACAAGTTTGGACTAAGACTAGGTCTAAGGTATAGACTTGTCTCCCATTAACTTGAAAGAGGGTAATTTATTTACTTTTTCAGGTTTCTGATTTAAGAAGACAATATGTCTACATTAGATTATTTCATTATACAAGGAAAATCTCTTGATAAGACTGGAAAAGACTTAGAACAATGGGCTGTTGCTCAATATGACAAAGCATTAGCTGCAGAAGAGAAAAAAATTGCTGCTGCTGTTGAAGAAAGAAAAGCTGCTGCTGAGGAAAAAAAAGCTGCGGCTGAGGAGAGAAAACTTCAAATAGAAGAAAAAAAGCTGCTGCAGAAGAAAGGAAAGCCTTAGCTGAAGAAAAAAGATTAGAAAAAGAAGCTGATACTGCTGCTGAACTTAAGAAATTGCAGATGCAAGTGGAGGAAAGGAGATTTGAGGCAGAACAGAAGAAATTAGAAGCTGATGCAGAGCAGAAAAAATTAGAAGTTGCTGCTGCTGCTGCAGAGCAGAGAAAATTAGAAGTTGCTGCAGAACAGAAAAAATTAGAAGCTGCTGCAGAACAGAAAAAACTAGAAGTTGCTGCTGCTGCAGAACAGAAAAAACTAGAAGTTGCTGCTGCTGCAGAACAGAAAAAATTAGAAGCGGCTGCAGAACAGAAAAGATTAGATAGAGAAGCTGAAGAGAGAAAAGCAATAAGAGAACATGAGTTTGAATTAGAGAAATTAAAATTGACATGTATGAGTAATGTTAATCAGGCATCTGGTGGTAATGGTAAACCCTTTGTGTACAAGGTCAAAGTACCAGCGTTTAACCCTACCAGTGATGACATAACATTTTGGCTTTCTAGATTTGAACGGGCTTGTCGATCTCATAATGTTGACAAATCACAGTATGTGAATCAGTTGTCTGAAAATCTAAAAGGGGAGTCTCTGAGTAAGTTATATTTCGTTGAAGAGGCCAACAAAGACAATTATGATGCTGTTAGGGCAGCTTTGATAAAGAGATATCAGCTGTCTGAGGAAGGTTACCGTCTTTTGTTTAAAACAATGAGACCTGAGGTAGGTGTAGAATTCTCAGATTTCATCTCAAAAGCACGAATTACACTTTCACGATGGATTGAATTATCCAAAACAGAGAAAACATTTGATGGTCTTACAGATTTATTGCTAAGAGACAAGGTCATGTCTTCTGTAAATAAATCATTCCTAGAGTTCTTACATGAGCGTAAACCTAGTACAATAAAGCAAATGGAAGAATATTGTGACCAGTATGCCACGGCACACCCTGACATGATTCTTAGTAACTCTAACATTAAAGAGAGTATGCCAGTTGCTTCGGCAACAGAATATAATCAGAATTACTCACACAAATTCCAAGGAGCTAAAAATAAATTTGATAAAAAGGTTAATTGGGATAAGTATCAAAACCAAGATAACCGCTCAAATCAGAGTTCTTCTTCGAAGAACTGGAATCGGGCTGATAGTCCTCGACACGCGAGGGGTGCCCATAATGTTAGAAATTCTCGGAAAGGGAGTAGCTATAGGAACTACCCAAGTGCTTCATGGAGACAAAAGAAACAATATTACAGGGATACTCAATATAATGAGCATGATGATTATGATCATGAATATTATGATTCAAACCCAAATAGGGGTTATAACAGAGGCAATAATAATTATAGAGACAATTATAACCAAGGTAGATCACAACACAAAAGACATGGTAAATCTTATTACCAGGCTAACTCTGCACAACAGGAGTTCCACGACACCGATAATCAGAATAATGATAAAAAAGACTCCAATAGTGTAGCGAATTCCGCTTTTGATTTTGCTAGAGCATCTGAGTGTTCGCAATGCAAAACATTATTCGATCCAACCACAGTGTCTACTTTAAGCTGCGGTCACCCACTTCCCGCTCTCCATGCGTCAATCGCGCATAATGGAAGGGGTGCTCTTGTCTTTAATAGGGGCCTAATAGATGGTACTCCGGTATCAATTCTTTTCGACTCGGGGTGCACTACCATTGGAGTGAGGCAATCACTCGTAAATCCTTCTCGAGCTACAGGCAATATAGTCAAATGTGTAACATTTGGTGGCACATTGGAGAAGTACTCCACTGCCATTATCAATATTGCTACGCCTTTCTTTACAGGAGAGGTGCAAGCATGTCTCTTGCCGAATCCGATCGCTGATCTTATCATCGGTCGCATTCACGGGGTGAAAGAATGCACTCCACAGCAAATTTCTAATTGGGAAAATGTTAATATGCAATCTGCTAATGCAGTAATCACTAGGGCTCAAGCTCTCAATATGCCACAATCTTCACATTCTGAAGATAATGATGCGCAGATCCAAGATGATCCCTTGGAGATTTCCCACGATTCCTTTATCAAACAGCAGGAAGATGATCCTACTCTAAAGAAATTCTTTACTCTGGCAACAAAAGGTGATCCGAATAAGGATACAAATCGTAAATCTTGGATTACGATGAAGAATGGCGTACTTGTACGTATGGTACAAGACTCCGCTAAGTCCATTCATTCTCAAATCCTTGTGCCTAAAAATATGAGAGTTAAAATCTTACAGCACGCTATTGATTCGCAGTGTGCTGGACATATGGGTTTTTCCCGTACTAAAGCTAGAGTTCTTCAATCTTTCTTTTGGCCTGCTGTGAATAAGGACATATGAATCTATTGTCGATCTTGTAAAGTATGTCAAGAGATTAAATCCAGAGGTCCACGCCATGATGCACCTATTCAGGCTGCAGACATTCCCATTCGGCCATTTCAAAAAAATGGCGATAGACATCATTGGTCCATTTAAGATAAAGTCTGCTAGAGGACACCAATTTATTCTGACGTGTGTTGATATGTGCACACGTTGGCCGGAGGCTGTTCCTCTAAAGAGCATAACTACTGCTGATATCGCAGATGCTCTTTGGTTAATATTTTCTCGTCTGGGGTTTCCAGCAGAAATATTATCCGACCATGGTACCCAACTCATATCGGATACCATGTCTCAAGTAATGTCGACTCTGAAGATAGAGAGATCGCTGAGTAGTATTTATCATCCTATGTCCAATGGGATGGTGGAACGGTTGAATAGAACTCTGAAAAACCTACTAGGTAAGATAACAGAAGATCATCCTCAGGATTGGGATAGGGTTTTACCCGCGGCTCTCTTTGCATATAGAGAGGTCGCCAACGAACATACAGGATTTTCTCCCTTTGAACTTGTCTTTGCGCGAAACCGCGAGGTCCTATGTCCTTACTTCATGATCTTATAACTGCTGATAATATTGTCGATGACACAAAATCCTCTTATGAATATGTCATCGCACTTAGACACAAGATTATTGAAGCATGCACATTGGCAACTGCTTCTTCTGAATTTGCGAAACAGAAGGCAAGGGAATTTGCCAATAAAAAGAGATGTTTGCGTCAACTTTGTCCAGGTGACAAAGCATTTGTCTTGCTACCTTGTAGGGCAAATAGACTTCTCATTTCTTGGAAAGGTCCGTACGATATAATATCAAAGGTTTCCGATGTTGACTATATCGTCGATATTGACGGGAAGCGTAAAACCTTCCACATCAACATGCTCACGGAATTCCATGAACGTCCTGATTATTTACAACCTGTTTTCCAGGCAACGGACGATTTTCCAGTCCAACATGGACAGTACTCATCTCTGTCAGTAATACAGGATGAGGAAACGAGTTTCTCGGATGTAAATTTACCTTTTCCAATGATTTCTCTTCACTCTAATGAATCATGGAAAGATGTTGCAATTTCTCCAGAATTATCTCCAGGAGAGCAGAAACAAGTTTCTACTATGTTAGAACAATTTCAGGATGTCCTTACTGACATTCCTGGTCAAACTGATGTCATTCAACATGACATTATTCTTACTGACCATAGTCCTATAAGAGTCAGACCGTATCCTATTCCGATACATTTTCAAGCACAGGTAGAGAAAGAGTTAGATGAGATGATAGAGTTAAAAATTATAGAACCATCCACATCAGCATATTCTTCGCCGATGGTTATAGTACGGAAAAAAGACAATAACATACGTCTTTGCGTGGATTATCGCAAATTGAATCAAGTGACTAAATTCGATGCTGAACCTATGCCTTTACTAGAAGAGCTACTTACGAGACTATCGAATTCTCACTTCTTTACTAAACTCGATTTGTCTAAGGGATATTGGCAAGTTCCACTATCCGAACACGCCAAACCGTTTACTGCTTTTTCGACGCCTAGGGGTCTATTCCAATGGAATTTCATGCCTTTCGGTCTTATGAACGCCCCTGCAACATTTGTACGCATGATGCGTCGAAATCCTATCTCATCGCTCAGATGTCATTGCGTATCTTGATGACATCTGTCTTTTCAGTGATACTTGGAACGATCACTATAATGGTATAAATGAACTATTGTCTATCTTACGCGAGCATAACCTGACAGCGAAACCATCGAAAGCATGTATTGGTTTTAGCGAAATATCTTTCTTAGGACACCGTGTTGGTCATGGGTTCCTAAAAACAGAAGACCATAATACAAGTAAGATACTTAACATTTCTATTCCTAAGACTAAAAAGCAAGTACGAAGTCTCTTAGGTCTAATACAATTTTATGGACGATTCATCCCGAATCTGTCCTCCATTATGTCACCTCTTTCTTCCTTGCTAAAGAAAGGGTCTCCTAATGTAGTCCATTGGACTCAAGAATGTCAATCCTCTTTGGATAAGGTTAAAACTATGTTTTCTACTTCACCTATCCTAGTATTGCCTTCTAAGGATAAGACATTTATTCTTCGTAGTGACGCTTCATCCACCGGGATTGGAGCTGCACTAATGCAAGAGTACTCTGGAACTCTGCATCCGGTGATGTATATTTCTCGGAAATTAAATGCCGCAGAGAAGAATTACTCGGTCCTAGACCGTGAATTATTGGCTATGGTTTGGTCAATCCTTAAACTGCAAAGATTTCTTCTGGGCGCGCATTTCATTGTGGAAACTGACCAGAAGGCTCTTACGGCTATTCAGAGTAAAAATCTGAAGAGCGCGAGATCAACGCGATACGCGATTGCTCTACAGCCATTTCATTTTTCGGTGCGAGCTATCCGTGGGTCAGAAAATGTGATGGCAGATATTTTGTCTAGATGCCCACATGATTCATAACTGTTATACAACTTTGATACAGTTGTTTCTATGTTGAAATGTGTACACATATGTAATATATCATATATTGATTGTAACACTACTTAGCGGTTCATTGATATGTATTCACCGCTGATTTTTCAATGGTTTTCGTCTTTGATGATCATGATGTTAAGATATCTTAGATGAAATTTACGTATAAACTAATGTGGAAATTGTGTCATTGCTAATATTGTAGTATGCGTTGGTGACACCTCTCTGGAAATATTTATACTTAGAGAAGTACTTTCTCTAAGGTCATAAAACTTATGCTTATCATCTGCGCATTGTTATTGGTGCGTTGTGAGCCTATTGTATGTTGCTCCTAGATGTATTTCAAAAAAAAAAAAATGTACCATTTTTTTTTTTCCGAGGGGTGTGGTAATCTGTTGCGTGCATATTTTGACGCACATTTTACAAAAATTGATATGGCTATTTGATATGGGAAAATATAGACATGCATTCATTTGTGTATGAAAATGCTGTTTATGGTAAAAGCGAGATAATCCATGTTTGATTCACACTTTTGATTATAGGAGTAATCGTTCTGGATATTGATCCGACGCAAGGATAGTGCGCTTGCGTTTGTACTTATTTTTTAGGGCCAGAAAATATATTAATTTGCTTATTGTGTTTATGGCCTGAATTCATATGTATTACATATTATTAGTACAAGTAGAATCAGTCCTATATTGTATATTTTGGATGGGTAGGAGGGACTAGATTCTTGTATTCCGGTCTGGCGGAAGTATGAGTTGTCTTGACAAGTCGTGATGAGTTCCGATGTACTGCTTACAAATGGCGGGGTACGTTTTTCTAGAGCTGGTCCTTTCGTCAGGAAAAAAATGTCTTACGAAGTGGTATTTCTTCTGAAGGAGATGGTGTCTCTACGATAGTTTGTGTTCGAGACTCTCCTTATGTCAGTATATAGATGATTCGGACTCCAGGTAAACCCAGCTCCTATTTTTGATGATCTCTCGTCGGTTAGGCCTAGCTTGACTTTTGGTGCTTCGTTATGCTAGTGTCCGTGTTTTGGTATCGACGAAGATGACAGATTTTCCTGCAGCGGTTATGGCTACGTGAAATTAACCTGATCACCGTAGAGCTGTATGGAAACATTTATGAAATCCTTTATATACCCATTACAAATTAACTCTGGCTTATATTCTCCTCCCTATGCATGAGTGAACGACAACTCAGGGAGGTAGCCATGTTGCATTTCGGTCATCATATGTTTTGATCACTGCCAAGAGAACAGATTATTTATCTTATTATCGGACAGTGACAGAGAGATCTCAATCCTGCTAGAAACCCCCCTTCGTGGTTTCATAATCTATACTTTAGAGTGGTGTACTACAGGTGTAGTAAGAAATAACGTCTTTACAGGTACCTAGGACGTTTTGAGTTATTAGCTACTACATATGGGTTAGAGAGAGAGAGGTGGAGTTTAAAGTTATCACAGGGACTGAGAGGTACTTCTTACGAAGTCTTCGCAAAAATGAACAGAGAAGACCAGGACAATTATGACATGTTAAAGCAGGCTTTGTTATTGAGGTACGAAAAAAATGGTGAATTTTATCGTACGAAATTTAGAAATGCCAAACTGTCGTCTGGGGAGACATACCACCAATTCTCTGCCAGACTGGAAACCTATTTGGAGAAATGGACTGCTCTGGGGAAGACCCAAGATCTTAAAGAAATGATCATGATTGAGCAATTGAGAGAGTCCATGGCTCCAGACATGAGAAAATTCCTCATGGAACAAGGTGCAGAGAAGTTGGGGGAGGTTTTAAATGTCGCTGAGAGGTATCAGGCAGCCCAGGCAGAGGTAAGTGGTGCTAAAAAGAAGCACATAGACAATTTTAAAGCTCCACAGCAATTTAATAAATTTGATAATAGAGAGCAGGGAAATAAAGGTAGGACAAACTTTGAACGGCCAAGAAATGACTACCGAGACAGAAACTCACAGTTCAATGACCAAAAATCCAATGAAAGAAAACCGTTTAACCAAGGAAAAAGATGGAGTAAATGGTGCAAGAAAGATAACCATAACACCGAATTTTGTAGAAGGAAACCTTCAAACATTGCTGCAATGAACTAAGGACATACCACTCATGACACTTCCCATCGCAAGGATAACGGTGAAAACTCGCTATGTGGAAGGAGAAATCAGAGCAGCAGTGATAGATGAACAAATCTACCCTCTGATATTGGGGTGTAGATACGTCTTCTTGGGGAATCCCGAGAGACCTGTGATCATGGCGACAGTGCAGACCAGGTCACAGAAGAAGGAGATGAGGAAGGCGCAGGCTGAGGATAGGACACTCAAGCCATGTTTTAAAAAATTGCCCAAATGCCACACACCTCCGAGCAAGGGGGAATATTTTATGAAGAACAAACTAGTATACAGGAAGGCCGGAGCTGGAACAAATGGTCACAACCAGCTGGTTCTTCCCACTTCATATAGGGATAAAGTGATGGAACTCGGGCATGCGATTCCCTTCAGTGGTCACATGGGGATCAGCGCCACAGGACAGCGTATAGCTTGTCATTACTTCTGGCCAGGGATAACGGAGGATATAAAAAGATATGTCAAATCCTGCCCAAAATGTCAAAGGGTAGCTCCAAAGCACTGGACTGCTCCTGCAACTCTAGGGGAAATGCCCATAGTGGGAACACCTTTTGAGAGGGTTGCAGTGGATATTGTAGGACCTCTCACTCGGACCAAGAGGAGGAACAGTTACATCCTTACTCTGGTGGACACTTGTTCTATGTGGGGAGAGGCGGTAGCCCTGCCATCATTTGATTCAAAACATGTAGCAGAGGCACTACTTACAATATTTACCCGATTAGGATTCCCGCATCAAATCTTGACGGATAATGGCTCTCAGTTCAAGGGGAAACTAACGGAAGAAGTTTTTAAGCTATTTCAAGCCAGACACTTTCATTGTTGTCCGTACCATCCGCAAGGGAACGGCCAGGTAGAGAGGTTCAACGGGACTCTCATTTCTATCCTGAGAAAGCTGGCACACGAAAAACCGGATCTGTGGGTTCAATTCCTGCCCGCCGCATTGTTTGCGTATCGGGAGGTACCACATAGTTCAACCGGGATGGCTCCCGCAACTCTGCTATTTGGGAGGCCAATAAAAGGTCCATTAGAAGCCCTATTAAGGACCTGGACAGATGAGAAGGCGGAAGAGACTGTTACCTCATCTTATCAATACGTGAACGAACTGACCACTCGTTTGAAAGCTGGATGGAAACTGGCAAATGATAATTTGAAACAAGCCAGGAAGAAACATGCAGCATATTTTAATAGGAAGGCAAAGGACAGAGAACTAGCTGTGGGAGAGAAGGTGCTGCTTCTACTACCTGGTAGCCAGAATAAATTACAAATTGGATGGCAAGGTCCATATACGGTTCTAGAGAAGGTGTCTAGAACAAACTATAAAATTGACAAAAAGGGGAAGGAGAAAGTTTATCATGTAAACCTGTTAAAGAAGTATCTGGACAGACCACTCCAGGAAAGCACCCCTTACTGACCTTAGCTATCGCAACTCAAATGCAAAAGGAACCACTCACCTCACATGAATACCCATTACATCCTTGTGAAACAGCAGCACAGGTAAAAGTCAGTAAGCACCTGACTAAAAACCAGAGGGAGAGAGTTCAACAGGTTCTGGAGGAACATACAGATGTATTAACAGATAAACCAGGCCATACAAATTTGCTACAGTATGACATGAAACTGGTAGACTCAAATCCAATCTGTATGAGAGCCTATTCTATTCCGTTCGCGAAGGAGAAGGCATTGAAGGAAGAAATAGATTATTTGTTTGAAGGAGGGGATTATTTCGCACAGTGAATCATCTTTTAGTTCTAGTGTCGTTTTGTTGAGAAAACCGTCTGGGGAACACAGACTGTGCATAGATTACAGGAAACTGAATGCTGTCACAGAAGGACAAGTGGATCCATTACCAGACACAAAACAGTTATTTGCCAGACTGAACAAGGCAAAATACTTTTCAAAGGTGGATCTTAGTAAAGGCTATTACCAGATCCCAGTGAAGCCTGAAGTGAGACCTTATTTGGCTTTTAGCACTTCGGATGGACATTATGAATTCAACATGCTACCATTCGGACTGAAAAATGCTCCGAGTGTATTTTCAAGGATGATGCGCAAATTGTTGGATCCCCTGAATAACCCATGTATCACGAATTTCATGGATGATATTCTCGTCGCCACAGAGACATTTGAAGAACACATTGACGCTCTAGAAATGTTATTTAATAGGCTTCGGGAGGCGAACTTAACTGCTAGGCCAACAAAATGCTCTGTAAGGAAGAGTGGTGTGTTGTTGAGATCAGGCATGCTCCAGTCTACCCAGCTGTAAATGGGTAACTCACCCTAGTCCTGAGTTAGGGAAGGCAAAGGCTCCAGGGGGAAGCAGGCCCTGAACTTGGTCACTTCAGCCGACGCAGGATGGTGTATGTATGAAGTAGAAGTGTAGAGTGTGATTACCGCGAATGGTGTGCTGTTCGTGTGCTGACCAATATAACCACTCACACTTGTCTACAAGGCACCAATGCAGACTGCTGGAATCTTAGTTTACTCAATTTATTCAGACGTACACACTGGGACATACGAGTACATCATGGTTCGTTGACATATCAATTTGTAGGTATACATAGCAGATCTGAAGTCATGACACATTCAGAAATAATGGCAGTACATCAAAGTTCCCGTGTCACACAGACGGCAATGTCGTCTTATCGTGGTTCAATCTAAACGCGCCGGCGACTATCTTATCTCAGCTCTTCGTAGGCTGGGATGTCCAGGTAACAAACCGGTGACATATTTGCAAGGAGTTTCACAACTGTGATAGTTATCACCTACAGGGTGATTTTTATAAAATCACGTATCTGCTACTTAGCAGACAAATAAAGAAAGAAAGACAGAAGAGAAGTGCGATAATTGACAGCACCTAATAAAAATCAGTACCACAAATGTACCGATACTGCCGGAGAGAACTAAAGATCGATAGTGGTCGCTCCGTTTCGTCACAGTGACGTTACCAGATATCGATCCCGATAACTGTGCCGCGAGAGTAAAGCGCTCTTACTGCTTAGCCAATCTGATGTTCTCTGGATCAGAAAGTTTAGATGACAAATAAATATTGTAAGATACTGTAGTGGATACTGCGCACAAACAAGACATACAGAAATATCATTCTAACAAAAACATACAGAAATACCACTCGAGCAAGACATACAGAAATACCACTCGAACAAGACATACAGAAATACCACCCAAAGAGACATACATAAATACCACACTAACAAGACATACAGAAATACCACACTAACAAGACATACATAAATGCCACACAAACAAGACATACAGAAATACAACACAAACAAGACGTACAGAAATACCACACAAACAAGACATACAGAAATATCACAGGAACAAGACATACAGAAATACCATACGATCAAGATATACAGAAATACCTCACGAACAAAACATACAGAAATACCACACGAATAGGACATACAGAAATATCACAGGAACAAGACATACAGAAATACCACTCGAACAAGACATACAAAAATACCACTCGAACAAGACATACAAAAATACCAGACGATCACAACAGAATGACAACAGAAATACCAGTAGCTAAGAATCGTTAGTGCAACAGTATTAAAGTCTGCTTCATTTTCACATCTATCTTTCTGAGCCCTTAATGTTTTCTTTTTCTCCTTACCTCAATCACGAACATTTTTCATTCATGTCCCTCGTTGACGCTGGTCTTCCCTGTTTAGCATTCCGAACTCATTTTGCAGACCGCTCATCTCCATTGTAAAGTCTTTTATCTGAAGTTGATCTCAGTTTGGAGAAAGTCTCTGCAAATTTCCAGCAAAGGCGTATGTATGCCAATTTCGTAGCTAGAAGTAGACGTGTATCGTTTGCATACTGAATGTGCAGATATAACAAAGATAAAATCGATTTGGTTTGATTTGTTTTTAAGGACTATCTTCATTGCACACGGACAACGCCATCAGTGCTTCGATCTCTTACTTTAGACCATACAAAGAGGATCTCAGCACAGTGCACGAACTCCGTAGCTTACTAACTTAGTCGTTCCTCTTCTACCGTGAGGTGTAGATGTTTGGAAGAGAGAGCGCCATAATATCATTTCGGCTGTCTCTCTCCTGGCCTGGTTCCATTCTAGTCCTCGGTCCTTCAAAGATTGTCTAATGTTGTCCTCTCAGCGGAGTCTGGGTCGTCCTGGAGGTCTGGATCCCTGGCTTTTAGTTTCCCATGCTTGTCGTGGTAGCCGATCTTCTCCCATTCTGCCAAACCATCTTAGTTGGGACTGTTCTACTTGGGTCTGCAGGGGTTGGGTTTTTAGTCCTTGACATATCGTCTGATTGCGGACCATGTCTCTTGTTACTTCAGCCACCTTCCTCAAATACCTCATTTCTGAAGTTTGGATCTGGCTTTTGTGGGTTGTAGTCATTACCCATGGCGCATCCATACGTCAAGACTGGGACAGTATAAATACATCCTGTTGTGACTACGTAGCACCAGCGAGAATCCCAATGTGTTTATAAAGCAGTCCGAAACATGCACACATTTTCGCCCTTATCCAAGAAGGCTAGGCATCCGATCTCACTACCCAGGAGACAAGGCGGGAGTATAATATCATTAGGACCACTGGTTCTGACAAAAATTTCCATAAATTATATTACCTGTACTAGGAATCGGGACCCCAAGATGCAGCAATAGTGAATGCAGTCAGCGACCCATAGCTGTACTGCTTGCATCAGGACCAGCGAACCAGAGCTGGTCAAGACCGCACTCCACCTCCACGTGGTGGTCCTGGAAACAGTCTGCAGCAGTGCAGTCTGGCTGAGCGAGTGCTAAGCGCAATGGGAAGGCAAACCCGGTCCCTAAAAAATGCCGTGCAGAAGTCGGATGTGTCGACCGAAAGGTGCAGATATCACAGCTTAGGCGTAAACAGACACAACGCAACCACCGTCCTTTTCAGGGCGAACGAAGAAGAAGAAGAAGTACTAGGAATCGAACCCGGTACTTCTAGAATTCGAGGCGGACACCATACCTCTTAGCCACTCCAACCCCCAATAGATAAAACCGAGATATTTCTGAGACGTCCTCGGCGCTTTAAACCCTTTCTTTCAGGGATATCACTAAATATAAATACCTTCGGCCGTACCCATATACTGTTGTTTAGTTAAATATTCTAATAATATGCGGTGTTTACGTTTGTTATTGGACTTATGGACATTAACGTTAATTATGTATCGTGTTAATTAAAATAATATAAATACGAAACTAACACTTTCTGCGGCAGACAAAATGGTTCCTTTCATTTGATTCACGAAAAGCGTCCACTGTTTATCTGAGGAGTGGATAGGGCTTTAAAGAATGTATTTATAAAAGTTATTGTAAAATCTATTAATCTTCAAATCGTACAGCTATTGTGTTATGTTCAAGATACTTTATATTAACCTTAATTTTACAAATAAATTGAAATCGTCACCTTCAAAATAGATTTACCAGTAGTACGAGCAACACTATCACATTCTTTCACAAATAGGAGGTATGCATCGTTAGCACCATTGGTTAATGAACATTTAATAAAAATGATACTGGAACACAAGTGAAGGTGAGGAAGAATAGTGAATGGCTGCGCTGAAAGAGGTGAATAGAGAAGATTACTTTAGCATTTTGTTGTTGTTGCTGTTGCTGCTGCTGCAGTTGTTGTTGTTGTGTTTTTTTTTTTTTGTTGTTTTTTTTTTTTTTTGCCAAAGAAGATCGCCATAATACCAGTAGAAGAGAGGTCGGAGAAGATATTGGCAATCGATAAGACACAAACTAACAAAACCAGTTAATAGCATTACGAGCCAGTCCTTGGTCTGGAAATCCCCCGAGACTAAAGAAATAAACGGAAACTCACAAACACATGGAAAAGAGAACTGGAAACATTCTTTAAACAAAAAAAAGAAGGAGAAGACATGGACAGACTTTTAACGAACGGCACAGACCGGTAGGTCTTGGTGTTAGAATTCAGAGGTTATCAAACTTTTTTGGTCTGCGGCTCCCTTGACCTGTGCATAAATCACCGCGGCTCCTCTCTATACTATATATTATATGTATAAGCAATTGTAACAACACTTTTCCCAAGACACCGCGACGCCCTTAGCCGAGGGCCGCGACGCCCCTGTGAGCCGTGACGCACAGTTTGAAAACCTCTGTGTTAGATGTTTGAAGACCTATGCTGCACACAGATCTAAATGATAACAATGGAAACGATCAAGTTAAAGAAAACTACCACAGAATATATATGGCCTTGCGCTGAGGAGAGTGAGTAGACCGGTTTGACAGATAATAGCGGGAAAGCTTTGTTGTGTTCCAATCATGAATTAAGTTCAGTTGATCACCCAGTAAAGGTCTCTTCTGTTGTTTATGCCCCGGGTTCAGTGAATGGTTTATATAATAGAATATCAACGGATTTTCCTTTCTGCTGGTCCCCCAACATGATGAGGGGTATTGTAATAATCAGTAGGTTGGTTAATTGTAAGAAAACAGTGAACATACAAAAATGCCTGGGATAAGATGAAGCTCGACAAACAGGGATAAGCGAAGGGGTTACAAAATAATGCGGCTTGTAACGAAGCAGGAGGAATAAAAACTTGAATTAATGAGACACTTGCTGTGCATAAAGGCATACCTGTTGTAAAATACTTGAGGTGTGTTTGTCTTAGAACTTTCGATCTGGGAACTTTCTCTGGTAATCACTTAATTTTCAAATTTTTTTATGTCGAAAATTGGGTCTATAGGCGTCGTTCACATTTGATGTCACGCAACTGTTTCCCTTTTAATTTCCCCCCCCCCCCCCCCGGGCCCAACCTTGTCATATTTCGGTTTTAAAAAAACTCAACTCAGATCCCCTCTAACATGACGTCATAAACGCCTGAACGCCCACTCCTTTTCCCCCCAATTTTTTTTTAATATATACTAAACAGGAAGAATGTACAGTACTTTGCAAAAAAAATGGCAGTCATATTGCTCAGCTAAATAAGCTGAAATCTGATTAAATATGCATGTTCTGCCCCAAATTTGCTCTCCACTGAAGTGAGCAAACACTACCAAAAGTTAAAAAAAAAATAGCGTAGAGTAAAGTCCCTTGATAATAGAGCAGACGACAATTTCTAATGCTAGTGGCAGAAAATGGATACAAAGTCAAAGTGTATGTTAATTTCACAGCTTTGGAATGAAGGAAATCAAACATGTTCCAACATTTCTAAAACCTTGAACATTCCTGAGCGGACTGTCTACAGAGTTGTGAGTAAATTAAAAGCAGGTAATGGAATCGAGCGAAACGATGGTAGTGGGAGGCCAATAATTTTGGACAAAAAGGACCATCGGCTTTTCGCCCAAATCGTTCGGGCTGGGCCAATGAAGAGTGTAGAAAACATACGTCAGCGCATGATCGAGTTGGGAAGCCCAGAGGTATCTAATGCTACTGTAAACCGGGAGCTACACAGGATGAATTACACAAAAAAGCGGGTAATTTCGTCACCATTGCTCACAGAGACTCACAAACAGATGCGCTTGAACTGGTGCAACGAACACCAAAATTTGTCATGGGACAATGTGATTTTTTCAGATGAATGTTCTGTTTGGTCTTATCCTGCTCAAATAAATATTTGGACGAAAGACTCTGTAACGCCTGTGTACCAGCAACCGAAACATACCCAGAAATTCCATCTTTGGGGAGGGGTGTCAGCAAGAGGTGCCACCCCACTGTGTGTTTTCACAGGAATTCTCACGAAAGAACGGTACATCGACATACTAGAGGGACACCTTCTGCCATTTATGCAGGTCATGTACCCCGATGGGTGCACATTTCAACATGACAATGACCCAAAGCATACAGCTCATACCACAAAAGCATGCCTGCAAGAGAAGAATGTGATAGTGCTGAAGTGGCCCAGCAACAGTCCCGACCTAAACCCAATTGAAAACGTTTGGGCACTACTCAAGAATCATTTAAAAAAGAGTGGACTCAGAGACGTTGAACAATTGAAGAAGGTAGCTGAAAAATACTGGGACAGTCTGACTCACAATTACCTACAAACACTTGTGGGAAGTATGCCTCGCCGCATCCAGGCTTGCCTTGCTGGAGAAGGCAACTTTATATTGTACTGAAACCACTGTTAATAGTTAGGGGAGATACCAATCTTCCTCTGGACATACATTTTTTATTATTATTTGCTTCTATGAGTGTGCTGCGTTGCGAAAATATGACTGCCATTTTTTTTGCAAAGTACTCTGGCGGAGAACTGTGGAAGCCGAGATGCAACGAATGAACCAGAGTTGGGGCACTGTACGAAGGGTGGCCGCCGACCGAACAAGGTGGAATCAATTTGTTGCTGCCCTACAAGACGCCACCAGGCGTGATGGCCACTGACTGCTTTGACGGTCGGCGGCTATGGATCAAAGAAGAAGAGGTGCAGACAAAATAATCTTTTAAGTAAAATAGTGTTTAATTAATCAGACATTTACAAAGATCATCCCATTCTTGTGTCGCGTCCAGCACGAGACAGGGCCCAAGCCGTGCCCTATGTAACATAATTTGGTTCGCTCTCTTTTCCTCCCCGGCAGTGTTGGTATTTTCGAATCATTCTTTACACTTCTACCTGTAATATTCATCTTATCTGTTTACCTGACCATCCCTGCTGAGAGAGTAGATAGGTGATGCAATATTGACCGACAGTCATGTTGGTAAAACTCTCGTGTGCCAAACCTGGGCGCGCGAATTTATCTAGAGCTGAAATGGCTATTGTGCTTTCCTAATTTTTCTCGTGGAGAGAACACAACCCAGCTGGTCACACGATGAATGTTTGTTTGCATAGGTACAGGGCAGTAAATTATCCAGGCGGTGAGATAATGTAGAAACGCACCTGAAGACGACGGAAATGTTGTAATCGCTTCTGGACAGAATTGTTAAGAAGAAATTATTTCTGATTATGAAAGAAGTTGTAGTGGTAATCATTACCAAGAACTGACGGAAATACCTACTTCTTATTAGGAAATTGACCGTTCGAAATTTACAAACGCATGAGTCATGCAGAAAATTCCATGAGGAAGTTAGCATAGCACGCATGTTTGAATACAAGTGGCTGGGCAATTCTAGATGTTATAAACAACCCTTATGATTGGAGCCTGGTCAGATTGTAACAACCAAGTGCGTGGGACGAAAGTTGCAATATAATCTGTCACTTTCAAGGGTTTAGAGCACTGTGAAATTCACCTCGTCAAGAAGACAACCAGCTAGCCAGAGAAAGGTATAGGATCAGAATTCCATTTTTCGGACCGGACCTTGTTTGAGCATCTTGTGAACATATATCCCAGGAAATCTTTACCTACATTAACACGGAAAGTTAGAATCCTAGGAATCTGAACACAAAAGTCAGAGTGAGAGCCTAGTGTTTTCCTAAAGAGATTTTAGGGTGAGTTGTACATTTTAAAACTCTATATTTTGCATTCATTAACATGTGAAAATTGCAAAGAGATGTCCAAGTCATACGACGCGGGCAACTTCAGCATATAGAATGATGGTTTTATGAATCACCACTGCAAAAGCTGGTGACTGCTATATGCGGGTTTCTCATAGAGAACCAAAAGCAGAGGTAGTCCCAAGATCCATATGAAGCAGGGAGTGGATCGTGATAAAACCGATGTACATATTATATTATTCTACTTTTTCAACCAGTGCAAATGTAAAGATATTCAGTATAAATGTAATGAATGTTTCCGCTCACTGGGGTTAACATTAATGCTTAGAGAGAGTAAAGTTCTGAGGTAGACGGGATGGTGGAATGAAAAGAGGGGCGCACGAATGTGTGTTAGGAAACCCAGTACTCAAGAGGATATTTGTTTCTATTCTTTCATTATACTAGTCGGTGGTACCAGTTGAAGGTACTACCTCCGGAACAAAGTGTGTGGTATAAGTGGCCTGCTGTAAGCGCTAGACACCATCATCAGACGGGTCTTGAAGACGCTGGACCAGCTTCGCGATTACTCCCTGATAATTTTTGGAACGTGTCACAGCCTCCAGACTTGACCAGTGACGAGAGTGCATCAGTCCATAACCTGTAAAGAGCCAACCATCGGCTGAAGCAGAAACCAACAAACCTACTGGCAGCTAAGTACAAACTTAAAAGCTGCCAAGTGAACTTTTTTCGGAAAAATTCCCTCAATATCTGTAACTTCACTTTGTGATGAGAACCTTTTTTTTAAGAGAATTATTCATTTTACACTGTTAAATATAATTGATTATTAAATTTGTTATTTGTATATATCAAAATTTATAGTAGATTTAATCCTTTTGAGTGTACTGCACCCGTGTGTCTCAGTCATCTTACATACACTTAAAACAGAGCAACTAAATTAAGATTTCACTGAATTAAATCAGTTGGGGGCTTCTTCTTCTTCTTCCATCCTTAGCCATCAACCGGCAAAGCAGTATGTGGCCAGTACGCCTAGTGGCGTCTTAGGGCAACAACAAATTGATCAATCTATCGCTGTTTCCACTACGCCTAGTGGCGTCTTTGTGGAACAAAAACAGACCAAACAATCTATCATTGTTTCCGTAATCAGATTGGTTGGCAAGCAGGTGATCAGCCCACTGTGCGAAGTTTTTTTACGGGATGGGGTAAACAGCCCCATGCCCATACCCTCCTTAGTCGCCTTTTACGACATGCGTGGTAGGGTGCAGTGTTACTATTCTTTGCTCCCCTTTCGGGCCCCGGTAACACACGGGTGAGTTGGGGGCTTGAACGAGCTAAAATACATAATAATTCTTCATAAAAGATGTCGGGCAGATACAAAGTTAACAATTGCTCAGTCCAGTTTAGCACTGTTCTTGATTTCTGAATTATCTTATGAATATTCCCTCAAGGTAGAAGCATCATCATCCTTTTATCTGTATCTCGGCCAAGAGTATGCTTATGCGAAGGTAGATACCTTTGAAGACCCACATTAGATACTCTAGGTTTTGGCCATTGTTGGACCATCACTGCAGAGCAAAGGGGAGGCAATCTGTGACACACTAGTCAGTTAAATGCATTAGCATTCCTTCTCCCTCCCCCAACACACACACGCATTTGTAAACGTTCACACCAGCCTGAATACCCTCTTTTAACGATCTATTTTGTTCCGGCATCATTTATGAAAGAAGTGACCCTCCGTTATTTTTTGCGTAACGTCACATTTGTTAAAACCCTCGCCATCTCTCGTTACATTTTGTCACAGTATACTGACCCCATCCTTCTCACTGGAAGACCGTCGTATATGGACGATCTTTACTGTATATCAGTGCCGTACTTCATTTAACAGTTCACTTATTTTTGAATGGCAAATGCCCTCCGATTTAAACAACGTACTTTACTTAAGTCTGGAATGCCACAGTGTATGCCTGAGATGGATGCCAAGTGAAAGGAGAGTATTTCACATTATTATGAATTTATATTTCAACGTTGTCGCTATGAAGATTATTCGCGGACAGTCAGACCATAACTGACGGCATCTTTGCCTACTATTCAATGTGTATGACGACCTTCTAGTATGAAGTCTCCTGTTCACCTACTTTATTATTGTGGAGCTCATCGTGCGTCAAGTGTCAATTAAATCAATGACCTTAACCTCGGAGAAACTAGCAAAAGAGACCGTTACTTTACTCAAGCAGACGTGCATACGTAATATATTATTCTAACTGACGTCACAATTACATTCAATAGTGCGGTTTCAATATTGGTGCGTTTTTGTGCTGCTTCCTTTGTGCACAGCAATGCCTTCATTAGAAAACGTACCACTGTGTACAAATAGAAGCGTAACAAGCGTAAGGAAAATAATGAACCAAGATAGCGAAAAAAATTGATGATGCTTTTACTACAATGGGGTAATATGTTTCCGTTTTCTTCACATTTCACCGGCCATTACCATCCTGAATGAGTACATAATCTTTTCTTTTTTTCACTCCTTTTGAAACATGAAACCGATAGATATATATTTACTAGCAGATATACCGGTCATTGCCCGAGTAAAAAAAAAGTAACAC
This sequence comes from Oreohelix idahoensis, assembly GCA_024509875.1. Classification (NCBI taxonomy): domain Eukaryota; kingdom Metazoa; phylum Mollusca; class Gastropoda; order Stylommatophora; family Oreohelicidae; genus Oreohelix; species Oreohelix idahoensis. The sequence continues at coordinate 186,437 of JAMPIV010004169.1, forward strand.
CGGTACTTCTGAGCCACCATTATTATCTGATCAACCAGGACCAACCCTCCACTGTTAATTTTAGGATTAACCCAATGACAACTATACCTCTCACATCCAGCATATCTGCTCCAATCATGTTCTCCATTGTACCTCTCCCGACCACATCTAATTCAATTATGTCCTCCACCTAACCTTTCTTCTCCAGCACATCTACTTCGATCATATCCTCCACCTTACCTCTCACCTCCAGCATATCCACTTGTCAAACGTGTAATGTATAGTATGTCAACACAATACACATACACACACTACCACTGCACGTATGAACTTCACGCAGGACAGGAACAACAAGACTCGTACACGCTAATGGCTTTACGAACAGTGATGACACTAATAAAGGCAAGCTCAAATAGCAATTATCCCTTTATTCACTGAACATTAACATGGCCAAAAGTTGCCAGAATGAGATACAAAATATACATGTGCTACTAATACAAAAGTGCGGAAGATGTGAACTATCCGATCAGCCTCGTAGTCAAGACTGACCATCACTCAGTATAATGAGCGACGAGGCGAACTACAGTGTAACATTCTCATATAAATATCAAACATTCTGCAAGAATGACAATAACAGCAAATACAGCTGACAACTCCATAGAGCAAAATAGTTCTGAACCAGAACAAATACACCAGTACTATACTAACAATGGCAACTACTCACTGTCCCGCCATAGGCCGAAATACGGTATTATAACCGGCTTTCCAAAACACACGTCTCTACGGGTCGGCTCCCAAGACTACAAGTATAATAATCTATGACTTCTTTTGCGCCAAAATTCAACTTCGTCACGTGACATCACATGACGGAATGTTTGCACCGGAACTCAAAAATGTCGAGTTTCGTTTACTGCCCAGGAAAACATAACTTGGCTTACAACCAAGCATACAAGTCAAAATGGAAGTAAAACGTGCCGTGACACCACTACAATCATGTCTTCTACCATACTTCTCACCTCCAGCGCATCCACTCCAATCATGTCCTTCACCATACCTCTTAGCACATCCACTCCAAAAATGTTCCCCATTGTCCCTCTTACCTCCAGCACATTTACGCCAGTCGTGTCATCCATTGTACCTCTATACAACTATACATCTCACCTCTAGCGTATCTATTCCAGTCATGTCCTCCTTTTCCCTCTCACGACCACATCTACTCCAATCATGTATTACACCATAGCTCTCACCTCCAGCACATCTACTCCAATCATGTATTACACCATAGCTCTTATCTCCAGCACATCTACTCCAATCATGTATTACACCATAGCTCTCACCTCCAGCACATCTACTCCAATCATGTATTACACCATAGCTCTTATCTCCAGCACATCTACTCCAATCATGTATTACACCATAGCTCTCACCTCCAGCACATCTACTCCAATCATGTATTACACCATAGCTCTTATCTCTAGCGAATCCATTCCAATCATGTCCTCCACCATACCTCTCCTAGCATATCCTCTCCAATAAAGTCCTCCATTGTCCCTCTTACCTCCTGCACATCTACTCCAGTCATATTCTCTATTGTACCTCTAAACAGCTATACATCTCACCTCCAGCATGTCTATTCTGGTCATGTCCTCCATTGTACCTGTCACGACCACATCTACTACAATTATGTCCTCCACAATACCTCTCACTCCTAGCTCAACAACTCCAATCATGTCCTCTTTTGTCCCTCTTACCTCCAGCACATCTCCTTCAGGCATGTCCTTGATTGTACTTCCCACCTCCTGCATATCTACTCTAATTATTTCCTACACTATACCTCTCACTCCCAAGACGTCTACCCTAATCATGTCGTGACTAATATCTCTCACTCCGTGCACACCTATTCCAATAATTTCCTGCACTATACCTTTTACCACCAGCACATCTAATTCAATCATGTCCTCCACCATACCTCTCACCTCTATCACATCTACTCCAATCGTTTCCTCTACTGTATCTCCTTCACCTTGGTTCGTTTGAGGGAGACCAAGAGAATGCACTTCCTCCCCTTCCATAGAAATAACTTTATCTTCTGTGGCAATGTCACGAAAGGGCGTGTTGATGTTATTGTTGTCTAAAGTTATCCTGGACCAAAAGTTGTATCAGATGATACCAGGATAGTGCCAGATAAGAGACTGGTTTTACAAGAAATTCCCCTTTTCTGAAAAGAATCAGGGTGTATTGACATCAAAGGTAGAATCCAGCTGTATAAACCTCCAGGTGTGATGAGAGTGGATGTCCTGAAAGTCTATTTGCTTCCTTTCATGATTCTCTCTTTGTATTATGTGTTATTATTATTTTCTATTATGGCTAATTATGCTAGGGGTACTAATTATGGTCTATCTATATACATTATGTATCAACAAAACTTGGAACTCAATTTAAATAATTTTAGCAAGTCTGATGGTACATATTTACAATTTATTTAACCTATACCGTTTCTCTTTTCGGTTAGGTAACTTATAATGAATCAAATGTATTTACATAATGAAATAAATAAGCATGGCATATCAATTATCAAAATGAATCAATGTCGTGGTTGAGTAAAGTGTAGAGTATTTGTCGAGTTGGACAATAGTAGTGAAATCGACAAGGGATAGTGGACTGACAGAGTTATAGATTACACACACAGAAAGGTGTAAATAGGAGATGGACTTGAGACAACCTGGAAGAAGATTTACCAAAATGATCTCTCTCTCCAAGCCTCAACTCACTTTTACTGTCTAAGCATCTCCTGCTCTCACTCTTTTCTCCTATCAAACATAGAGATTATAGTAAAGAGCTAAACAAGTTTAATTATGGATGAAAAGGGTCGGGAACAGCGCATTAATAAATGTGTAAACTTTATTAAAGAAGAAAAGCATGGAATTAATGCATATCATCATACACAGCATAAATTACATCAATAATCAAATAATCATCAATAATCATCAATAACCACCAATAATGCAAATACACACCCACAAACACACACACCACCAACACTCATAAAACCTGTAGAACACGGAGAAAATAACTAAGCTTTCCGACAGAGGGTCCGCTTTCGGGGACCAAAGGCGCTAGCCCCAGAAAGTGTCTTACAGATACATATCCTTCAAGATGACTGAAGTGAAATACCAAACTTTCCTTGTCGGGCTAAACGTTGGTGACCCCTAATTGCGCGAGGGAACACTGGAAGACGTTGTTTATCTCCTGCTGACCAACTAAACGAACTGAGCGACAGCCTGTCCGCTATTTCGTGGGACCAAATGTGCTAGCTCCAGAAAGTGTCTTACGGATAAATATCCTTCAAGATGAATGAAGTGAAATACCCAACTTTCCTTGTAGGTGCTATACGTTGGTGACCGCTACTTGCGTGAGGGGGGCTGGAACTCTGTCCATAGATGGCAGCTCATACGTGCGAGGTTTTAAGTATCCAGAAAATACACCAGAAGAAGTCACTTGAGGACAAAGAGTCCCAGGCGCGCTTATCCGGCGCTAGGCTCTGCTTGGCTGTAAATCCTGTTTAAACTGGCTTGGCTGTGGTTTGCTGAGTGCCCCGTTTAGGCACAAAAAGGCGGGTGATATGGAATTCTGCTATAGGCATGCTGGGCGGTTTTGATATTCTGGAAGCCGCAATGCTCTGGCTGGTAATCCAATAGGCGAGTAGAGAACTACTACTGCATTTGGTGATTCCAGATTTAGCGTTGGCTCCGTTGCACTGCGTGAGCTTAACTTGGCGTTGACAAAAAGGGGTTTTGATTCAGGAACGGGGTTGACGATTCGTTGCTAGATGTATACAGAAACCCTCTAGATCGAAGAGTATATGACTTTCTTCGCCTGACTGGAGTCTGCTCTAGCGATTCGGTCTCCCTGAAACTGAGACCCAAAAGAGACACCTTTTAACTTCAAGCAACGACAAAATCAATCTAATGTTTTATAACCTAGTCATGCTCCGCTCCTTCCATTCTATCAATTATCAACACGCGCCCGCATAGGCTTAATATCTTTTGTACACCCATGTAACTGTCATTAAATGTTCTGACAGCAAAATCTCCTCCTCTTCTCCCAATCTCAACATACAGGAAACCTAACCTGTAGTTACAGTTAAATGAATATGCTTATTCATCTTACAACATTAAATGAATTTACATAAACAGATTACAGCATTTGACATTACACAAATAAATCATATGTCCCTTTGGGGAAATATATTAATATTCCACAAAATGAGTACAAAGAAAATGCAATGTTCTTGCTATAATAATACAGTTGTGGCTAAATCATAAGATATAATTATATCTATGCCTGGTGACTGCTTTCTGAGAAAGTTATAGACTAGTGCCTAGCCACACAAGTAAGCATAAAATGATCCTCCCTTGCCACTAGAAATATCTATCAAAAAGGAATCAGTGACTATCTCCTATAATCCAGAATTATTACCTGCATCTCACTATTCAGTTTTAAGTGAACAATCCACACCTGACATTATCTTACAGAAATGACAGTTAATTTAGCCTATTCTTAACCCATGATAAGCATCTGTGGACTGATTCTGCCTAGTATCTGTTATTATAAGTTTAACATTTAACCCATGATAAACCGTAACAGTTTAAGCACCCTTACTAAGCCGTAGACAACGCTTTCTTATCACTGAATAAAATTACTAGGAGAAATCCTCAAAATGAATTCACTTTCTTACGGATATATAAAAGCTAACATGAATATATCATATTATAATAGGATATGTCAACTCACCCCGAAAATGACTAGAACATAGGCAAACACATTCTAGTACTGTGTTAAAGTTTGCCTTATCTCATGATGGTCATCTACGGGCCAGGAATATTCACGAATGTCTTTGTCTTATTAACCCCGTCTACTCTTATAGATTACAAGGACGCTACCCCCGGACACCTGGCCTGCATATTTCTACAGATGTATCGGCGTAATGCGTAATACCGGGTAAGACAAAGGTTTCAGAAGCAACAACTTTGCGAAAATTCCCCCAGAGAGACAATCATAATATTATGTGCTCTTTGCTCATCTAAGGGCAAACAACAAAGATTAGCAGCGGGTTTTATCTCCCCCTGAAACGGATCAAACTCGTTACCCAGGCCTCAAAGAGTACCAGCCGCTCGTGATCAAACGTTTTAAAGCGACCAGAAAAAAAATTCCCCTGGTCGGACCAGGTGCGTGTACGTAATATTGCCGCTACGCTGACCGTTTCTGACCAGTGGGGGATTTCTACTGAAAGCCAGAACGTAACCAAACGCGGGTGGGCTTTGAACAGGTGAAAAATGAAAGAAAAGAAGAATACAAATTGTCTAGGAAAACCGAATATTAAAAAAGTTAATAACATATGGAACGAAATGGTAAAATAAATTATCGGTCACGTGACAAGTGCCCCCCCCCCCCCTTTCAAAGTTCGAGGAATTCGGACAAAAATGACAGTAATTTATCTTTTCCATAGACGTTCATTACATGTCGTAAGAACCTCCTATAATCATAACCAAAATCGTATCCAATTTCTGACAGTACTGTATGACTAGCTCCGAGTTCATTTCTTTTCTTCCCTCTGTCTAATAGACGTTCAGCGAATGGGATTTTGCGAGGCCAGTCGGCACTGACGCCTTTCGTTTCCGTGTGAACCTGACCTTGCTTCCGCAATTCGCTGTGCCTGTTTATGGTCCGGAAAATTATCCGCACCTGATGTGGTTTTCGGCCCCACCTGAACTCTCTGGCCACTGCGTAGGTAATCCGCCTGTTATGCGCGGTGTAATCATTGTTGGGCTCAGGCTGCTTATGTTTCCGTATATATTTACCTGTCACGGGCGTGGACTTGAATAACCCTCGATAGCTGCAGTCTATCGGGATTTTCTGCGCGCGTGTAACCCTAGTTGGCAAATAAAGCCGTTCGTCGGCCGAAGAAATGCTAGCATTTTTCTTCTGCCTCTCCACACCTACTCCCCTGTTTCGGTGGGAGCATTGATCAATCTTCAGACCTGTGCCGTCTAAAGGTGGGTCTGGAGCTTTCCTTGCCTTGCCAGTCACAACTCTGGCTTGGTCAACGGAAATGATTAAGTTGCTCGGTAATGGCCTGGCGGAGGCGACTACTTTGCTGTCCATCAGTGGGGTTGAGACCACTGGAAAAATGCGATTTGAATGAGAGAACTCAGCTGCCTGAAGCAGAGAGTAATCGATCGCATTCTGGGGTTCTACTAAATCATAACAGATCTCCGTAGCTTCTATCCTTGGAGAAAGATAGGTATTATCTGCGAGTTGCAGAGTTTGTTGAGTCGCTTTCCCATTACTAGCATGACGTGAGCCAAGGCTCTCAACAATGGCTCCTTGTACAGTAGTAAGGCAGCTTTTCTCACTGTCTTCTGCCCTGAGAAGTGTGAGAGACTCAAATGGAATACCAGGGATCCCTTCGCCTGGAACCCTGTGTCCACCATAAACGTCAACTTTGCCCTCCCCTGAGGAAGTTACTGGCGTCAGTTGAACTTTGTCCTGCAATGCGAGATCCACTTCCTGGTTGACAGGCCCCGCAGACTGCATGCAAAAGACTGGACGGTTTGAGATCCCGTTAGATCGCGAAGTGCCCGAGAAAAAACTCTCGGTGTGTTTTTCCAAAGTTCCTTGGAACGGTTTGGAAAGTTTAACCCTTTTAGCAGGCGGATCCAAGTCCCGAGGAAAGTCAATTTTCTGGAGTTGGGGTTCAGTTTTAGCAGGCAAGTTATCTTTCATGGGCGCAAGGTTTGCAGGGGCGTTGACCGTTAAGGGCACCGAAGAAGGGGAAGTAGAGTGACTACATTTAGTATCTGTTTCCATCCTCCGAATTTAGCTATCCATTTCATTCATTCTGATTTTCTGTAGCCTGTCCCTTTCTTGGCTTTCTCTGTCCCTTTCTTGTTGCTCCATTTCCAATTGCTTGTCCCGTTCTTGTCTTTGCTTTTCCCTTTGCTTCTCATCTTCTATCACTTCTTCTACATACTGTCGGGTGAATGCTTCACTCTCCCCAGTTTGTTTACAGGACCATGCCAAGATTAAACGGCTGTCAAACCAATTGTCTACCTCGTATTGATCCTGCAGGCTTACTGCAAATTCTAGAAAGGGCTGGATTTCGCTATCCTGGTACTCCATGTACTTAGCTACCTCGAAGGCAATCCTATGCACTTTATCTAGATCGGCCATTATATCAGGGTGTGCAAACACTATAGAAGAATAGAACCTAGAGATCTTAGTTACCTAGTCCACTAGGTGCTGATTAACTTAATAGTCAATAAAAATCTAGGCTAGCCTGGGAACTTTAAAAACAAGAAAGTTTGTAGCTACTCTGATTGCTACAAGCAAAAACCCCAAAAAAACTCCAAAAAATGTAAGTGATGTAAAACTTATTACTATCACTTCACCCCAGTTCTGTCAGTACTAAGCTATTGAGAGGATTGGTTACTATCATCCGAATGAACACCCTCCCTTGGTACAGATGCAAGCTAGTAACTGACTATCTGTAGCTTCTTATCTCAGATTAAAGAGCTACTCCTGAAAAAATATTAACCCTTTAAAAAAAAAATTTCTGACTTTTATTACAATAGTCGTCAGATTTGTCAACCAAAACTCAGCAGTGATACCATCAACCTTTACCAGCTGTCTCACGTGTAGCATGAACAATAAATGTAACTTAATATTTATGATTGCTGTGGAGAAAAAAACGCTGTTCCGACTTCCACCCAAAAGAAATAGTTCGATATGTCTAGGGGAAAGAAATTCCTATAATCTGCAGAACACTAAACTCTAAGAATCAGGATAGAATCTTGTGAGAGATTCATCCTCGGATCGAGCACATATTAAATGTCGTACTAGATGGGTTCTAGAATCTCGGACGGGCTCCCATTAATTGTCGTGTTTGAGTAAAGTGTAGAGTATTTGTCGAGTTGGACAATAGTAGTGAAATCGACAAGGGATAGTGGACTGACAGAGTTATAGATTACACACACAGAAAGGTGTAAATAGGAGATGGACTTGAGACAACCTGGAAGAAGATTTACCAAAATGATCTCTCTCTCCAAGCCTCAACTCACTTTTACTGTCTAAGCATCTCCTGCTCTCACTCTTTTCTCTTATCAAACATAGAGATTATAGTAAAGAGCTAAACAAGTTTAATTATGGATGAAAAGGGTCGGGAACAGCGCATTAATAAATGTGTAAACTTTATTAAAGAAGAAAAGCATGGAATTAATGCATATCATCATACACAGCATAAATTACATCAATAATCAAATAATCATCAATAATCATCAATAATCATCAATAACCACCAATAATGCAAATACACACCCACAAACACACACACCACCAACACTCATAAAATCTGTAGAACACGGAGAAAATAACTAAGCTTTCCGACAGAGGGTCCGCTTTCGGGGACCAAAGGCGCTAGCCCCAGAAAGTGTCTTACAGATACATATCCTTCAAGATGACTGAAGTGAAATACCAAACTTTCCTTGTCGGGCTAAACGTTGGTGACCCCTAATTGCGCGAGGGAACACTGGAAGACATAGTTTATCTCCTGCTGACCAACTAAACGAACTGAGCGACAGCCTGTCCGCTATTTCGTGGGACCAAATGTGCTAGCTCCAGAAAGTGTCTTACGGATAAATATCCTTCAAGATGAATGAAGTGAAATACCCAACTTTTCTTGTAGGTGCTATACGTTGGTGACCGCTACTTGCGTGAGGGGGGCTGGAACTCTGTCCATAGATGGCAGCTCATACGTGCGAGGTTTTAAGTATCCAGAAAATACACCAGAAGAAGTCACTTGAGGACAAAGAGTCCCAGGCGCGCTTATCCGGCGCTAGGCTCTGCTTGGCTGTAAATCCTGTTTAAACTGGCTTGGCTGTGGTTTGCTGAGTGCCCCGTTTAGGCACAAAAAGGCGGGTGATATGGAATTCTGCTATAGGCATGCTGGGCGGTTTTGATATTCTGGAAGCGGCAATGCTCTGGCTGGTAATCCAATAGGCGAGTAGAGAACTACTACTGCATTTGGTGATAACCTAGTCATGCTCCGCTCCTTCCATTCTATCAATTATCAACACGCGCCCGCATAGGCTTAATATCTTTTGTACACCCATGTAACTGTCATTAAATGTTCTGACAGCAAAATCTCCTCCTCTTCTCCCAATCTCAACATACAGGAAACCTAACCTGTAGTTACAGTTAAATGAATATGCTTATTCATCTTACAACATTAAATGAATTTACATAAACAGATTACAGCATTTGACATTACACAAATAAATCATATGTCCCTTTGGGGAAATATATTAATATTCCACAAAATGAGTACAAAGAAAATGCAATGTTCTTGCTATAATAATACAGTTGTGGCTAAATCATAAGATATAATTATATCTATGCCTGGTGACTGCTTTCTGAGAAAGTTATAGACTAGTGCCTAGCCACACAAGTAAGCATAAAATGATCCTCCCTTGCCACTAGAAATATCTATCAAAAAGGAATCAGTGACTATCTCCTATAATCCAGAATTATTACCTGCATCTCACTATTCAGTTTTAAGTGAACAATCCACACCTGACATTATCTTACAGAAATGACAGTTAATTTAGCCTATTCTTAACCCATGATAAGCATCTGTGGACTGATTCTGCCTAGTATATGTTATTATAAGTTTAACATTTAACCCATGATAAACCGTAACAGTTTAAGCACCCTTACTAAGCCGTAGACAACGCTACCTTATCACTGAATAAAATTACTAGAAGAAATGCTCAAAATGAATTCACTTTCTTACGGATATATAAAAGCTATCATGAATATATCATATTATAATAAGATATGTCAACTCACCCCGAAAATGACTAGAACATAGGCAAACACATTCTAGTACTGTGTTAAAGTTTGCCTTATCTCATGATGGTCATCTACGGGCCAGGAATATTCACGAATGTCTTTGTCCTATTAAACCCGTCTACTCTTATAGATTACAAGGACGCTTCCCCCAGACACCTGGCCTGCATATTTCTACAGATGTATCGGCGTAATGCGTAATACCGGGTAAGACAAAGGTTTCAGAAGCAACAACTTTGCGAAAATTCCCCCAGAGAGACAATCATAATATTATGTGCTCTTTGCTCATCTAAGGGCAAACAACAAAGACTAGCAGCAGGTTTTATCTCCCCCTGAAATGGATCAAACTCGTTACCCAGGCCTCAAAGGGTACCAGCCGCTCGTGATCAAACGTTTTAAAGCGACCAGAGAAATTCCCCTGGACGGACCAGGTGCGTGTACGTAATATTGCCGCTACGCTGACCGTTTCTGACAAGTGGGGGATTTCTACTGAAAGCCAGAACGTAACCAAACGCGGGTGGGGTTTGAACAGGTGAAAAATGAAAGATAGAAAAGAAGAATACAAATGTCTAGGAAAACAGAACATTAAAAGAGTTAATAACATATGGAACGAAATGGTAAAATAAATTATCGGTCACGTGACAATCAATATGATGTATTTCACCTTTTGATTAACCATTATCTAATACATATATGTTTCGTCAATCTTACTGGACTGTGAAGTAGTAATTATCATATTTATTGTCCACAAGGATTCATCATACACTGTATTTTTATCTTTTTATTGTATATATTAGAGGTAGAGTCTGGATAGGCTGACCAGTGGCTTTGTGTTGCCACTTATCTTCTAGGTAGAAATCAATCACACTCCTGCAATGGACTAACACATCTGTGAATTGCCAGGCAGTGGACGCTGGGTATCTGGCTCCAATGACTTTAAGAGCACTTGCACTTAGAGTTCAACAGAGATAGATGATTCATGCACTTCTGATAGTTTGCAGGATAAAACCTGGAATACAAATAATCACAACCCCTGTATGGTCCAGCACTATTCTGTCCTCACAAACAATGGACATAACAAACAGTGTCAGACATTGTGCTAACATATGCACAGGACAATTTACCTCAATACCACTCACAGCCAGTTCACTGTGACTACACTTTCCTTATAAATCCTAA